>CM041031.1:15813187-16413187 GCA_023078785.2 Hyles euphorbiae | reverse complement strand
CACTCAATGACCAGAATCTCTTCCAAGTGTTAGCTACTCTCCTATCGATTTCTTTCTGCATATTTTCTGTTGGTGATATAAGTTGCCCTAAATAGACATATTCGTTTACGTATTCTAATAGTTGACCATTGATTCTTATTGCTTCTTTTAGTGAAGAGTTGCTCATAATTTTTGTCTTTGATGTATTCATTGAGAGACCTGCATTTGCACTTTCTTCTGACAGCTGTTGTAACATTTTTTCCAAGGTCCACGGACATTCTGAGAAAAGTATTAAGTCGTCAGCGAATCTAAGGTGACTTAAATTCTCCCCGTTTATATTCAGTCCGAAATTATCCCAAGACAATCTTCTAAAGATTGTCTCTAATACAGCTGAAAATATCTTCGGTGAAATAGGGTCTCCTTGACGGACGCCCCTTTTTATTGGGAACTCGTCGCCTGTTCTTTCTAGTTTTATTTGTGCTGTGCTGTTCTCGTAAACTATTCTTAATAGGCGTATGTACTTTCTGTGGACTCCTTGTTGCTCTAGTGATTCCCATATATAGCAATGTTCCAGGGAATCAAACGCTTTGTTGAAGTCTACAAAACCCAAATAGTATACTTTGTTGTATTCTCTGTATTTTTGTAATATCTGCCGTAGGACGTGAATATGGTCAATAGTCGAAAAATTGCTCCTAAATCCAGCTTGCTCCTTTGGCTGATTTTCATCAAGTGTGTTTGTTAGTCTAAAAAGTAAAATTTTTGAAAAGATTTTGTATATATTAGACATTAAGCTTATTGGCCTGTAATTGCCGATGTCTCCTTTGTCTCCTTTTTTATGTAATAATATTATTATTGATTTCGTCCAATCTTCTGGAATTTTTTCAGTTTCAATTATTGTATTGAATAATTTAGTTAGCTTGGGGACAATCACTGGCATTGATATTCGAAGGAGTTCGTTAGTGATATGGTCGGGACCGGGTGCTTTTCCTAATTTCTGCGTCATAATAGCTCTTTCAGTTTCTTCGTTTAGAATTAGTGGTATAGGTTCTAAATCTGGCGTGTGGTCAATTGTAGTTGTAGTGAGTTCATTACTTTTGCTTTGGTATAAGTTCTTATAATATTCTGTAGCAATGTTTAGTATTTCAATTCTTTTTGTAGTATTTTTTCCATGTCCATTGTTTATTCTTGGCATCCAATTCTTCATTGATTCTAGTTCTTTAAAAGCTTTCTTTACTCCGCCTGTTTTCTTTATATGATATTGAAAGGTGTTTAATCTTGCTTGCTTTCTGTCTTTCCTTATATTTTCGTTAATTTTTTTACTCATTTCCGCAATCTCCTTACGTTTTTCTTTCTTTATCCTGGTTTGTAGAAGTAATTTTCTTTCGTTAAGAAGTTGCGTTGTTTCGGATGAAATTATTGTTTTGTTATTTGTTTGTACTTTTCTGGCTGCAGTTTTGAGAATATTTACAAAGTCACAATATCTCTTCTCAATTGATTTACTGTATTCTTTTCCATCCCTTCTATCTAGATTTTCTTTTAAGTTTTTCATTAACTCCACGTTATTTTTAATGTTCACATATGGTATCGATTCTGCTTGTAGTCTTCTACTTTTTTTGAGGCGTGTCCCTCGTAACGTCGCGCGTACCATCTTATGGTCGGAGTTAAAATTAAGATTATGAATTATAGAAAGGTCTTTAAAAACTTTTGGCTTATTGGTCATTATATAATCGATTTCATTCCTATGCAGGCCATTTGGAGAAGTCCAGGTCCATTTCTTAGTCATTTTCTTTTTATAGAAGCTATTCATGATACTTAGTTTATTTTCTAAGCCAAAGTTCACTAGTCTTTCTCCGGTTTTGCTTCTAATGCCTTTGCCGTAACTTCCTACGGTATACTCTTCGCCTCTTTGACTTTCTCCAATTTGACCGTTGAAATCACCCATTACTATTACATTTTTGTGAGCAGTCTCAAAAGTTTTTTGTAAATTTTTATAGAAGTCTTCTATTTTGTGTACATCTTCTTTTTTATCTGCTTCAGTTGGTGAATAAGCCTGAATAATTGACCAAGATTCTTCTTTGCCATTTTGTAAGGGAAGTTTGATGTTGAGAATTGCTATTCTTTCTGATATTCCTTTCAATTCTTCAATTCGGTCACTATATTTCCGTTTTATCAAAAAACCGACGCCATATTGCCCTGGTGTTTCTCCTATGTAATGTAATATAAAGTTTCCGTGATCTTCTATTCCTTCTCCCAGTCTTCTCAATTCACTTATTCCAATAATATCCCATTTAATTTCGTTGATAGCTGTTTCTAGTTCAATGAGTTTTTCTGGGGTTCTTAGTGATCGTGTATTAATTGATGCTATGTGTATGTCACTATTGGTTTTAAATTTATTTTTTTGGTTATTTGTGCTTAGAGGGTGTTGGTCATTTTCTCCCACGATGACCAGTCGGCTTGGGAGAGGTTGTTGTTTTCTTCTTATGTTTAGTTTTGTTTCTAAGTTCTGTTGTATTTTCCGTTTGCCGAGGCTTCGTTGCTATTGTTGTTTATTTGAAGTCATGCCCGAAAGAGAGTTGGATCTGTTTCTCATCATATCAAAGGCGTTAGTTCTATTGACCTTGAAGGACATGGAGGTTTGCTGTTTTTTAGGTTGGGTATCTGAAGAGTGCGGTGAGGAAGAGGTTTCCCGTTTTCTTTTATCATTAGTAGATTCGTTTTCCTTCACTATAAGCTTATCATATTTCAAAAAAGCAATTTTTCCTTTCTTCCTTTCTTCTAACATCTCTGCTTGTAGAGCTTTCCTCTTAGCCAGTACTTCTTTTGGATAGTCTTCTGTAACATAGAGCTTTTTCAGACCCTTCTTGTTTCTCATTATCTCATTCTTCTTCCACCCATTTACGAATGAACATAGGACTGGTCTCGGTGTATTTCCTTCTCTATTTTTATGTCCTATTCGGTGTATATTGTTTATTCCATTTTCTTCGATGTCAATGTTAATATCAGTTTTGAAGACTTTCTTTATATTACTTAATAAATCCAACGTTGACTTTTCTATTTCTTCTACGCCAAATATGATGATATTATTATTCCTTTTTTCTCTTTTCAAATATTCAATCTCTTTCTCCTGAGTTTCTATTTTTAGTTTTAAGTTTTTGTTTTCCTCTATAATAGGGATCAGTTTTTCATCCATTCTAGAAATTATATTGTTTGTAATAGACTCAGTAAGTTCAATAGATTGTTGCTGCATTTCTAATTTCATTTTATCAAACAAAAGTTGAAATTGTGCCTCCATTATTTATCAAATATTTTTTTTTTTTTCCTCAATTTAAACTTAATGGTAGAAAGTAGTAGAATTTATTTTTGACACTTGCAACACTGACCTATATGTCAGTCACTAGCTGTCAGCTGTCACAGTGAACCGAGACTGTCAATACGAATGAGTTAGCAAACTCACTTAGAAATGGTCTATGGTCTAACCTCAATAACGTTGATGCACTTTCTTTCATAAACATAATTAATATTAAATATAAAAAATGAAAAACTGGCTGGTCGTGGCTGTGACCGGTAGGCTGTTGTGATGTGATGCAAACCACATCACAATGCTGATTTTGATTGACTACCTTATGTGACGCACGAGCTTTGATCAAGATATTCAAAAACAATGATAAAAATTAAAAGAATAATATAAGTACTACTAAAAAAACTGCTGACGATTTTTTTAATCGACGGTGTGCACTTAGTTATTCAAGCGTATTACTTACTCTATTGCCGGTTATTAGCCTTCAATTTCGTCATGTCGTCCTTGCGAGACCAAAAGTTTGCGAACATAGAGAAATACACTGTCTTATTCCGCGCCATTCGCTGGCACGATACTTACTACTAAATCATACCTCCAATAATTAATGTTATAACTAGTTATAACTGCGTGATAATTTTTTTGTCACATCCAGCATCTTTTTCCATCACGCCCTTTCCCAACTAGGTAACCACTCATACTGAGTTATGCTCGTATTCTTTCGCCATTAACTTCATAAACGGTACGTTTTGACTTATCTCCTGTTTTCTTTCTAACGTTCCCTTATCCCTAATAAATGATATTGCTATGTTTTTGGCACTTCGCAAGGGGAGGATTAAGTGGCCTAGTTACGTTAATTCAGAAATATTATGAAAAAATATTGGCGAAGTTTGGAATATTTTTTGAGGCACCTTAATTTTTTGTGGTGATGTTTTTTCTTATTATTCTATTGAATAAAAAGTTGTTTATAAGTTGGAATATGTATGTATTACACAAAACAAGGTACTTAAAAATATATGTGACTGTTGGTTTTATTTATTCATATCTTTATTCAAATGTGTTAATACTCACTTAATAAGAAAAATAAAGGACTAATATAAATATTTTTGTAAATGTATCAATGAATAATAATGCTTGGGCAGAACATTATATCGATATCGATTCCGCATTCGAGGCAACTTCACTTTACTCAACCGTACAAAATAACTTGCCCGTATTTTAAACTTTAAACTTGTCCGTTCTTCTCTGGTGAAGACAGACTCCTGAAAAGCGTGGTGGAAAAAAGAAACTGAATCTAGGTAATGCATTACGTTTTCATTTTCAATATACTTATCATATACCACATAATAAGAATTTTGCAGAAAGTGTCTTAATCCTTAATAGATTGACTGATCTGTCAGTCAGTCCAATAAGTAACAGTCCACCTCCGGGGGGTCAATTAATTCTGAGTCTGAGAGCGAGAGAGACTGACTATAATATTATAATGATGGAATGTTAAATACTGACGAAGCCTTCTATATTTTATGCTTGCACCGACCCTATATTGCATAATAATTCCATCTAGTCTACATATCCACACATTCATATTATGCAAACTCAAATATACCTCAAAGCCACCGCAAAGCATTGGTTTATCGTCTCGAACAATCGAGCGCGATTAGGTTAATCAAACTAATTCAGAAATGTGAACGGAGCTATTGAGCGAGGGGTCGTCGATGGCCCTCCATTACCGTTATTACTGCACCACGATGGATTTCTCTGAGAGTGCTCCACACGAGCCTTGAACTGTTCCAAACTTTGTGCAATTTGATATCGCACGTTTGGGTGTTGGTGAGCCTCATATAAAAGGTGTTATTTTTCAGCAAATACAATTTCAATCTCATCATCATTTGTGTCAGGTCTGGGTGTCTGTGTGAAAAGTATTTTATAGTACTCACGACAAAATACTCACGACAAAATACTTAACTGATTTTCATATGGGGTCATATGTGACTGTTGTGAGTTAAGACGAAGAAGTAGTTTATTTAGCTGTAGAAAGTAGGTCCTGTTCGACACTTCCGATTGTCCGCTGCCTACATTCTGTTACTTCTTTCAAACTTTATTGTCATGTATCCCGGATGCCTAATACTCCATTCCTTTTGCCATCCCTTATTCTTCTCGCTCCATTCCCGATTTGATGGTCCAGCGTCACATATAATCCGAATACTATGGATGTTTTTGGGCGGCAGTGATAACTTACCATCAGGTGAAATGTCTGCTTGTTTGCCGAACCATGAATTAAAAAATATGTGTATACGAGGTGTTGTTGCTTTTGGCAGATATAATATCAATATCTGCATCAGTTAAAGAAAGTAGGTTCCATTCGAAACTTACAATTGTCCGGGGCCCGCGTCTCGCGACTTTCAACCTTTATAATAATGTAATGGTGCACTTGCCTCAAAACTTGTCTCGGCCTTAACTCGAAATAAATATATGATAGACTACTGATTTTTAATATTATGTGATATATGTATATTCCATTGGTAAGCAAAGAGCCTCCTCTGAAATTAAAAGGGAATTAATAGTCCAGTCAGAGGATATAATGCGTTCTCTATAGTCCAAGCCAAAATTGATTTTTTACCATCAAAGATGATTGCTTTTGGATTCCTGCCAATATTAAGCAATCTACAAGCCGTCCAATAGCTTTATATAGAAAATAATCTTCCTCATAGTAATGACCAGTAGTATACCGTTGAAAACAATTTAATTACTTTTGAAACACTAATTACTGACACGATACCCTGTATGTGGTTTTAATTAATGCCATCATGTCTACGTCACCCGTTACATTGGCCTGCACTGACTATATACTGAGCCTGGAACGCATAAGCCATAATATGTAACCCTATGCCTAGTTAACAGCCTCCGTGATGCAGTTGGTTAGACGCCACCTCTGAAATGGGAGCCCGTGGGATCGATTCCCGTGTAAAGAGAAAATGTTTTGTGCGGCCCACAAATATTTCGACTGGACTATGTATGTGACTGTGGGATGTTATTTGTTTATTTAGTTAGTATAAATACATAGTCATAAAATCCGAAGCTGCAAATATTGTTTACTGCTACTATACAGCTCTAGAGTCCCACCTGATATTCAGCGGTCACCGCTGTTCATGGAATTCAGCAATAATAGAGAAATTCAGCAATAACGGAGAAACATGCCTATGTTTATTGTTTACCGTGAAATAGCTCATGTATAGAAATTTATGTTTGTACTGTGTTCGATTCCTGACTATGTAAACCGTTAACAATTTGTTCTAAATATACCTGCGAACATCATAGTTTGAAACATTTTAGACAAGTGATATCAAGACTGTGACTGAAAACAATGCCGGGTGGTAGTTTTAGGGACTACAGATGCAAAGAAATTAAAAAAAAAATGCGAAGATTAAAAAACAAAAAAATTGGTTTCGTCGTTTACGGTAAGTAAGTATTTTTACTAAAATAATATTTCAAACCTTATGCCTAAAAAGTTTTTACTGTTCATTCACATATGATTCGTAAACATCGAATTTTTATTAACTCAGGTGCCAAAAACTTTAGGTTCGTTACTACAAATGAATGCATCATTGATTGATTAAGTTCCAAGGAAGGATTATTTGTACGGTGACGAAATTGGGTCATGCCTAGTAACTTACATACCGAAATCCCTGTTATACTAAGTTGTTAATTATAATACAAACGAGTTTTCAATGAATGGAGCGATCGATCAGCTCGACTCGACCAATACTTGGTTAACTACAGAGCCATTAGGAGCACATGCTTAGAGGATTATTTGGTTTAGGTTGGTATAGAACTTCGAATGGTTTTTGAAATAATTTCAATTTCATTGTCCTTGGTTTATTTGTCGTAGTTTTACTATTGATAAGTCCTTATATGTGAGAGGCTGCCTGGTTAGGTACCGCCGCAATGTCATTGCAGCCAGAGTAACTACTGGGCATTATTAATCTTAGCATCTGATGCCTTAGGATGTCAGCCATTGCTTTGTAATTCACGGTGTTTGGTTTTGCTACTGTAAATGGGCGGTTGTATCGCTTACCATCGGATGAATGGAAAGCTCGTCACACCATTCATGCAAAAAAAATTGTTCATAGGTTTGTGGCTGGTCATTTTTTTGAAGTGAAAACTTCTTTAGCGGCGTTGAGCACTTTTTCTGTAATGGGTATAAAATCTTAAACTCGCGTCAGGATACGTGACCTGATCGTAAGACGAAAAGCGTAAGACGGATGGAGAGTAGACAGCTGTCAGTTAGCTGTCAGTTTATAAAGCTTTGATGAATTGCCAATGATTTTGAGTGGAGATTTCAACATAAACTTCGCAGACGATAAAAATCAACTATTAATTGAATTTTTAAATAATGAATTTGGTTTAACTATGTCGAATGATCGCAATCTTAGCACAACGAAATACAAAACTACTATTGATGCGGTCTTTATTAGACATTTAAATAGGTTCGAATCAAAACTGTTCGTTTCTTACTTCAGCTACCATAAACCTATCGTATCAGTTTTAGAGATTGGCGATGATAGTTCTGGTAATGATGATGGTGAAAAAGTCGTTGAAATTATGGATGAAAGTTGATTTTTCGGAGAGATAAACTTTTTAATGTAAAATAATTGTAATAGTTTTAAAGTGTTAAATTTTTAATGTAATATAAATTGTCATGTTTGTGTACGATAGCGCAATAAATGAATATTGTATTCTACCATATAAATGATAGTACTTTTTTACTGATAAAGCAATTGGTGCAAAATTATTCCCTAACCATTCCAAAATATCAAACATGCTCAACGTTAATAATCAAGTTTTCACTTCTGCCGGCACTCCCGGAGTGCAACCCGTCTTTTTTTCCTTTTAGTGTGACACTACTAAAAAATTTTGATGTGCCTTTTCAGTCTTGTTTAGTGCGTAGGGAAATTCAGGATCTCCTGTTTTGTGTATCCAAAGTCAAAAGAGATTTTTTTAGTATCTTACACGCAGACTTGTAAAAAATGCTCCTATGAACGTTTGCCTCGAAGGGTGCCGCATCAAGCCCCGTTTCAAATCCAGTGCCTTGAGCAACTGCGTCATATATGCTGTCAAATAGGTATAATAAAGAAATAATCTCCAATATAGAAAACTTTGAAATTTAACGTTATATTAAATCACTAACGAGCTCTTTGACAAAAACTACTCCGCCATTAAATCCAGTGTTCAAAGGAATATAGGCCAGTGTTACAACTGCGGCGTTGGATGTTGGGACCGCGCGTACAAATTTGTCCGTCCCGCCCTTGTCGTGTTGGCCGCCGCCATCGATCTCGCCCCTTCGCCCCTCGCCCCTTTCGCCCCTTCCGCCCCTCGCCCAATGTTGGCCCGTAATGTTTGTGCAAGTTCGTTTCATCTCCGAATATTTTGTTTGGGTTTATAAATGAAAATTATTCGGGGAATTTATATTTTAGTCGAAATAATTGAGACATAAAAAATGTATGGAGTTAAGTTATGATTTTAGATTGTGCAAATAATTAGTTAATTATTGTTTGCTCGAGAGAGTAGTTAGTTAACGTTTATTTGTTTTAACTGTGATGGTTATCCTACATGAATAAGAGTTTCAAGAGTTTTCAAGGCGTCTGACTCGCTATCAAATGGTGGCAGATTCATGTCTAAAATGTTTTGCAGTCTGCATAAAAATTATATGAAGTCATCAGCCTACCCTCTAACCAACGATATTTATCATTCTTGATTATTATTGCTCGGCAATCGCAGATACTGGCTGTGAAACGAAAGGTCATGATTCCTATCAAAGCAAATATTAGTCATTCTTAAATGTTTGTTCCGTGTGTTTATGTGTGAGTTGTGAAATCAAAAATTTTTTGTACATAGTATATCACAAACACGATTCAAAAGTTGTAATATTTTGTGAGCTTATGGCTATGCAAATAAATTTTTAGATACATTTTATATATTTAGACATCCTATGTGGCGCAGTTTAGACACCAGTTGTGAAACTTGAGGCCGTGGGTTGCATCTCCTCACTGAGACAAATATTTGTGTATTCCATAGTTATTTGATTTGGGTTTGGGAGTTTGTGAGACCTAAAAGTCTCTCGTAGTTCCTGATACCCACGATACAAGACTCGATCTTAGTGTGGGGTCATGAATTTTGGATGTATTTATTTATTTATGTGTGTACAATTTGGAAGGTTGTATAAATTATTTTTATCATAATTCTAACCGGCCACTCATATATCTCTCTTAAAAAAGAGCGTTATCCCGAATTAAATTCTTTTGTGCGAAGTTAAATTGTTCGCGTTGAATATTCCGCGATGGTCATACAAAGCCGCTATAATTTATATTCCATTACACCGCTTTGTCCAAGTGGCCACACCGCACTTCATTTGGAATGCAAACCCGTCTACCTCGCTAATTATTCAAATTTTTAAAACGAAACCCTTGTTGTGTTGCTTTTCAATTAATGAAGATTGTTTATTAGATTAATAAGATTCATAAATATATTAGTGCATCTGACGAGGCAGATAGAACTGTTACTTATCTAACTTTGTTTCGCTATTAAATCTGATTTTAATTCTCAGTGTACAACAAAATGTGTAGGTAACCACCGACTTTTGAAACAATCCATGTTTTATTTTGAAATTGCACATAAAAATAATAATTGAAAGTTGCTTAAGTGACAAAATCTCCATATCATACAAAAGATCTTTGAGTGATTAATCCGAATCAAAAAATATTTACCGGATTTTGCTTAAGGATTGAATATAAATTATAAATATTGTTATACTGACACAGGTTGGTGTAGGAAAATTAAAATAAAAGAACAGAATAGTTTTAATAATGGCTGATAAAGTAATTTCAGAAACTATTCAGCGGTTCAAAAACTTTTGCCTTAGAATTCCCAGTTTCCTTAGTCTTTATCTAAACGCCCGCATAAAGGAACCAAGATAAAACATTCTAATGTATTTTATGATTTTAGTAATTTACTTCATTTAGATTTTTATTGCAGGCAAGCGAATTTCTATAGTATACAATTTTATAAACACAATTGGGGCAAACAACGTCCATGTATATCTGCAACATTATAGGGCATAATTAATCATAAATTGTATATTTTAATGAAATTTAAAATTTTGAATTTTGATGCATTGTGATTTATTTTATGACTATTATTTAATACTCATTGATTTGATCCCAGAACGTAAACCAGCAACGAGTATATTTATCTTTATTACACGTTAGTTTAATTTTTATTTATTTATAATTTTTACATAAAGAAAATGGTGTTTTACCTTAGAAAAGTACTACACCTGTTGACTTAAAAACTACACTAAAAAAAGACAAAAAAAAAACATAAGGTCTCATTTGCGAAACTCCCGTTTTTGACGAAGTTTAAAATAAGGAATGAATTCGCTGATCCTGTCTAATTTAAACAATCAAAAACTCGCCAAGTCAGTTTCTCAATAATCGTTTGCAGAGATATCAACAACACGTTTAGGTTTGAGAGCGCAGAATTGCGAACAATTCGGAAGGTGTCTGCGGTTCGTATCAGTCGTTAATTCCGCCCCGGGCGATATCGCGCCGCGCTCCTCCAACAATATTGTTATCTCGGACTTTGGACACAAAATATGTTCACGCGCTGTACAGAATGCATGGTCTGTTAAGTTGTTTTCATGTAAGCGATTTCATGGGACGTGACTACAACCTATGAACTATTATACCCACAACTGTTCACTATTTCTAAGGGTTCTCCATTACTTGTTACTATTTTATTTTATGTGTGTCTTCAATATAGTGTTGTGTATCTGGATACCAAGGGTTTTGTAGATCAGCGATGCTTGCTTCGGAGAATATAAAAGCTTTTTATGATCATTCAACTGTCCTACAAATCGACCAGACAGAAAAGCAGTGTCTCCTCATTGGCTTTTTGTCAGCTTTTGGTAACCTCTAATCAAGCCGTGACATTCATTTTGTAGTCAGAACCATAGCGTAGTACTAAAAAAAATATAATTTATACGAAAATTCAATCGTAAACATTTAATTCGTTTACAAATATGCTTAGTATTACAGTATATATGTTTTCTAAACATAAATTTATTTGGAAATATAATCGTCAACTTGTTAAATACGCAAAAAAGTCTCTTTGAGACTTCTCCAAGTGACTTGGATTGTGGCAGGCGGTAGGTCGTTGAAATGTGATATTTTTTCAGTGGGAATTTTTACGTCGCGGAATATCTGCCGAAACAATGTTTCATTTGTCTTGAAATATAAGTTTCGCGTTACTCTCACTGTCCGAAGGCTTTCTTGTCCCGCTTTATGTATTACATAATGACGCCGATCCTTTTATCTTTTCTTAGGCTTTTATTTTATAAAGCCGATAATGTTCTTTTTTTTTAGTGATATTATGAATCGGTATCGTATTTAGTTTAACTATTAACGTTCTTATTCGCAGATAGGTTTAAACAACTTTTTTAATTCTAGAATGTTTTTAATTTTTCGCTCGAACTGAATACAAAAGTCGTTTGAAAGGATCATAAAGATTCGATGACTAAAATGGGTTTAAAATTTGCTATGAATAAAAATGTAATGCTCAAGCTAACTTTATACATTTTTAATTAAGTTCAAGTGTAAAGTTACCACTTTTAGCAAATATTTACACTAACAAAAAATGTACTATGCTTTTAAAGAATGTTGCAAGCACCAAATTTTTAATAATGACAATAGCAAATATAATACGAGTTACTTTGAAACATCTCACATTAACTATCACACTATCGTGTCCGTAGTGGATTGAACTTAGTAAATCCCCACAAATCCCCAAAATAGCGGTAACATCGGCAGCGCAACCGCCAAGTTATCTCAAAGCTGTCATGTCATATGCATTGGTTTAATGCATGCGGTCGCAAAGCGGCGCGCTCGCCGTCCGCACCGCTCGTGTGTCGTCTGCCTTAAATCCACTGCGAAACCACGCCAAAGAAATTGGACGTGGATTTCAACGAAGACTTATTTTATTTTTCAACACATGACGTGTTGATTCTTGTTTTATTTCTGTTTTGGCACAGGTGTTGGTCACGTAAAGGTTTCTTTGAGCTATTGGATGGCGTGAATTTTGCAATTAGGTGTCTTGGATAGGTAATAAAGTTATTATTTTTGCGGATACAAACGATATTTTTTTTCACATATCAGAATTTGACGGATTTTTTATCAGTTTTTTAAATTTTGAATACTTTTTATGACATTATCATTTTTCTACAATAAATAGTAAGGCAAAATATAGCAAATATTAATTTATTTAATTTAGTAATGCCTTTTCTTTCCTTCTACTTCTTGAGCCTCAGGAAATGCACTGAACAAATGCCTCACCCAAGGATTTCCATACTGTACTGTGTTGTACTGTATCAGCCAATATATGTACGTCTCACGGCAGAGCATGGGCCTCCTCTTCAATCGAGATTACGATTGAGACTTTTTAGACCATATAGTCCACCATGCTAGCCTAGTGCAGGTTGGCGGACTACACAAACCATAGAAATCCATACAAATAGCTGTGATATGCAGGTTTCCTCACGGTGTTTTCCTTCACTATTATAAGATTTCAATAATTCCTCAATAAGTGGAGAAGGTGGATTTATTTTGATGTTAATGAGAAAAGATTGTTGGATAATAGTACATTTAAAATTAGTAATAAAACAACAAGTACAAATATCTATATTTATTTATACATAAGTACGTTACATATAAATCAAGTAGTCGGTATCGGGTACACATAAGCTAGCGATAATACTAAACACAGGTTATTATGACTTTTCCGTCTGTCTGTACACTGTATTGCACTTCTGTCCCACGCCTTTATTACTAACGTTTCATCGTATAATTGGCGGACTTGGCTGGCACACTACCGGGCTTTAATTATTATTTTATTTTCTGGTTTGGCAAGAGAATATACTGTACACAAAGATGAATATAGAACCGCCAAGATAGAATAGAATTGGCCAAAAAATGAAAATTATCTCAAGCCTTTATAAGAATACTTTTATATCGGCCTTTAAGTTGCTTCTTTATTTAAGAGAACCATCATATTTTTTTAATAAAACTAGTGCATTCCGTTTCAATTTATCTTAACATTTTAGGCGATACGATTAAAGCATCGGAACTGCAGCGAAAACCGCAAAGCCACAGTCCGAATGCAGCCAGATCAATGCTCTCAATAATTGCAAAGCACGTAGTGAACGTGTAGGAACACAGAACTAGAAATTTCAGGTAAAGAAATTTAGGTGTTTCGTAATTTTAGGCAATATACGATTCATTTCGGAAACACGTGAAACCCAGAAAATTTTCTGCTTAGGTATACCATTAAATTAATCGAACTCGGCATTCCCTTTAAAATGTTTTATTATATATATTTTCAACGGCTCATGAAAGTTATTTTTGGTCTTGTTAACACTCCTTAATATTGGCCAATCACACGACAAAACTCCTTGTTCAAACAATACCTCTTAAACCCCTTTCGACCCTCCCACGTCACTGGAACATTTTATTATTGCTGACATTTCTAGTTAGGGTTACATATCAGATTTCTCTCGGCCTGAAAGTGGTATATCAGGCCTTCAGAAACCTGTCTTATAATTTACAATGGGTTATACTTGTACCCTCTTATTAATAAACTCGAAATAGCGAGGATTTAACGATAAGCCAAGGTTTTAAACAAATTTTGTATTAATAAACATGGCGTAACCTAATCTTTCTGTCTAAAGTTTATTCCGACGAGCTGTCACGTCTCAATATCGAAGCAAAATTTGTGTCAAATTGACTTTAACCCAAGGCTTACGCGTGGAATGTGCAAAACTGTATTAATAAACACGAAATAAGGAGGGGCTAAACCAATATAAGCCTAATTTTTGACTTAAAGTTATACCGCCGAGACACATGGTTTAAGGAATGAAATGAATTTACATTTTTAGAAGAATAGTCATTTTTAACTTAATTAGCATTATAAATGTTTGTCTGTACAGATTAAGAATTGTTTTGATTTGATACATAGCATGTTGTTTTACGAGTTCATTATTTTATTTTAACAAATTTTTACTCTTCTTTGTAAAAAACACGAAAAATATACAAATTCTTTATATTGAGGCAAATGGATATATCATTATCATCATAATATCAGCCACAGGAAGTCCACTGCTGTACATAGGCCAAGGACGGAGGTCCAGTAAATTGTGGAGACAATTACCTGTTGGAAGCGGCCTACATCCAGCGACTTCCTGCAACTTTAGCCAGGTCGTCCGTCCACCTTGTTGGCGGGCGTCTGACATTTCGGTTGCCTGTACGTGGCCTCCACTCTAGAACCTTTCGGCCCCAACGGCCATTGGTTCTACGCGCCATATGCGGCCCACTGCCACTTCCACTTATTTAATGGATATATACTTATTAATATGTCGTTATATTTAAAAATCGTTTAATAAAGCAATTAAAAATTAATGCAATTTTCAGTAGAATATTTGCTTGTGAAATTATTCGTAAAATATATCAATTAACCCCGTGATCTCTACTCGCCCCGTTTAACGGTGTATAAACTTTTTCTATGCGGGGCCATTGTACTTTCTGTTTCGTCGATCGCATACATTCATTCAATAGTGGTCACTGGTTTCATATGCAGTCGACGAGTTCCTATGTCATATTATTTTGAGAATAAAACTTGTGAATATTACAGAATTTTATTACTTTATTTACAGCCTCCGTGGCGCAGTTGGTTATATGCCGCCTGTAAAACGAGAGGCCACGGGTTCGATCCCCGCACCGAGAGAAATGTTTTTGCGGCCCACAAATATTTCTTCCGGGTCTGGGTGTTTGTGAGACCGAAAGTCTCTCGTAGTTCCTGATACCCACGACATAAGACTCGATCTTAGTGTGGGGTCTCAGGACTATGTATGTGACTGTTGGGTGTTATTTATTTACTTTACATTGACCTGTCTCGCTTTCCTTACATAAAATTGATGTTATTTTAAGATTGCACTTTCAAATTAGTAGTCTTGGATGGTCGCAGAAAAATTGTGTTCAGCTACTTGCTCGGTGCATACTCCTTCAGCACCGTGAGAAATAATTGTGGAAATAATTAATTAAGAAATACTCAAATTTACTTTATAGCAACTGACGAATAAATAAAAAGGAAAGTAACAATATTTTCAGTAAAAATGTAAATGAAGTAACAAATAATATCTATTTAATTGTACTTGTACACATTGATTAATTTGCTTATAGAATTAACTACCTAACAAATCAAAAATATATTCATAAGAAGATTCAAGATAACAAGAGCCGAACATGTGGGTAGTAACATGTGGTGTAACTAATAAAATACCACACAAAGTTACGAAAAACTTTTCAACTTGTAAAATCGTGTTTGAAAATGTTTTGAAACCCAATCTTGATGGACGTCAAATTTATAAATAATGTATGACAAATGTCACATTTGATTTAACTGCAAGTACAACGCATCTACAATAAGTTAGCGTGTGGAGACATTAGGAACTACAAGTGAAAAGATAAAAATATCTGTTAAGTTATTGCCTTATGGTTTCGTGATATAACAACGAACATAAAAAAACTCGTGATCTATGATAATATGTCCCATGTTATATAATGTCAAAAGAGAAAAACTATTATTAGTTATTACTTTCCACAACAGCGCTCTCGGGAGACAGTGCTCCGTGACGATCTATACCAATCTTTAAAATCGACCGGTCATTTAGTTCATTCTTTTTACTTTTAAGATCAGTGTGTTGCCATAACACACACTATAACCTCGGCATAAGGTTGGTGTCTTTAGGCCGAAGTAATAACGCGTTTATTAATAACGTCTTCCTACCTCCTACTTCCTCGGCTTAACTATCCCAAGTCTTGTTTGAAGTAAGAGTGGAATAGGCATTTTTGACATGCGAAATACGATAAAGAAAGCTAAAACGGCAAAAAAACGTTTTTGATTTAAAAATTTTACACAAGTTATAAAATTACCGAAATCTATTAAAATGTAGGCTTCATTTTAACATGTATTTTTACTCATTTTAGATAAAAAATCAGTTAAGGATCTAGCTCATATATTCATTATTCACTCATTATATGCCTACTACGCACAACTGTTCTCGACGACTTGCTTGCTACTGAGAAACATGCGAGTGTGGAGTTAATGCAAGTTCTCGCGTTCTTAGCTTCTTTGTCTCGAGCCAAAAATCCGACACAAATCGGAGAACAAGGCGAGAACCAGCGAAAAATATGTAAAGACATGAAGCGTGTGTACATAATCTATTTAGTATTCTGTTATCAGCCCATGTACGTCCCACTGCAGGACACGGGCCTTCTACAATCGAGAGTACGATTGAGAGTAGTTAGGTCATATAGTCCACCACGCTGGCCTAGTGCTGGTTGGCGGACTTTACATACCATAGAAATCGCTATGCTATGCAGGTTTCCTTACGATATTTTCCTTCACCGTTTTATTGCTTGGTGATTGACCATCAATACACACATGACTCCGAAAAGTCAGAAGTGAGCCCTGGGATTCGGACCCGCGACCACCGCGAATATGTTGGCAGTCACATCTAGTCCGTTTACCAACAGGCCACTACACACTTTTTTTCTATTTTATATTTGTTTTTTTCTATTTTATAATAATCTTCCATACGTGACTATTGTGTCTATTTGCATATTCATATACTGCATTTTTCATTATTCGTCACCTTGCATATACTGATATATAATAAATATCATAAGTGATGATAAGTATGTAAATAAAACATGCATAAATTACAAGAAATTTTATTTAATTGACCTTCCAAATAAACATATCATATTAAGATAAAAAAAATATAATTAAATGATCAAAAAAACAATAATATGTGAATTCTAGAAACAAACTAACAATTATTACTTTTTATCAATAATCTTAATGCATAATATGCAGATTTGTTCAAGTGAACTAGAATAGAATTAAAAACAAAAAAGGAAAAAAGGAAAGTAGTACAAGTGTATTTACTTTACTGGTAGTAGGTCTCTCATATGTGAAAGGTCTTCTGGGTAGGTACCACCACAATGTCCATTTCTTCCGTCAAACAGGAGTGTAAATGCACTATTGTGTTTCGGTGGGACATTGTAGCCAGAGTAACTACTGGACATATTGAAACCTAACATCTTGTCTCTGGATGGCGAGCGCTGCGGAATGCCAAGCACTGCTTTGTAATTCAAGGTGTTGTTTGATTTTACCGCTGGTCATGAGCGGTCGTATCGCTTACTATCAGGTCAACGGCATGCCGATCTCGCCATTCATAGCAATAAAAAAACTGAAAATTTGGAGGAAATTGATAAGTTATTAAGATATAATGAATGACTTGGTAGTCATCTCTCGTGATTTTTTTAAATTCCAATATTTTTCTATCAAATATTGCACTTTTCTTTCTTGGATGGCCATACAAATTTTATACTCCGTTTGATCCATGATCTCCCTCCGTCTCTCATTTTCTTCGGCTTATAATTTTTTGCTATAGTTGGCCATGGTGTTTATACAGTCATTGCTCTGGAAGTATTACATAGTGTCACCATTATGGTCATCATTTATTTCTAACCCTTCGTTTTAAATGCCTGTCTTTAGTAAGTTACATTCACAAAGCATTCTCTGTTGTGATTATTAATATATTTTTGAAGAAGTTTAATAGCGAAGAAAACATATGCCTCCATTACATCAAATGAATCATTAAAGATTGAATCCATTCTCAAATTACAGAATTCAACATCTTGTTATATATTTTTTTTAATTTTTTATTACAATATGACACATTCTAAAATTCTGCTGCATAAATGATAAATTGATGATTATTAAATTAATAAATTACTTTTCCAGATTTAGTATGAGTCCTTGATTATTTGTCTTTTTTATGTTCATCTGTAAAATTGAAATAAAAGGAGAATAATATGTATTTAGTCTTTGCAAAAGTAAATAAAAGATGTGAAATTTGTGCATACGTTTTTTGGTAACATTTCTCCCATATTTTATGTTACTGTGTTGATTTGTGAAGTCTGCAATTTAAAATTATATTAACTTATGGTAACAATATTTCACATGCAACGCTTTTTTGCTTTACTGATAAAAAAAATATGCAAGCAACTTACACTTGCCTGCATAGTTCCTAAATCTAATAGTATGTTAATATTATATTTTGTTATCCTGAAATGGAGAAGGAAGATAATAATAATATGTCATAAATATGCATTTGATACTCAAGAGATTTATATTATTTCAAATCATTAGCAATTCATCTGTAATTGAAATGGGGAAATCTCACTCACAGTTTCAACTGTACTTGTTGGTGGAGTAGCCATGTACATGTGCAAAGAAATGTATATTAGAAAAGTGTTTAATGTGCGTGTTTCTTACATGTGAATAAAATACAGTCATGAAAATTGTTGATTCTCCACGGCCATCAGTCTTGTTGAACTTTCTCCTAAATGCACTCATATTCTTCCGTGCATTCATTTTTAATAGTTTCCATTTTGCTTTTAATTGATTTACAGTTTGTGGACGTGCATTTAATTGATTGAACCTGCATAATAATTATTATTTACTACTTACACGGCAAGTGATTGAAACGCTGAAAGAAACCAAGCAAGCTTTTACTTTTCATGCAAATCCTCCCAAGCTTTAGTTTTTGGTTTATACGAGTTAGTGTCCAAAGATTTATTTTCAATGATTGGCGCATACATATGTTTTAAGCAACAAACGAAAAAATAGCTGGAAGAATAATAAACATGCCATTAAGTACTAATATAGGAACTGACAAATAAAATACAAAATTATTGCAACATGTTGATTTGCTTACGTTTTCTTCTTAATTCCAGTTAATGGAACGAGTACGTTTTTTTCTATTTGAATCATTTCCAATGAAAGAAATTATAAAATCAGTAATCTTTGAAAATACGTACAAGATTGACAAATCCGCTTTTTATTTGTCAAATACATTTGTTTACGTTCAAGTCCAGTCTTTAAGATCGACTCGGTTATTTCGTTCATTCTTTTTACTTTTAAAATCAGAGGGTTGCCATAACAGGATTGTCATGTTAAGCCAAAGCTCATCCGTGTTTATTAATAAAGTCGTTATTACCTCGCTATCCATTGGGAATAACTAACCGAGTTTAAGGTTTGACGTAACCGTGGAAGACGCAATTTTTATTAATAAGGCGGATGGAGTATTACTAGCGTGGACACTTCATATGAATATTGTGAAAACACAATATTTGTAATGTAATTAAAGAACATAAAACCTTTTTGCACATCAGAGTTGGAAGCAACGGAAAAATGAAACAGCCTAATTGGATTACACGCGGAAACAAATTAACGTAAGTGGAATTAATGACGTGTCGAAAATGATAAATGAATCGGCAATTACATTAAACGACACATTTAATAAAAGTATCGGGAATCGTACAAAATGTACCACGCAGTATTCGGATATATTTGTAGAAGCTACTCTCTATAAAACGCTACTAGTAATCGTTGTATTAAAATTTTCTTTTTACAATTTTACATCGCATACCTTATTAAACCTTATGGCGCGTTTCCACAATCGTCGATGTTCGCCGATGATAGGCGATGACACGTTTGCGCATCATTGCCACAAATTTTGCGCACCTCGCCACGTATTCGAGCGAGTTGTCAATAGATAAGTCATCAAAAATGGACGTCGATCGACGTCGATGCATTAGCAGTTGCCACGACATTTATTTAAAAAGCGCGTATAGATACGAGTTTTATGAATATATATAAAAACCAAATAATACCGAGTAAACAGATAAGTAGAAGATGGTGGATGTTAAGAATTTACCGCAACATAACTAGGTATTTGTAATCGTAAAAACAGCGTTTTTTCTAGGGATATATTTTACACTACATAAGAAAACAATATGTTCTTATTATCGCCCTTGAGTTGTTGTTGTTTTGAATCATCATTAACATTTCTGATTCCTTCCCGTTACATCCCGTCTTATCAAGTTTCATTCGATGCCATACCTCAATCCTGTCCTATTTTATTCGCCTCATACTTTCTAGCATACCATCCACTTACATGCAAATAGAGCGTCGTAGATAGCCAGAACAACCCTTAAAGTAACTTATTATTTGTATTACGATTAATATCATGGTTATAAACACAAAATAGAAAATAATACATTATTTAAATAATTATTGAAACGATTATATTGAATAACAAGAAGATAGACTTATATAAATTACGACGGATATATTTTTTGAAATTTATTAGGATTAAAAATTTTGCCTTATAAACGTAATAGATAACGTAACTTTACCCGTTTACACAGCTCACACAAGGCAATTGGTTCAGTGGTGTAGGCGTAAAAGTTTAACAGGCACTAGACTGTCAAACAAACAGAAGTGTTAGAGCCACGCTGTTGTCAGTTATTGCTCAGCATGAATGATCAACGTGAAGTAACAGCTTTTCCATTGCATTCGGTAAGTGAGATTGCTGGATTCCCAATGCTCCTTTCTTCTTCCCATCCTTTCTCCTTTCCACTCCTCTGCCATTTCATGGACACGCAATACATTTTTGATCCGAACGTTATGGATGTTCATGGGCGGTAGTGATTACTTACCATCAGGTGATTTGTTTTCTCATTTTCCATTAATAAAAACAGACAGACGACAGACAAAGAGTTTCGTTTGAATTTATAATATTAAGTAAACATAATAAGATGAACAGAATCAGAGCAGCACGAGCAGAGACATAGAATTAATTGGATTGATAGAATTGGCTGGTCGTAAAATTATAAACCAAATAACTCTGGTGGATGAACCCTTATTCATCACATAGCTCTGAATTATAACAAGTACCACTAATACCTGGTTCAAATCAATGGGTGAATTGGCTATGGTAGAATGCTGGTTTTGAGATGAGATGTCATAAATATAATGAAAATAATAAATAACACCCAACAGTCACGTACATAGTCCTGACCCCACACTAAGATCGAGTCTTGTGTCGTGGGTCTTTTCAGTCTCACAATACCCAGACCCGAAAGGAGTATTTGTGGGTAGAACAAACATTTCTAGCGGGGCGGGGATCGAACCCGCGACCTCTCAGTTCACAGCCGACGTCTAACCAACTTCGCCACGTAGGCTGGCATATGATTCAACGACATTTATTTTTCATTTTGGAAGTCAATCATTTAACTAATCGCAAAGCCCGCAATGCCTAGTGTTTTTTAAATCAGGTACTCATAAAACTCGTAGTAGAATTTCATAAAAAAACGAAGTTATTCATAACAGACATATTAATTGGATTAAAAACTTGAATTCGTAATGGACGATGAAGGTTTTTGGTCGTATATATCCACAGACGTCCACAGATGTCAATTGTGTCATCTTTGTCAAAAATATAAAAATATACGAAAATTATGATTATTTTATTTAGTATGGGGTGTAATTAAATAATAATGTACAAACAGTTTATTTAGAATTATTTCAATTAGTAATTGTGCTTTTTACGTACACTATATTGCATGTAGTGAGAATTGAACAATGGTGTGGAATTTTATAATAAGAAAATGAAACCGAAGAAGTTGCAGCAGGCAACTAGGTGCAGATACAGCTGAAACGCACGCGTGCCCTGTCCTATAATTCGACTTATTTATTTTAAAGTATTTTTTGTATATTCTTGTTTGAAATAAACATTTTCTGTACATCTATAATTTTATTTATTTTCTTTTAGTATATATTGCAGAAATATCAACCCGCAATAGCAAGCTAAAGTGGAAGTAGGCGGACCTTATAACAATAAATGAACAAATATTTTGAGAAGACCGGGTTTCTGTAAACGCAATGCACGTCATCGGCATAAGCGGAGTGATATTCATACAGATATAAATCATAATATTCAAATATATAGTTTAAATCATGTACAAACACTTATAAACTATGATACTTATTTCTGAATAGATTTCGTATTGTGATCAAACTGAACCAATTATTATACGGAAGTAACTGATAGCTCCGGAAAATGCTAGCTGTTGTTACTGAAACTTGTATTTCGATATTTTTTTAATGAAAAATTAAATTTCTATAGCAATACACTGTCACAAACCCGCGGGGCATGTGGCTAGAAATCCATAACTAGCGGATCGTCGACGATGACAGGCAAACATGGGTATTCTCACTTTACTCTCACTCTGATTACCGACAGTTGGCGAAAAACCCCGAACACGAATGTTGTAAAATTTTACCAGGGTTATAAGTTTTGGAACAAATCCCTAAATTGTGGGTGTATATCTTAATAATTTAATTGGTTCATTTTATGATAACGAGTTAAATTATCAGAGTCATTACACTGTAATGTGAGTTATTTAGTATTATAATAATATAAGATTAACAATAAAAATGCATTACAAAAAAAAACACTACACGAGTCAACATTATAAATAATTTGTTACTTATTTTAACATAAGCATAATTTTATTTACTATACTTCGCGGAACCGCTACATTCTCCAGATTTGGGAATGAAAAGTATTTCGTTAGCAACACTGCTTGATGTACACGAATATCGGCAATGAAAGGCAATAAGCCGTACACATTACCGTCATCGCCTATAGTTGCCGATGTTGGGCGATTATGTGAACGGGGCATTACTTTATACATTGTACAAAACCATGAGATCACACTGACTACGACTGCGGAACAAGTCCAAAATAAATGCGAACATTCAGTCTTTTGTGAAATTAATAATTTGTGAAACATTCAGACGAGCGGTTAAGTTCAGTAACATTAGAAGTAGTGCATTTTTTGTTAATTTTAGTATACTTATAGGAATTTAGAAAGGGATTATAATATAGACTTCAGTTTTTTTATTTTTTTATTTATTCATTTTAATTTGTTTAATCGCTCATGTGAACGTTTTCGAATACAAAAAAATGTTTTAAAAATGTAAATATGTTACACAAAAAAGTAAAAAGTTCATTAATTTGTTGAATCCAATAAGATCACTATTCGAAATATTTATTTATTGCTTGGAATGCAAAATAATAGATCATGTGTAGAAATAACGAGCGATCTAGAATGAAAAATGGTATATTTTCAAGAAATCGTTTTGCATTCAATTTTACTTGAATGGACATAAATGTCGGCATCAAGTCGTATCGCTACACGTTTACACTTTATTGACTTTTTCCAATGCGAGAATATTTTATTTTCATAAACCTCGCTGTTATTACAATTGCTTCTTTGACAAAGTCATATATAAATTTTCAAAACTAGTTTTGATAATTATACGTCTCGCCACGATGATGCGAAGCAAGCGATAATGCCACGTTTTTTTTTTTATGGGATCAATTTAATATCCCGTGTACTATGCCGACCAATATTGAGTTACATTGTTTTATAATTTTCGCTTATACACAATTATGTATACTGGATTGATGACTAGTGATATTAAGGGCTGCTTTCACCAGTTCGTAATAAAGGCCCCGATATCTGGTACTTACCTGTCAGATAAAATTCAAAATCAGATGACAGCTATTAGAAACTTTATCAAGAACTGGTGAACTTGCCCTTAGCGTTTTAAAATCTCAGCATGTTCTTTCATTATTAAAATATACAATTTATACACAATACTTTAGACTAGGATATGACTAGTTGGATACATTGCACATAAAAAAACGATAGTGATCACGGAAAATTCGTATATTTAATTTTCACTAACCACTGGAATTATAATTATATCGAAATTAACATGTGGATTGTGCACCGTCGTTTTCCTATCTAACTGTTTATTGAGCTGTAAGCTTCGATCAAATATACAATAGATTATATGTAACGGCCTAAAATACGACAAGAGTAATGAGCACTAATAAGCGTGTGCTCTTATTTGATTTAAGTATGGTGCAAACCATAATAAATCTTAACTTAACGGAATAAAGTTTATTATTACCTGAAGTTTATTAAAATTTGAGACTTTGCTACATCTCGTAGTTCGAAATTTAAATGTATAAGCAAGCTCGGCTACTTTTGGCGTGTGATTTTGTTCCGCACTCTGTATCTAGTATATATTTGATCGAAAGCTGTAAGGAATATAAAAGGAGCTTAATAGTAGGATAAGTGAGGCTAGGTTTATGGTAGGTTGGAGTAGTTGGCGAGATCCTTTCCGTTCTTGTACATTGATGTGATGATGGGGTCGATGTTGTGGTACTCTTTCCCGGAGCGAGGCCGCAACGTGTTTGTTGGTTGGCGACTGATTCTAGAAAAAAAAACGTATGAATAAGAAAACAGTATATTTTGGTAGCTTCATGAGGGATTATGGTGGCGTGCGTGAACTTTGTATCATGAGATTCTTCGTCCAAATTAAGGATAGAGATCTACTGTGTAAGATTTGGGATTCAAAAAATAAAATTTCGTCAAGTTTGGATATTTTCAACAACTATTAACATTCAGATAACCAAATAATGAAATGATAGTAAAAAGATCCAAAACACTTCATCATTATAAACAAAAATCATATTATTACGATTTCACTCAAATACATCATAACATCACTTGGAGAACAAACTATCAATATATTAATCATCCTCATCCCCACATCCTTTAGAAACTCAATATTTTTAATAAAACAATACAACACCTGAGTCCACTAGGAGTGTCTGAAGAGGAGTGTGATGACGTCATGGAGAGCGTCTCGATGTAGTCCGACATGTCGGACGTGCCGCTCGACGTGCTGTGCGTGTCCATCACACCTGCAATGTAATTGGGTCATTAGCACAATACCGCGTACCAAAGCCTGTAATTACGATTTAATTAACTGCTGATGTGTGGGTGACAAATCAATCTGGCTTGCAGAGAATGGGAGGTGAAATCGTGGACATTCCATTAGCGTTACATGTTAATTGATGTAGCGGTTTGGTTTAAGGTAAGCTGCTATAATATCTGAAGAGTTTATTGTTTCTTCACGACAGGGAACATTCATCCTTAGATATAAGAGGATCAATAATGATTAATGAGAGATCATAAAATATTCATTTTAAAGTGCAAAATATATATAAACTTTAAGTTTAATAAATAGTTTCTACACAGCACTTTTTTGCCTATAAACGAATTTACGGATTTATCCGCTTGAGGGAACTTAAGGGGGGATGGGGCCTAAAAATCTACAAAAATCAGTTGTTATTGTGCCCAGGACAATAAATCAAATAATACATATTGAGATTTTGTACATAACTAAATCCATACTCGAAAACACAAGTATTTGTCGATATCACAAATAATTATACCGAATACGTTACGTTACGTTTATTTTACAGCCCTTCTCTCGCCCATTCTACTAGAGGCTGTAATACGCACTGCGTTATCAATTGAGCTCGACTAAGCCCGAGCTGTAGATAGGAAGCGATCTCGTATGTGAATCGAGCAATATGTTATACCTTCGAATACAATTATTGGTAGATATCTACAGACCTAGACAGAATTGCTGCTAACTTTCGTATGGTAAAAAATATTGACTAATTTTGCGAAAGGTTGGAAAAGATGAAGGGCAAATTATGTAAATCATATATGAATAAACATGTATATGAATTAAGAGCTCATTCTAACCTTTAAATTGCTTCGGTGGTAGCACAGGCACCTCAGCCTCAGCTGACGAAGATTTGGCAGGAACATTAGCTTTGTGTATTTGCATTGACAGGTCTCTCAAAGGATCGGAAGATTTGGACTTTCTTGGTAGGGACGTATGCACGCAACCCGACAAATTGCCTCTCATTCTCTTTTGCATCATGTAATGGTATCGAGAATGACCTGATGTTAAAGGCATTTCGAATTCGTTAAACTCCCCTCCACCGTGTTTCATAGAACAACTCGAAACACCAGAATCGTTTGAACTGGACGAATCTCTATTCCCACCTTTACAAGGAACACTCGATGAGCGCTTGATTTGAGCATTCTCCATGTGCTTATTCCTTAAATGAGGAGTTTCTTTGGAAAGACTTTCTTCTGTTTTGTTCTCAGAGCCTGAAGATTTGCAGCAGTCATAACAATCCCTATCATTTTCACATGGAGAAGAGGATCTTCTGTTCTCAATGGCTAAGTTCCTCAGAGTCTCTAATGATGACGATGTTGCATGGCTTCCGATGCTACTGTCAAATTCCTTTAGGTCTTCTAAAAGTCTAGCTGAGTCTACTGAACTGGACCGTTTTTGCAATGATTCACTATTTATGCCTAAAGCGTGTGATCTATCACTGCCGTTGAGTGTGGGAATGCTTAAAGATTTTTCTATTTCTACTCGATGTAATTTGTGCATCGGATGTTTCAGGCTTAGCGACCAGTTAGGATTTGGCGACATCGGTGTGTAGCCTTGATTTGGTCCTATAGCTTTACAATACTCTTGCTTGACATCGTGCGGAGGCTCCATAAGTAGATATTCGTCACTCTTGTTTTTCTTTGCGTCTTGTTTTATTCCTGGCTGAGTATGTCCGCATTTAGTGCATAGTTTGGTCTTCTTTGGTAATGTAGTCACAGCTATTTCAATATTAGCGCTCAAAGCATCTAATTCAGTTTGTGTCACGCCAGCTTTTCGGAGCAAATCTTTGGCATTTTCATAATATTCTAAGGATAGTGCAAATTCTAAGTTTTCATAGTTACTATAAGGATCGTCACCTTCCTTCTCGTCTTGAGGCGTGATATTCTGGTAATTTGTAAACTGTGCGTCATTGCTCGATTCTTGAGAATCTTTATCAGTTACTGCGCTTTGCCTGTTTGTTTTCCTCGAAACGTCGATGGTAGCATACAAAGCTGTTTCATCTTTTACGTTTGTTGTGACTTCCATATTCATTTCATTATTTCTTCTACAATATGGAAGACTTATTAGGTTATTTGCCCAATTGGTAACTTTTTGACACGGACATTCAACAGGTTGTAGATTCTCCTCACATTCTACAATGATAGGTTTTTTCTTTGAGCCAAATTTAAGTATACATCCGCAATTTTTCTTTAGAACTAGGGATTCAGGTGTTGAAGTTTTCGTTACTTTGAATAGGTCGTCAGCTATAGCTTGTTTTATTCTCTTTGGTGTGTCATAGTATTCACAGTTGTCTACCTAAAATGTTTAAAGATAATTCAGTGAATTTTAATAGTTATTTTAAAATATTTACACTTATCTACGATACCATAGTATACTTACCTCTACATGTGACACTTTAGGAACATCATAATTTTCATACGGACCGACTTTCGGATTATTTACAGGGTGGTTATCGTTCATACAACTACAGTTTGAGGTGGGAAGAGGTGCAATTGGTTTCTTTTGCTCCATGTGGGGCGGTTTTGGTGGCCTCATCGGCGGTTTTTCACAATGACATCCGTCAACAGCCTTTCTTATTGCCTTTGGAGTCAAATATTCCGCACTATTGGACGAAATATCGGAACTGCTTTCTGGAACAGCTTCCATAGTCCACGCTGGGTTAAAATGAGTTCCAGGAGTAAGAGCAACAGTAGAGGATCGGGAAATTGCTCCCAGTTTAGTGAGACAATTAGTACAACGCTCTAAGGTGACATGATCCGCACCACTCCACGGTGGTTTGGCAATGTCCATTTCAGTGGAGCACCTGAAGTCATGTTCATCGTAATTTCGCCTTTCATCTGAAGGCCAGTAAGGTGAGGTTTCTCCGCAGTCTTCACCAAAAAAATTCTCTTCGTATAGGCCGCTTGATGTGTCAGGTATAGAAGGATCAAATGTGTTGAAGTCAGATAGACGTGTGTTAGGTCGGCTCTTGCTTCCTGCATATTTATAAATGATATTGTTTAGTAAACTTAATTATTGATATGTTTAATCTATAGAGTTTTACAACCTTAGAAACACCTTTAAAGGGTTTTTTTTATAAATCTTAACAAATTCAATTGTTGGTAAAATAATTATGATTCTAAGAGAAGCTTTCTTTTATTTTTTTTATTACCAGTGCTCTTCCGCGACATAGGGGTCCTTTGCAGTGAGAGGTTTCCCTGTGCTGCCAAGTCGAAGGAATCTGAGATGTGTTGCGCCTGATCAGTTATGAGCATGTGCAAGCCTTCTCCTTTGCCGCAGTGTGAGCCACCTTCGAAGCAAAACCGTCCTTCCACCACACCGTAACGTCTGAAAATGAAAATATACATATTACATATTATACAAAATCCAAAGATAACTTTTTTATTTGAGCTTATATTTCTTTAATCTAGCTGCTATTATCATATCCCTCTTTGGAATTCTATAGTAAAAAATATTTTAATTTACATCCAAAATTGATTAATTAAGTTTCATAGTAATTGATTCTGAAATTATAGGATATGTAAAACTTTGTTCGTGAACAGAACAGTTCTTTGTTGGTTAGCTTCTAGGAGTGAAATTAAGTTTTTCTTTAAATCAGTTACTTTAATTGCTAAGATGCAATTTATTTTAATTTCCTGTTTCTCCAAATGTTTTCCTCAAGCTAAAATTTTATGAGCAGACTTCACTAATTTTCCGTTTTACACCTCCCGATTTCGCCGTCTGCCGGCGTCGCTGTTAGTTTTGATGGTGAAGTGAATATGGCATATGTAGGGAACGTAAAAGCTGCGGTTTGGCTCGCGCACAAGCGGAGTTTATTTCTAAAACGCTCGGCTAACTGGACGACGTGGTTTGCACCAACTTACTTCGCCCTTTAATTTTTGTGCTATGTATTTGAGTGTAGAAATTGATTTCGTATTTTACTTTAATAATTTAATATGGATGGTTTGGTAGAATTTCTGCAGTATGTAAATTTTGCCAACCTGCATTAGGCTGGCCTAGTGGACGTATATGGCCTAACCCCTCACAAACTTACTTCGAGTGTAAAGGAGGCTCGTGCCCTTCAGTGGGTCGCATATGCGCTGACACTGAGATTTGAACCTGTGACCACCGTGAACATGTTGGCAGCCGTGTCTGGGCCGTTACCAAGAATTCAGTACGTCGTGTACTTGTGTCTCCCTGGTCGATAGTCATATCAGCCTGCTCAGAGCCACATAAACACAGGCTGAATCATTCAAGTGCTGCAAATTCTATAGTGACGCTAATGGGTTTTTAATTGTTGAATATCCTACCACTACCAAGTCTCTTTGAAATCCGTTGTCGTATTCTTTAAATTGTTACAAATTGAATTTACATCAAAAGATTTATCCAGATTCAGATAAGAATTAATTTTCAATTAGAAATAACTAGTACAAAGAACTAAATCTCAGCCTCGTCTAGCACTTTCTAAAAAATTTTAACAATTATTTTTCTTTTGTACGACGCTGTTTTGTTACAGACTTCAAGGCATTTAATTAAATTCTTAGCTACTTTTTATTCAGACAAAAAACGGCTAAAATTTAGGTACAACAAATACATACCAACTTATATAACAAATCTGTATTTGTATCAACCCAAATACGTGCCACTATAGGGAACAGGCCTCCTCTACAATAGAGAATACGATTGAGAGTGGTTAGGCCATAAAGTCCAACACGCTGGCCTAATGAGGTTTGGCAAACTCAACATACCTTTGAAATTCTTACGCACTTTATGTACCAAATGTAAACTCTAATTATCAAGCCACAACTGACACTTAAGTAAATTAAAAAACAAAATTATTTTGCATATGTATTCTCTTATTTCGTATAAATTGAATTCCTGGTTGAAAACGGCAACCCTAGCTATCGTAAAATGGCGGACGCATAGACAAAATGGCGGCAGTAACGGAAGCCGCGACCATTAACACGGCGTCCAGCTGAAACTGAAGACTCCACACATCGCTTTATGGACGGCTGAATGAAAGAGTTTTATTGTCACCATATATCTCGAGTGAGACGGGATGTGGCCATAAAATTTTTGATTTCAATCTACACATGTGGTCTTGTAGAAGTTTATTAAGTTTTTTAATTCCGTATCATTTTTTTTTATTGCAATGATTGGCGAGAAGAGCATGCTGTTCGCATGATGGTAAGCGATACGACCACTCATGAATAGTAGCAAAACCAAACAACACCTTGAATTACAAAGCAATGCTTGGGATTCCATTGCGCTCGCCATCCGGAGACATAATCATTCTGTGTTTAATTTATACATCAGCAGTGTCACAATCAGCGCATATACCTCCTACTTTATGGCACTTTTCAATAATCAAGAATACAATTGAGAAGGGGCCGTATGCCACGTTGGAATACTGCGGGTTGGTATATACTAATACATGATATTGTACAATTTGATCCTTAATAAACACTAGGCCCATTGTTTAGTGCCCAAGTTTTGTTATCAAGATTCTGCGCCTAACAAAACACATTATGTATGCGGGACACCGTACAAAGGATTTTGATGTAACAATTTCACATTTCTGAAAACATAATAAGCGATTGCCTTTGAGCTGGTAAATTACTTTATTTGTTACCTAAAGCTCAAAATTTATAGATATTTTGATATGCTTTTTAGGATCTAGTTTCATCTAAAGTTAATCTCAGAACAGATTAAATTTAAATCACTTTTCGACAAAATAAATGCGAAATTAGCTTTTTGCCTTCAACCTTGTGAAGTCATGTAATTTATATGAAAATTTATATTTTATAAAGTTCTTATAATGTTGCTTCAGTTATTTTGTAATTAAGTTATCAAGTCGGGTGTATTATGAATATTAAATTATTACCAGATATTTTGAACAATTTTCTTTGCTTTGATGTTTGTAAGTACAGAAACGTGCCGAATGTTACGCCGCCTCGTGTCTTTTACTTTTGTGTTAATTACATATTATATTGTATTTAAGTATGTTTAAATATTTTTTTAATTTCTCATTACGTTGTGAGTATTATTTGTAATTTTATACGAAGAAAGAGTTTTAAGATTGGCTATTGCAAATTTTGACAGCCTCCGTAGCGCAGTTGGTTAGACGCAGCCTGTGAAACGAGAGGCCGCGGGTTCGATCCCCGCACCGAGAGAAATGTTTGTGCGGCCCACAAATATTTCTTCCGGGTCTGGGTGTTTGTGAGACCGAAAAGTCTCTCGTAGTTCCTGATACCCACGACACAAGACTCGATCTTAGTGTGGGGTCAGGACTATGTATGTGTCTGTTGGGTGTTATTTATTTATTTTATTTATTTATTTAAATTAGAATTATGTACAAGATTTAATAAGACGTAATTATCGAAGTTACAGTCTTTATTTCACTGGTGTGTGCTCTAATATGTGAGAGGCGGCCTGGGAAAGTACCACCGCAATGTCAATGTCTCGCGTCAAACAGCAATGTAAATGCACTGTTATGTTTCGGTTTGAAGGATATTGTAGTCAGAGTAACTACTGGACATAATGACATAATAGGTTATCTGAGACAAATTTCAAGATTGCGAGCGCAGCGGAATGCCAAGCATTGCTTTATAAATTAAAGATACTGTTTGAATTTGCTACGATTGCTGAAGTACACAAGCACTTCAGCAATTGTATTGCTTACCATCAAGCGAATAGCATGGTCTTCTCGCGATTCATAACAATAACAAAAAAATCCTTTTTTACGTTTTCATAGACATCGATTAAGGCATCCTCATTTGCAATCAGTCGAGACTTTTGCACCTGAAATTGTGTTATTTGTGATGTTCCAGATTTGTAAATTATATTAAAAATATTTCTATCCTATGACTGGTCTTAAATCCTACAACCTTAACGATTTTATTAAACTTCGAACCTTAAATGGGCCAGCTCCCAAATCCCAAGCAGACGTGGAGGCACACCGCTCGTCAGCGCAAACCTTCGACCCTGGATGTGCAGCCTCGCCGGTCCAGCTGGTAGCTTCCTACTGCCTCCGCCTCCTATCATCACCAAGAACTCCTTTGACGCGCCCAACTGGCCTCCAACCTTCACCTGCCAGGCTATAAGCCGCTCCCTGGTCTCAAAAGCCAGGACCACGATGACATCCTGGCAGATTATTGCTATGGTGTTGGACTCTTTGTCCAGGGTGAACCCTGACTCGAAGCCCAGGAAATGCTGGAGGGAGAGCGATGCTTTGGTTTGGCCTTTCTTGTACCGGTCTTTCGGGTCTCGATATAGTTGGAGGTGGAGGCAATCTGAAACAAAGAAAAAGAGTATTTCAAAATATACAAAAAAAATACGTATATGTGAATTCCCAATGTAATTAAAAATACGTGCATCAAAAATTGGATTTGAGATTCATAATATACACATATATGCAATTATAACTCTTCATTAGAACTATCAAGTTTCTATTATCTAATATTGTATTCAGTATCTAGTTTTAATATTACTTAATATTTTGCTACCTTTGTTTGCTTGCGTGTAATGTTGTATATTATATGTATTAGTCGTGTAGATCCTTAAATGGCTTAAGCTGCTTTTTATAACCATATATTTTATTGTATTGTGTAGCTGTGGATCCTCCTAATGTAAAAAAAAAAAAAAAAAAATTACTTCCCGACAAGACATTTCAATTACTACAAAAACTGAGGGTTTGGTCATCCGCTCCGTGACTGTTAAAATGTAACTACTCTTATTTTACAATGGTAAAATAAAAAATAATAATTGAAAAGTATGTTGGCTTTTGCGATTCGGTTTACGTAGGTAAATAAAAAAAAAAAGGAAATTTTAAACCAAATCTAAGTCAATCAACCAAATTATTTTTATTTAAATTTTAAATATTCGCGTAAATCTAAGAAACCATTGGGTAATAAATTGATTATTGTAATAGTATTACTAGGGCTTGTGTATTATGTATCTATATACTTAAGTAGTTAATTTTTATTTTATTAGTCACATAACTCTTCCTTCTAAATCAATTTTTAACCGACTTCAAAAAAAGGAGGAAGTTCTCAATTCGACTGTATGTTGCTTTTTTTTTTTTATGTTTGTTACCTCGTTTCTCTGTACTGTGTGAACCGATTTCGACCATTCTTTCTTTGATTGAAAGCTGGTGCTTGTCGTTTGGTCCCATAAAGATATGGTGAAAATCTGATGAATATCTTCGGACCTGGAGAGGGAACTCCTTAAAACTAAGTAGGATTCCAATGGTTCTTTTTGCATTAGGTTCATTATAAAAGTTAAGTTACAGCGAGAGACGCAAAAAGGGGTGGGGGTGAGGGGGGGTAGGTGATTAAATTAAAATACACGTAAATTCTAATATCTTCGGCAGCTTTTAACCGATTATAGTGATTTCTTTTTCATTGGAAAGAATGTATTGACAGGTTGATCCCAGGAACACAACATGAAGATCTGATAATCATGTTCGGACCTGGAGTGTAGAACTCTTCAAAATTTAGTAGGATTCCAATGGTTCTTTTTGCATTGGGTTCAGTATAAAAGGTAAGCTACAGTGGCGGAGAGAAAAGGGGGCAGGGGCAAAGGAAGGGGGGGGGAGAGAGAAAAAATAATAAACATGTGAATACTCCAATTTCTTCGGCAGCTTTTAGCCGATTTTAGCGATTTCATTATCATCGGAAAGAACATATTCCTTGTGGGGACCAAATCTTCTTAATTTAAATTCCTATCAACACTAAAAAGATAAAAATAACTAAAATTTTTAATAAAAAAATAAAAACCGACTTCAAAACAAAAAACACTAAAAACCAAAAAATAACAAAATAATAAGTACCACTGCAAAGCAAAAAAATAATATTTGTTTCATGAAACTTGCGCTTGTTGATTAATTTGCTTAATGACTTAACTAGCCAACAAATCAAAATATATGCATAACATATTGAAGGCGGGTCGCCCAGTACCAAACATATAGATATTTAAATTAATATAAGGCATAGGTCCTACATGTTTGGTACTTGGCGGCCCGCCTTCGATATGTTATGCATATATTTTGATTTGTTGGCTAGTTAAGTCATTAAGCAAATTAATCAACAAGCGCAAGTTTCATGAAACAAATATTATTTTTTTGCTTTGCAGTGGTACTTATTATTTTGTTATTTTTTGGTTTTTAGTGTTTTTTGTTTTGAAGTCGGTTTTTATTTTTTTATTATAATGACACATGAAACAGAATATACAGTATTCCTTAAACACTAACTTAAGTCGACACACATAAGTACTCGTAAGTATTTCTCTAAACGCCACTCAACACCTTAAACAATGTGATTTTAGGCCCTCACAAGGCTCTGCCATTACGGACCTCTTAAAGCTAAGATTGCTGGACCGTCCCTTGTCCTTAAGCTTGTATAAACCCCGGCTAAGTTATAGGACCGAAGGCAGTCTCAGATTAACTAGCATTTTTATTAGAACCATAAAGCTAGAGACTGGGTTCTTATACGGAAACTGTAAATCGATTTATTGGTATCCGAAATAGGACTAGTAAGAATGCTTTATTAAATTTTCAGTGTATTCGTTTTATGCTGCTCATGCTGTATTAGCATACGTATTATTGGATGGAAAATTGAATAAAGTTGTTTAGTTTTAAACTAGAAATAATTTCTCATTGTTTTTATATAAAATCTACTGGTGGTAGGTCTCTCATATGTGAGAAGCCATCTGGGTAGGTACCACCGCAATGTCTATTTCTCCCGTGAAACAACACTGCGTTAATGCACTGTTGTGTTTCGGATTGAAGGACATTGTAGCCAGTGTAACTACTGGACATATTGAGACTTAAAATCTTATGTCTCAGGATGGCGAGCGCAGTGGAATGTTTCTACTGTTTATGAGCGGTCGTATCGCTTACCATCAGGCGAACGGCTTGCTCGTCTTGTATGTCAATAAAAAAAAATGCACAATAATATTTCACCTATAATTTGTGGATATAAATACTTATACAATTTTATCGTAAGCTTAATAGCTAAATATATGTTTATTAATTTGAGTACCTGTTAATGTTCATGCAATGAACAGCCTTATTTTATAAAGGCTACGTTTGGAATAAAGTTATTTTAAATTAATAAATATGCTGAATTCCACCACAGAAATAAACTTCATTTTTAACTTGTAAGATACTCTTACCGTATTTTACTGCGGTCGTTGGTTTCGATATTCTACAAATTTTAAATTCGGTTAAATTAATAACCTTTTAAAATAACCGAGGTAACAAATTATGGTGGCTTTCAAAGAATATATTTGGTCGGCGGCGTGGGAGGGCCTCGTAAACTCGTCTACATGAGACCGCTTTTATCGAAATTTGTTGTCACATTAAAGTTTTATAAACAAAGGTTAGCTCTGGATTTAGCCTTTCTTTTGTAATCGTTTTTATTTATTTATTTAAAAGTATTTTGTACACCTATGACAATATACATCTTATGCTTCAGAATGGCGAGCGCAGTGGAATCCCGAGCAATGCTTTGTAATTCAAGGCGTTGTTTGGTTTTACTACTGTTCATTAGCAGTCGTATTGATTATCATCAGACGAACGGCAAGTTCTTCCCGCCATTCGTTGCAAAAAAAAGTATAATTAAATTAACATCCATCAATAAAAATGCCTTTAGAATAGATAAATTGAACGAACTAGAGGTATGAGCGATACGAATGAACGCAGATAACTCGTAAAATTAATAACAAATTCAGCTTGTAAAGCAATTCGCCGATGTGCCGATACGATCCATTGTTTCAGTTACGCCCGTGTGTAATTGGAAAATGAATGCTGTATTGTTTAATGGTTTTATTTTATTAACTTCTGTATCAATGTTGGTTTATGTTTTGTATTATCGCGAGATAAGCTGTCTGTATAGTCCTTAGTTTTGCTGATTTGTGGGAATTGTTTGGGTGATTATGAGCGGTTTGTTATATTAATGTGCACAAATTAATTATTTTATGAGCCAAAATATGTTTTAATTTATTTAACATGCTAATCAAATGTACCTTAGTTTTGCTATTAATTTTACGGAATTTATGAACATTTTTTTCTCTAAAGCTTTAATTGAAAATTAACGCTTCATATTTGTGATATTCTCAGATAAATATCATATTTACACTTTGAAATATCTGCTTATATTTGTTATCCAATATAACATATTCGCATTTAAACCTTCCTTCCTACAATCCTGGGTCCTTCCGCCGTAGTGTGAAGAGGCGCCTTAGCAGGCCGGCATAATTGTTTCCATTGGCATGAGACTGCCGTTCGATGTCAATGGATACTCTGCCTGGGTGGCATTGGCACTTACCATCAGGTGCAATGCCGCCACTATGCCAGGCCATCATAAAAAAAACATAATTGAATAAAAAATATTCTTTGAATTTTTATTCAATTACATATCTTGTTATTTTAATTTTAAAACAGGTTCTGAAATTTCGTCCCGAACATTTCACATCTAAAAACTTCGAGCTCGGTAAATAAATTAAAAACAAACACATAAAGAGTAACTTCCCACCGTCAATATCAGAGCGGAGTCGAAACTCTGCCACTCAACATTAATATTTCAGTGGTATTACTCATGTTTCCAAGTATCGCAAATTCAAATAAAATTTTACGTTCCGTTAATGAAGCATCTTATATTGAATTTTATAAGTTGAACGTTGTAAACAAACAGAGACGAAGACAAAATTATGGCACAAATAATTATTATTCTTCTAAGACAAAGGACGCATTGAAATGCGTGGTGGCTTGTTGGTCAAGGGACCACACGCGACTGCCAAATTGTTCACGTTGGTTGCGGGTTCAAATCCCAGGACACAGTCACTCACCACGCACTTTGACGGTGAAGGAAAACAATGAAATATTTTTTATAGTATGTTAAGTCCGCTAACCTGCACTAGTTCAGCGTGGTGGACTATATGGCCTAACCACTCTCAATCGTACTCTCGATTGTAGAGGAGGCCCGTGCCCTGCACTGGGACGTCTATGACCTGATCCAAAGACAGTAGACGTCCCCTGCTAAAATATATAAGGCTCCTCTAAACTTATTTAAGGGGATCTGTTGGAAGCGGCATGCACATGATAATATTGCTACCTTCATTAGGTCATCCGCCAACTTATTATTAATTCGAGTGATATTTTAGCCTTTGACATTTTTGCTCCCTGTATAAAACGCAATAGTCATCACAGATTTTCCGTGAGATGTATCACACAAGTAAAATCCAGTCATCATTCTAATAAAATAGGTTATTGAATATATTATAAGTGGAAATATAGGATAAATATACCATACATTTGATAAAATCAAAACGTTGTACAATGTCTACACAACGCCTGAACTAAAGAAAAACTCAACTCAAAAATCCGAACGGTTAATTCGAAACATAAACCTAGAAACTCATATAAAACAAAATCAGTACTCAACACAGCAGTGGAAATCCCTCCCCCCCCTGCACCCTAGCCTAGGTCACCCCCCACTAGTTTCTCATCGGGGGTAATAAGAAGGCGATAGCACCCCATCGATTTACAGCCAACTCTTTCAACCGCGCTAATTAATTAAACTTGCCGAGTTGGTTCGCAGTGAGTTGGTGAAAGCTTTTCCAAATAAAATCGAGTTGGAACTGCAGCTTCGGTTTTCGATGATAGTTTTGTGGTTACGGTATTTTATTGACAGTTAAAAATTGAAAATATTTATGAAAATATGTTCAATTCATACACAAATATGAGATCGTACGAGATGGTTAAACATTTACCTGTTATTTAACTTTAAGCATTTTTTCTGTAGGGTTCTAATAGAATGTATCATCAGGGATGTGAAGTATATTATGGGCCAGCATATATTATATTTCGATAGGCGATTAATAGTATTATGTCTCAAAATGTTCTTTATTTTGTACTGCCCTGTTTATTATGGTCACTTTGTTGAACAAGTATAGAATAAAATAAAATGTATGGGCCTATAACAATCAGCAAGTCTTTGTTATTTTCCCGGACCTAGTAACTTATTTCTTGTTATTTTTTAAATTGAAATGAAATGAAATGAAATGAAATAAACCCTAGGTTATAAATAAACCCTAAATATAGCGGGCGATAAAAGAACATGAACAAAAACTGATAAGTATGATTTTCTACATTCTGAGAAAGTGCTAAACATATTATGTAGATCTACTGAAATAATTTACAGCCACGTATTGAAAATGGCCTACATCCAACAAATTGATATTTATCCCATGGAATCAAATATTAATTCAACCAATTTGCCTGATGAAGGATATTTTGTAATTTTATTGGATTTTCGACAAACATGAGCCTTATAATCCCTGTAGCGATGTAATGATTAAAATGAACGTTCATTTCGTAAATAATTGAATAGTGTTGTTTGTTAATAAATATTTAATATTATTTTCAATACTCACCCCATTGGTCCTGTTGCATACGGGTTGTAAATTGTGAGGTTATGGGTTCAATTCCCAGGTAGAAAAATGCATGTTGCATGTTTATCGGTTTGAAAAATCCCTGTTAATTGCGGAGAAAGATTGTGCCTGGCATTACTCTAATCTCGTCACCTCATGATATATTGTAATGGAAATGAACTCGACAAACTGATGTTAGCACTTGTTGTGCCATCCATGTTTAATTTTTTGGTATGAGACATGAGCGTATATCCTTCTAAGTATGTAGCTGTAACTCTTATTTTTTCTAGTTTTACAACATTCTTTTTTTTACTACAGAAACTCCACTAGTGAACATAAACCTTCCCCAAGGATTTTCACAATGACCTCCTGAAAGCGGTCTGCATCCAGGGAACTTATAAACTTTTTATTTATTCATCTATCCATATTGTTCTTATCTCTTACCGTCCAACATAATGATGCCAATTTATACAGGGTATATCAAGACTGCTACCGAAAACGAAGCCGGGTGGTAGTTTAAGCGATTTCAGACACCACGCAACAGAAAATTTTGCAAAAAAAAGCGACAATTTTTTTTTTGTTATTTTTTTCCTATGGCCATATTTGGGTAGTAAATACATTTTTTCCTAAAATAATAGTGTAAACTCTTTTATTTATAAATACTCTAAGGTATCAAACAGTTTAAATTATCATTTTAGCAAAAACTATGGATTTACCACCCAAAAATGACGATTTTTAAAAAATCATTAAAAATTAATGTCGCGTTTCTTTGCGACATTTTTAGTTGCATTGTGTTTGTAGTCACTAAAACTACCACCCGGCTTCGTTTTCGGTAGCAGTCTTGATATACCCGGTATTTAGAATGTGAATGATAAAAAACCGTAAAATACTTCCATTAACTAATACAACAAGAACACATAAAATCGGTCCAGTCACTATAAATGTTCAATTAATTACGTAGAAATAGTTTTGGCCAATGGAATAGCTTGCGTGTACATTTAATTAAGGATAAACAAGTGTAATTCGGGTCACGTATCTCGAACGGTTTTACTAATTCACCCAAATAATTAGAGATTCGTCTCGAAGCTTACACATGCGTCTACGTGGCGTGGAGGCAGACACGAGGCAAATGTTTCAGTAGATTTAGTTCTTGTTGATTGGAAATTAATTAACTTGTAGTATAGATTTTGTAAGATAGTCCACACTATAAAAGAGAGATAAATTAAGACCAAGCCACTAAATCGTTCTGATGCTTGTTTTAACAGGTATTTTATTCGACAAAAATTTGAACTTATTTTACAAATTACATTCAAGTCAACAAAAAATATGCAGAACATAAATTAAAAATATGAGGTGTGTAAATAATTGCAAAACAAACAAAAGATATGTAAAATTATTATGTACTGCTCGTTACACATTATGTAAACCTAAAATAAGCCTAGAAATTGATTGTATTTGTGATAACAATTTAGTGATTAATACTATCAAAGGAATATTTTTCATACATTGTGCTTGTGTCAAAATAACAATAAAAAAATCAGTAGTTGTAAGTAAAAAACTTTACATCACTTTCAGGTAATAACTCGTTATTGAATTAAGTGAATATCTCTTAGTGATAATATTATGATTTCTCGCCCGTAGACCTCAGTTACAAAGCAGTTATTATGCTTTATACAAGTGCGGTTCTGTGAAATGGTTTTTATATCACTTTATGAAACACTGTGAGGGTGAACTTTCCCGTTCCGACTTTTAAACATCGAGCTCAAGTAATTTAAAACTAAAACGCTACTTGAAAATTATGCATTAATTATGCGCAATTTCTCTCGGTATTGCTGTGGAGTGGGCAGAAATATATTATCACATCTATTTTATACGTAATTTTTTTTATTATTACAATGAATGGCGAGACGAACATGCCTTTCACCTGATGGTAAGCAGTGCGACCGCTCATGAACAGTAGCAAAACCAAACAAAACCTTGATTGGAAAGCAATGCTTGGCATTCCACTGCGCTCACCATTCTGAGACATAAGATGTTAGGTTTTTTTTTTTTTTTTTTTTTATTGCCTAAGTAGGCAGACGAGCTAGCGGCCCGCCTGATGGTAAGCGGCTACCGCTGCTCATGGACTTCCGTAGTGCCAGGGGACTAGCACAACAAAGTCGCTGCCTACCTCAAGGATAGAACTCTCCTTAAACCTCGTTTGAAGAAGGACAGGTCATAGCGCTGAGGAAACACCGATGCAGGGAGTTCATGTTAGGTCTCGTATATGTCCAATAGTTACGCTGGCTACGATGTCCTTCAATCCGAAACACAACAGTGCATTTAAACTGCTGTTTGACGGGAGAAATAGACATTGCGGTGGTACCTACCCAGGTAGCCTCTCTCATTTGAAAGACTTACCACCAGTAAATAATAAAATAATCGATTTTATACGTTTTAAATAGTCTATTGCATTTTTCAGCATGAATACGTTCTGTCTGACTGCATTGGTGGAGATGTATTACGATACGATTGCAAAATTGAGTTCTTTGGTGCAAATCTCGGATCGGACGTAGTGATATTAGATTTTTCTATTCATTATCAGCTTAAAGTCAGGAATTTTTGTCCAATAGGGTGAGAGCCTGGTCCCCATGACATCGGAGGATATAACAGACAAAATGAAACATGGGTGTCCTGGTATCACCCCTGCTTGCCTCTTCTGGAATACGACCTTTATTCAGGTAATCACTTTTCAAATTAATTTTACAATATAGTTCAGCAGCTTTTGTCGATAACTCATAACAAAAATTTTAAAAACACGATCATCCACAATAATAAGACCACTTTCACTGTAGCTTCTTGCACTGTAGACTTCAGACTAATATATCCTTCCAAGGATTTATAATGTTTCCTAGCCAAATCCAGTTTTTCTATCAAAGGCTCTGTCATAAACTATATTCTATCTCAGATTCAAAGGAAGAACTTTTAAGACTATAATTCCTATGTAAGTTACCAACTTTAATATAAACTGTAGCAGTTGTACTTGAGTTTCAACTTCACAGCGAAAGATGTAAAATACTTCAACACGTGAGTGAAAACTCAGTAGGAGTTACACAAGATCATAAAGTTATATGAATTTTCTTTCTGTACTAAATTAAATAATTATTACTTGTGCTGCAAGTACTAGAATAAGTCTAAGAACATACATACATATAGAGACTCACGCCTTTTTTGCCTTGCCTTGTAAGTTCCCTCCCAAGATGTGATAGGTGGAGAGCCTATCGCCATGTCGGACAAATTCCTGACTATAGGCTGATAATTAATATAAAAATCCAATATAACTGGCCGATTCGGGATTCAAACTCGAGACCCCAGCTTTGCAAGCGTACCGTAGTACCACTACGCCACTGAGATAGTATCTATTTATAAGAAAAAGGAAAATATTATTGAAATATCTTGCGTTTCATGTTTATTTAGATTGTATTTTGTACCAAAAAACATTTAGTTATTATTAAAAAAAAAACTTGGCATTTTGTGGATTGTGACTTATTACTGAAAGTTCGATATTGATAAGTAAAAAACAAATAGTTAATTTTTAATGTTTAAAATATACGTAATATTATTTCAGAAATGTTCATCTGATGAAAAGTTTAATATTTGTTGAAAAATGAAAAATACGATTATTATCACGTGTTCATATTCCAATGTTATTTGAATATGTCAATCTGAGGAGTTTTTTAAATTGACATTATATATCAAATAAAATGGATTCGAAAAATTAGATTGGCAATAATGATATGATTTATGCAGTTGAATTAATGTCGTATTTTGTTTATGCTTTTTTCATGGAATATCGTTATTTATTTGGGCGAGCGAGTCACTTCATATTTAAACATCATTAGAAAAAAAGGGCACACGTGTAGTCCAGTAAATTCAGATAAATTTACTTCGAGAAGTAAGACCACGCACAGCTATTGATTTATATTTTATAACAAAAACTTACAGATTTACCACGGCGTTTGTGGTGTTAAAAACAAACATGTTTAGCTTATGAATTATTACTAGCAAACAAAATTTAAAAAAAAGCAAATAATAAATCTAATCAAATTTAAAAATCAAAAGAGAAATAATAATGACAATTATTAAAAATTGCATATATTAAATTTAACCAATATGTGGTTCATCGTTATTAATAATGGCTTCTAATTAATATTCATAAAATATAATGCTAAGTATTGCTGTGTAATTCACGGTGTTGTTTGGTATTGTTGCTGTCTATGAGCGATAGTATAGGCAAAGGGCAAGCTCGTCTCACCATTCATTGCAAAAAAAAAAAACAAACATGTGGCTTAATATGTGCCCGTATTAGGTGTAATTATGTATTTATCTCAACAAAAATATTTCCAACAACATTCCCAATGTAACATCAAAATCGTATCCATCTCAAAACCCCAATTCGGAAGTTGTATCCATTAGGTGACAGGCCCTTTTTCCTCGGAGACTCGGAGACGCGGCTTTGTCGAACTTTACGAATACATTAGCCCGCGCCGAATTGATCAATGCGACGCGACAGCCCAGCTGTGGGAGCCCACCGCCACCCTTCAGAAGCCCTTTATTATGTGGCTAATCGAGCCACGCGACGAAAGTGTGCCCTTATTTAATGATGGAAAAATGTGATTAGATGGTACATTTACGATAGTTGAATGAATTTGACTAGAGAAAATAATATAAAGCAAATATTGAGTTGGATAAGTAAAGCTATATTTAGATTGCCACATGCCCAATACCTTCCCTCTTCATATATCTTCCTTTCCACTTCTCTCATAGTTTCATGGGCTGGCAACACACATATATTGATCTCAGCGTTGTGGATGTTCAGATGGCAGTGATCACTTACCATCAGGTCACCTGTGTGCTCCGTGTCAACCTAAGCAATAAAAATAAATAAAGAAACAGTTCTATGTGGTTGGTTGCATAGTTTGTACGTATTACTATTAAAATGTAATCCAATATTATTGGCTATCGCATCATTTGTCTTTTCGTGGAAACGCTGTGAATCTTAAACTTATGGGACGATATAACGATACATAGATGGAGTAATCTATTATTTTTAAACTTGTCTGTTTTAAAAATCTTACGATTTGCTTTGGAGTTCCATTAAACATTTAACATTAGGCTGGTACTCGGAAATAAAAAAGCTTTACTGCTACCAAAACCAAACTGGGTGCTAGTTTTAGAGACTTCAGACACATTGCAACGTTTTCGATAGCAGTCTTGATATACCCTGTATACAGGGTGCTAAGCCAACCCTTTGTGTGTGTATTCTTAATAGCTGACAGACACGAGGCGGTCGTGTGCTCATATTTAATGATGGAAAAATGTGATTAGATGGTACGTTATCGGCAGACGACTGAATTTAACTCTGGCTGAATCTGATATTGGGATCGAGATAATTTAAATAAGTAGACATGAATAATAGCTATAATAGATTTGATTTATAAAATGAGATGCATTAAATGGACGGACCAAGTAATTAAAAATCTTTCGTGTTAAAAATAATTTTCACCGCCGCTTATTTTATGAATTTTCATTAAATTGCACTTTGCCAGGTTATAAAACAATTTCAAACAATTATTTGTACAATATTATAAATGGAGAGTGTATTTTTATAGTATTCATTAAATTAAGCTCGAATGGCTGGAATAAATGTGGTAGAAATTGTTTTTAAATAAGTAATTTTTTTATTGTCACGTTGTTCATATTTGGAGTTGTAGTTAGTTATTTTAAGCGAATTATGTTATTGGCTTTCTCTTTACTTTAAAATAATAATATACATGATGTAGTAAAGCCCTTGAATAACCAAATGGGAAAATTACAACTAAAGCGAATTCCGATACATAAATCCAAGAAGTGCGAACACAAAGCGATTACAATCCATAACAATAGTTATGAACGAGATCGTGCCATTTAATTTCGGTTCTCAACACAAAGGCAATTTCAATAAAATCAAACGCTTCGAACAAGCCACCTGTGCGATTTTATCGGTTAATTGGTACGTAATATAAAACCCACATATTGCCGCTTGCAGCCAGCGAACGGTAAACAATGCGCCGATTAGCTATCCGACAACAACCGCATCCCTCCCCTTTTCCCCCTAAATCCCCTTCCCCTTTCCCCTCCCCTCCCCAACCAGTGAAATGTTTCATTCAATTTCAATATTTAATGCTATTCCATTTTCAGATTCGTGATTTGTGTATTTGTATTAATTAAAATTTAGCACGTTATAGTGTTTCGATGAATGATAGGTATTTGGCGACTGATTGGCGTATTGACTAAGCAATTAACTTTAATAACACAATAGATCCTCATATGATAAATTAGTAATTCAAAATATTAAAAATATTAATTAATTTTAATTGGTCTCGAAGTTTTTGCTGTTATTGTTTGTAAATAGCTTAGTGCGACGTATTCGCAATAAAGGCTATATTATAAAATTGAATGATAAAATTGTTCCTAGCTTGTAGTAGAGACTTCATAAACTAATTTAAAACTATTTGATGCAAAACAAAAGCTATACGGATTGGACAGATAATATTATAAACGTTACAGGAAGTAGCTAGATGAAATCGAAATGGTTGCTGTTAAGATCTTGAAAGTAGGCTTGTTTATCAGTTGACTTTAAAATATCGTTGTAGACAAAAAGACGAACATGAACACGATTTTTGAATTATTATATGAAATTATATATTCAGTCATACGATAAATACAAACAGAGATGCGTCATTCTTTAACTGACTTCAAATAATGAAATGAAATTGATTTTATAGACACTTATTTTATATATTTATTTTATGGCAATTAAATAGCTCTTGTGACAAATTAATACACAGTAGTTCTCTCATCTAGTCTCTATTTACAAAACATTAGATATAGTATATATTTACATAATTATTTGGTTTTCGGTTATCTTCTTGTTTATTAAAATAAAAATTTTATGGTAAGGAAAAAATGGTTTTGAACGAGGAGATTCTCAAGTTGACTGTACGTTATTTAATGATTTTTTTTACTTAAATGAAATATAAAGTGAAAATAAATGAATTAACAGTTTCATTTATTATTTATTAACTGCCAAGATCTACTTTTACCTTGCCTCTGCAAAGTTGCAGGTGGCAAATACAATTATACTGAATAAATAGAGAAAAATGAACGGCGCTGACCGTCGTCTCTCGTTTTAAATATTCCATTATTCTTCGTTATTGACTTACTTTAGTAAATATAGGTGAATAAAATGTATCTCGGTTATTTTTATTGGGATATTTTTGGAATATATTTTCAATAAAGAATTCCTTTAATGAAGTTTGGGAATAAATCTGAATTAATTAATATGAAAATATCAATATTAATTCAGCATACAATTTTAAATCGAGATCCTAATAACGTATTCGCAGATTTATTTTCAAGAATATTTCAAAACCACTTCGATATTTAGTATTATTTTGTGTGACTGGAATCGTGAGGTTTCGTACTGAATCAATTCCTACATCAGGCAATATGTGTGAACTTCTAAAATTATTTGTGTTAAGAATAGTACTAAGCTCATTTAATGTAAACGTGTTGGCACATTATGCTGTAAGTTTGCATTGTACATTTAATAAATAAATAAATAAATAAACTTTTCTTGACTATGTTATGCATATTTAACTAAAATTAGAGTGAAAACATTATGCTCAACCTACTATACGTGACATTTTTGAAATTATTTGCTTTTCCTTTGGAGCTACAACCGGGAACTTTTGTATTATTAAAATGAGTTTGCTGACATCTCCCCTAGAGGATTCAACTGTCGAAAAAAGGTATCAAAGATCAAAGGCTTGAATTAAAAATGAATTTGATAGTACTCTTTTGTTTCCGAACACAGGTAAAATGCTACCTCTTACACTTACCTTTTTGCTCTTTATTTTAGGGACCCGGGGCACGATTTTATAAAATTTTCCACAATCGTCGATTGGAAAACTTTTTTTAAGAATCAGAGGAATATGATCACTGTTGTTTTAAAGATTTATAATATATTTTGAGAATCATACCATGTTATTGGGTTTGTAATGAGCGCAGTGCAAACCAAATAAAGTATTCAAGGCGAGAAACAATGTTTTATCATCAGTAAAAAGTGATATTTGATTTTAAATTTAAGGAGACATTAGAGCTGTTGTGGGCCATTACTCAGCATGAATGGGCAGACTTGTCAGTGGTCATTAAAATTTTTGTTAGTGTTTTAATTTATACAAGTTATGAAAGATTTTCAGAATTAAAAAAGGCCTCCTCCAAAGGTTATTTTAAATAAAATAAAATAAATAAATAACACCTAACAGTCTCATAATTAGTCCTGATCCCACACTAAGATCGAATCTTGTGTCCTGGGTATCAGGAACTACGAAAGACTTTTCGGTGTCACAAACATCCAGACCTAGAAATATTTTTTACGTTGCACTTAGGTAAGGCTAAGATTATACTAATCTTTTTAGGAAGGTAAAGGTCACCAAAGTTATTCACAGTTCACCGAACTTATTACACATTCATCTATCACAATAAAAACGAAAATACACATACAGAGTGAGGAATTCATCCGATTTGCGTTCCTTCCACGTCGTATTCGCGCCCTTGATTGATTGATCATATCTTTGTGGCTTGTTCATTGGCTTAGTTGAGTTTGATTGATGCGCGTCTCTTACAAAGACATGTATCCAAGTGAGATTTATTGTTTTTTAAGGCTCATAAAAGAAAATCGATCTAACATTTTATAAGGTGTTTTCTATTATTATTAAATTATCTAAAATTCGAAAAATTAAGAAGTTATAATTTGAATAATAGTGTTAAAAACACCAGTAATAAGGATGATTTTTTGACGAAATTAGATTTATATTAAATTCAAAATTGAGTCAAAACATAACTCGTTCCATACATACAAAGCACACAGAAATATATTTATTTAAATAAGTTAATGTAATATCTGCGACTATTATTAATCCTTTAACCCTCCGCTCAAAATACAGCTCCAACCGCATCCCACAACACTGCAATCGTATTAAAACAGTAACGATTTTTTAATCTCATAATAAGTCAATCCATCAATACACACGACAGCCCTGCCGTGACAAATACAATTTTCCCCGATCGTACAATAATCGGATCAGTATAATGCCTCTGATATGGCAAGATAAACTACCCCTTGCCCGTCTCTACCCCTACCCCTCCCGTTCCCCCTTGCCCCTAGTCTATCCCGGTGAATAGTTACCGCTAATCGCGTTATATCAGCAGAACACAGTTAGCCAGTTAATGGAGTGCCGTCACGGTTCGATTTGATTTTGGGGCTAATGAGAGATCATACTGATGAGACGGATCACGTGCGATTTATCTGGTACGGGATAGCGTGTAGGGAATGCGGTTGAATTGAAAGCTCGCGGCGACTTAAAGGGTTAGGTATTATAGTATAAGGCTAGATATTTATGTGGGAATAGTTCCGTCTCGGGTCAAATGAAACAAATGTTCGGTATATATTGGTCTTTACATTTCGTCTTTAACGTCATCCTTAACGTCTTCCATCGTCTTCCAGACTGTTCTCTCTTATTCCATCTTTCCGTACTCAAAATCTAAATCATTTATCCTCTAACTCTTTCCGTCTTAAGTACTTTTATTAGTCATCTCTTTCACACAAACCAAAAATAGTATATTGTGCAACTAGTGCGAGAAGTTGTCGATTGCCGATTGGCAATCGACAACCTCGCACTAGTTGCACATACTATTAAATAAAACATTCCAACGTCATCTTTAATTATCATTATTATTTAAAACAATGCAATACGTAATAATAAAATATTCTGCTTAGGAATGTTTTCCTGTTTACCGTCGTTTGTAAAGTTGCCAAAAATGCAAGACGGATAGAGTGCGTTTTCACATTCATTATTCTTTTGTTTGGCGCAAACCATAGTTTCAGCCAGAATTACGTATTGTCATGAATTTTGATAGGGAAACCTCTAATGGATTTAAATGTCTCTGAGCAGAATCATTTTAGATAATACAATTATACCTATATATGTTCCTCCTTCCTCAATTCTCTACTCAAAAATAATTTATTTGCAACGGGTTCGAACATAAAGATTAATAAAACTAAATTGCGAAAATTCGACGAAGAAAAAGTTCATAACTACATATATCACTATTACTTAAAAATGGATTTTCTTACTACATGATCATATACATCAAAAGTAATCATCGATATCTCACACAAATAGTGAAAACATTGTGAGGAAACCTGCATACCACAAGAATTTCTATACAGCTTAAACTACTCTCAATCGTATTCGTAATTGTAGAGGTGGCCTATGCCCTAAAGTGGGACACAGAATAATTTTCACTACAACCGTAACCAAGCCTGCTACAAATTTTGCCATACCATAATAGAATTCAGACATCGATGTTCTTGTCTATATTAATCTCTTGTCCAGTAAATTGAACTCACTAAATCCTCGACTTACATTATCAAATCAGAATGTTAATATAGTCTCAGCTAAATCGAGATAGGGATTAATTGTCTGCTAATACCTGGCGTGATGTCGTATTGATTACAGTGGACAAACACGCCCGATTATCGGCGGATTGTCGGCCGATTGTCGACCAACTCGATGACAGCTCGTTAGCTTAATTTGGATACGACAATAATACGACGCTAATGTGTGGAATTAGCTGTAGTATCCGATTGTCTGTTGGTGCAATATTACTGTTGTAATGTCTTGTTTGTCAATCAGAGGTAATTGATGTGGCCTGTGAATTGAACTTGTAATACTAAGACGCAGCTGTGAAAATTTTGCCCTACAATGCATGCCCTACAGTGGGACATAGATGGGCACACAATTCATGATCTGATACCTATATAAGCTATAAGCCCACGCTTATTCCGGCCGCAAACGTGTATTTTAATTTTGCATGCGTATTTTCAACTTTTAAGCCGATCAGTAACACTATCAATTGTATTTTTTTCTAACAACCTCAAGATAATTGACACGCACATTCCTACAAATCAGTAAATATGAAAACAATGTATAAACTGAACGAAAAATATTACCCAAAAGCCGCATGTTGAGTGACGCAATAAGAATGATATTGAGTGAGGTTCCTTTATATTAAACTTGTAATAATAAATATATGAATTCCGGAAATATTTACTGAGACGAAGTATCGCTAGGGTTGTATTTCATGTAGTTTCTAGCTCATAAAACTTATTGCTACCGAATGTCGAATTCCATAAAGTCTTTCCTTATTTATTTATTTTTCTATTCCAGTGACTCGATTAAAGGAAGTTATGTAGTTGATTTTGATACACGGTATGTTTGTGAGAAAAATAAGTTGGTACAATATATATTTTTTTTGGCATGATTTTTTTTCTGATAGCAGGTACAATGTAATACAATTGGCCTTATTATAGACAGTTTACACTCATTTTAGCTGCCAAATGTTTTTTTTTCTTTACTGAAACTGAATTCAAAAGTTCGAAAAGGACAAACATTCGATTACTAAAAATGGCTTTAAAAATTGTCTAAGGTTAAAGTCTATAGACTATTTGTCGGCAAGAGATATTTATATCTGAACGATTGACCCAATGGTGGTCTGTTTTAAATTAGTAGTAAGTGTATAAATTCAAAAAAGCTAAAGCAAACGCAGATATTTTTGCAGATAAAGTAGGCTGAACGTTACGACGTTCATTAGGTTTAGATTAATTTAGGATGCCTCTGAAAACCAGCGCTGTGTTGTCATTCGAATAACAATTTAGCAATTATGCTGAGATGGCAGCCCTTTGGCATCTTAGCAAATACATCTATTTAAATACGTCTCTTTTTACTGTCTCCTTTTGTTTGTAATTTCTTTATTATTATTGTTCTACGCGTTGTACTTGTGCTATACTCGTGTCAATTTTTTTGTTCTTCTTATTTCATTAGTAGTTTTAATTAACAGCCCGATTAATATATTTTACAATAGTAATGTAGGAAATGTGTCAACGAAAACGCTTTTGACGAGGCCCGAAAACAGCTACCATTGTTAAAGGATAATAACAATCGACGAAGAAGCGTGCTCTCAGAGATACAGTTACTGAATAATTTTATACACAAGCCTCTACCGAAATACTTCGACACTTAAAATAATCCCCGAATAAAAAGAGCACGCAACGGCGAAGCGTTAAATATAAAATAAAATTTTACACTTTATTAAAAGCGGTAATCGTCGGAAACTTATAAAGCAGACGTTAAGTAATGAAAATACTTAACCGAAAAATGCCGAACGCAATAACCGAAATAGCTGACAATCGAATCAACCCGTTGTCGAGTCAATATTTTTAAAATTCCCCAATAAAACCGAACGGGGTAAAAAGTATCGCCGAATAATGAAATCAACTTGCCGGAGAAAATGTAAATATGTTTTAACGAAGTGTATTTTTGTCCACGGGTTCGGTTTGTGCGGCGAGTGTATGAGTTTTTTAGGGTTCCGTGGTGAAAATAGAAATATAAAACTCTATATGGGAACCCTTACTTACGTCTGTTTGTCTTTTGAAAAAAGGAACACGATCCTTCATGTTAGTACAAATTATTCGCAACAGGCAAGGTTTTGAATAATTGAAAAATAAAAAGACAGCCTCTGTGGCGCGGTTGGTTAAACGCTGACTGTGAAGAGTGTGGCCGCAGGTTCGATCCCCGCATCGAGATAAATGTTTGTGCAACCTACAAATACTTTGAAATAAAATTATTATTTACGGATTTTATCGCGGATTTGGTTTAATTTTTAAATTTTTTGAGTACAAATACAAATACTTAAAACGAGCATATGCCCACCTCAAAGGCCGGCAACGCATCTCCATGCCCTATGGTGTTGCAGATGTCCATGGGCGGCGGTGTTCACTTACCATCAGGTGAACCACATGCTCGTTTAACCCCTATAAAATAAAAAAAATAAAAAAACTTATTTCTGGTTTGGATGTTCGTGATACCGAAAAGTCTCTCGTAGTTCCTGATATCCACGACACAAGACTCGATCTTAAAGTGGGTTCAGGACTATGTATGTGAATTTTGGGTGTTATTTATTTATTATTTAATATTTATTTAATCACAATTATTTGTTACGGTTACAACCATTGAAGTATTACATACTACAAAACCTTAGCTACTTAAGTCTAACACACACTTAACCAGTTTTTTATCAGACCTTTGTTCGTTCGTCCTGAAAACAAAGATGGCACAAGGTTCCACCGCGGCCGCGACGTCTGTTTATTTGCAAGTCTGGCGTCTGGTCGCAAATTGATAGCCGGAACTCCGCATCGAGTCTATCAGATTGTTTGCTTTGAGTCTTCGCGCCTTGCTTTACATTGTTGACGGTCGCACGTTATTTAAAAGGATTAGTGGGTACAAGAGCTAAGTCTTTGTGAATTTAACTCTCTACTTATGTACATTTTTGAGCAGATTGTTTGTGTAATATGGGTTTTATTTTGAGGGTTTATAATTATTTATGTAATTAATATTTTTCAACTCTATCAATTTAAGATTTAATAGACAGCTTTTATATCATAATTGAAACATCAAGCACCAATGTTATTTTCTATTAAAGAAGATTTTTTTAATCAAATGTTTGGTATTGTACTTTTTATAGTCGGATTTTATTCCCAAGTTGACATATTGGATTTATGTCTTTTATTTGAATCAAAATGACCAGGGCTTATTTCCCCCGGGGATTTTTGTCAAATAAGCGGCAGGCCGTAAAATTATAAACATAGGGTCTCTGTTAAAAAAATACTGCGCCGACCCCACGTAGGTATTGCCTTAGTGCTTAAATGATTTAATATAACATTTTAAGGAGAGTTTTCATTATCATAAGAAATAACTATCTAGCTCTCTTGATATAAAATAATTGGCATCTAAAAATCTTTAATTTCCTTTAACAATTCCAAGTCCACTACTAAACATAGTTTTCGTCCAAGAATATCATGCATAATACCTGAGAATATATGTCTGGAGTACCGACATTAGATGATGAAAATAAACTTGAAATATAAGTTTATTGGTCCTCCAGTAATTAATAAAATATTACTGTATGTCTTAAATGTCAGTGGTCCCCTACGAACAATATTTCAATGAATTATTATATTTCGAGAGGTCAACATTTGTAATTTCGCTTGATATCTAGACAGGCTATTAGTCCAACGGCGTAGAACGATATAATACCCAAGGGCAGGCGACCCCTAGTTTCAGGGAAGGAAAAGGTCAATCGACCTACCCTACACTAAAAGAAATTACTCTACATAAGTCCACGTAGGGACATATATTGGAGACTGTCCCGCCCTCACACCCACCACTGTAACTCCTGTGAGCCAGGATCAACAGTGGCACGCAAAGTAATGACACCGAGCATTGAAGCTCGGCGAGTCTCCGGGAATGTCTAACTTGTCTTTAACCCGCAACGAAATTAATCAGAAAGTTAAATTAATAGGAGGAGTTGGAAATAAATTATTGTCCACTTCCCTCCGTGCAAAGCGGGTGACAAAACATTGAACTGAAGAGGTAAATAACCTCGCAAAAAGACTTTCACAGCCGGAGAAGCCAGCTGTGAAGCACCACGGATCAAATTATTATTACATTTAAATGGGACCTATTATGTGAACTGTTATGCTTGATTCCAGTAATAGGTATGGCAAAAACGCCGGAAAGCACGGAAGTTCTTTCTAGTCTCTACAAGGTCCATGTAGTATACAACTCCAGATGATATTTGCATACTATCTAGCATAATTTTACGCTCATTATGCCAAAGACTACACTCCCAAAGTATATGATGCGCGGACTGCTCATACTCGCAATTAGGTGTTGAACATGAACACGCAGGCGACGCAACAAGCTTAAAAGAGTATAGTTTAGACTTAAAGTTACCATGGCCCGTGAGAAATTGTGATACGCAATAATCGACATCTAGCCACGTCTTTGTTAAACGATCACGTACGCAAGGAAAAAATTGGTATAGATGCCGGCCCTTCAAAGATACCTCCCATCTATTTTGCCATTCATCTAATAGTTCGCTATATACCACTGAAACCGGTTTAAATAATCTGTCAACTTTTAAAAGTTCACGTGCGGTGAAAAACCTTTTATCCATATTCTCTCTATTAGAGTAATACATCGCGGCGCGACGTTGCACCTCCAGGTCGACTGGAAGTACACCCGCTAGGACAGGCAAAGCTTCGGTACTAACAGTTCTATATGCCTTGCACAAGAATATCAACGCCAAACGTTGGCTCTGGAGCAGTTTTCTTCGCACAGCACCGATAGTAGCCCTATCAGCCCATACGGGAGATCCATAACAGATACATCCTAAGTAAGTTGCTCCGTAGATGATTTTTAGTGTATTGAAAGATAGCCCCCACGTTGATTTTGATATTCTTGTCAAAGCAAAAAAGTTCCTTTTCGACTTTTCCCCGACGTTCTTAATATGTTCAAGAAAGGAAAAATTCCTTTCTAAAATTAAACCAAGATAACAAACCGATTCCTTTTTTTAACATTGATATTATTAAATTTAATTCGCGGCTGTGATTTTAAATTTCCTTTCAGAAGTAATTGGAAAGTTTTTTGTGGTGCAAAGGTTAAGCGATTTCGATGGCCCCAGTCACATATTAGTTTTAAACACGCGTCCGACATAATTTCTAATCCCGATCTACTATTTGACTCTATAAGCAAAAGGCCGTCGTCCGCATATCCGGTCAAAGAACACCCTGACGGCAAGGGAATTGCAAGAAAATCGTCGAACCCTAAATTCCACAAATAAGGACCTAAAACTGAACCTTGTGGACAGCCCATCGTAAGTGGTTTCGACACAGCATAGTGTCCAAGTTTAAGTTTTGTTGTTCCGTGCGAGAAATACGAGTAAATAAGTGAATATATATTTTTAAAGCAACCTCGTAATTTCAACTTAAGAAGCAGCATCGGCCACCAAGCGTTGTCGAAAGCACCGGATATGTCCAGGAAAATACCGAGTACATATTTGCGCGCCGATGTACTTACAGCTCTTCTAACCGATATTGCCGCGTCGATAGTTGACCTACCCGTTGTAAATCCGAACTGTTTTTCATGAAACTTTGGTCCACCCGGTAGCAATCGAGGGACGATAAGACGTTCTAAAAGTTTACCTAGAGACGGTAAGAGTGTAATAGGTCTATACGACTTAGGATCATGTGGAGATTTATCGCCACCCTTGGGTATTATACGAATGAAACCGGTACGCCATACCCGCGGAAAAACCCCTTCAGCAATACATCTGTTATAAACAGTGAGTAATGCATCGCCGGCCGATTTACACGCTTCTTTGATCATTTTATTAGTTATTTTATCGTCACCGGAAGCCTTGTTTAGGGGCAAAGCTCGTACAATTTCGCTAAATTCATCAAACGACGCGAGATTTGAATCGGAGGAGTTCGGTACCTCCAAGGCCCACATCCTAATCTGCTTATGGTATTCCGTATCATTTTCAATATTATCATCCGGAATTAACGATTGTAACAGAGCCTCCGTTGTCTCCTCAATACCAGTTGTGAAGTTGTTGTCAATTTTTAAATTCTCAATATAAGCCAAATTGATTGACCTATTCGCTTTAAATTCATGGTAGGGACATATAGCAAAATAATCTATTTTGAAACGTGCCCTAGGACTCTACATTTAATTAGTGATATAGCCTTGTAGAGCACATCTAAATAATTATGTCCAGGACAAAGTTAGGTCCATTAGCCTCCATGCTCCCATTCCGTCTGACTGTAGCCGGCTCTACAATCTAATTGGGACGTACTCTACGTTTGTAAGTAGAGATGTAGAGACGTCCATTACCACTCTTTTATGTTAATTTGCCAGATGATGCTTTTGGATTGCTTTTATTTGCGCAGATATGTTTTAGCCGTTTGATAGAGTATGTAGAGTCTTTAAGTAGTTTAGCGCGTCGAGTGAACTCCGCTCAATTTTAATGGACTTTTTCACTCTAGCTGAACCTTTGAAACCTTTGAAAATGGTTTCTGTTTCAAACAAATACGTGAAAGTTAAAGTAATAAGTTATAGTTTATTATATCAATACCAGTATTAGCATGGGAACGTAAATCTTGCCAAAGGGAATTTCAAAGTTAGCTTACAACTTTTTTCCACATAGCACAAGTAAAAATCATTCAAGAAGTTAACTATTAAGGTTAAGCTGTTATTATCGTCGGACGATTTTTAAGTGTTAATAACCAATATTGAACATCATCATATTTATTAGTTACCAGAATCCACGATTATACATTTTAGACCCTCCCCAAAACTTTCTAGTGTCCTATTTGATGCGACTTGTATCCAATTGTTACTTCCAATATGGCCATGTTCTTAATAACTTTGACAAAATAAAATGCCTCTTTATAAAAGCCTACCAAGGTTATAATTTGTTCTACCGCCTCTCACAACTTACACAATAAAAGTTAGCCCAAAATTGCTAAATATAAAACGACAGCAAAAATTCTCCAGTGAAATCGAATAAACAGGTGGAACTTTTTCAATGAATGGCATATACATAATAATTTCCAATTTAAAAACGTCAGCCTCATCACAGGCATTTAAGGCAGGCTGTGGCTATTAGAGCCATTACGGACCGGCCCAGGAGAGCGGGGCTTAGGCCGCCGGACCGGCGTATTCCGGATTAATCCGGATTGACCGGACTTAACCGGCTCGCTACGGAGCCACCCGGGCGGCTCGTAAATATGTCCACGTTGATTACGCTGATTTTATTAAGATTTCGTTTGTAATCAGTTTTAATCTTATTTACGTCATGCTTTGCAGGGTTGGTAAAGACATTTCTTTTTGTAGTATAAATTTTAATGAGGTTTTTTGTAAGTCCATTTTCATGTTCCAGTTTTATTTCCAGTATAAAGTTTGAAGCTATTATGTTTTTTTTTAAGTCATTGCAGAATACATGATTATTCATTGCTGCCATTTTTTTAAGATTTTTAATAATAATGTATTTGATATCAATGATTTTTCGTAAATAATTTTATATTTCGTCATTCCCGCTACTGAAAAATGATTTCATTATAGCCACATTTAAATTCAGTAGTTAACAACTGTGTACTTCCCGCTTGTATCCCATAGGCCATAGGGATAGGCAGAGTCTATGGATCTCTGATTTGCTCGATTTCGACACTCTACTTTCGTTAAATATAGTTGTACTACTATACAGTTACAATGCTGGCGTCTCGAGTTCAAATTCTGGGCCAGGTAAAGTGATATTGGATTTGTCAGTTGTATTAGTTCTAAGTCAGAAATTTGCATTTGATATGGCGATAGGCTTGCTTCCTATCAACTCGTGGGACGTAACACACAAAGCGAAACGTGGGTGTAATAATAGCTACTAGAAGAGCTTCTGAGTATATGTATATATGTGTAAATAAAAATCTCATTGCCTATACGAGTGTATATTAAATTCCACGTCATAATTAGTAAAAGTATCGGACCGTAACAAATTAATATTACAGAAATCACAGTCCTATTACATAATGCACACAAACTGAAGGTAATTTCTCATTGTACGGAAAGAATTTAGAAAACCCTCCGGCAAGTCGTTAATATTAATTAAGTGTAACAGCGGTGATTATGACGGACAATGATAAATTCTCACAACTTCAAATATAAAGCCCAATGAAGTACTTATATTTTTATCGTCTCTTACTGCTTCGCTACTTAAATGGATCGTTGGGAGTTAGGGGTCTGCAGGAAGTGCAACCAACAATATTGTTCTTTATTTATTTAACACTTGATTGTATACTAATTAAATCATAAGTAGAGAATATAACAGAGAAAAGTATGAGCGTCGGTTTTATTAGTCAAAGCAATTTCATACTAACTAAAACAGATAAAAAAAGATTTAAAGGACGTTGTATTTAGGGTAATTGCTAGACTTATTAAGACTTAACATTTTATGTCTCAGGATGGCGAGGGCACTATAATGCCAAGCGTTGCTGTGTAATTCAAGGTGTCTTTTTTTGGTTTTGCTTCTGTTCATGATATATCGCTCACCATCAGTCAAATGCTGGTCACGCCATTCATCGCAATAAAAAATGTTTAATGTTTCATAAATATATATTCTTATTATTTTAATATTTCAAATATGACAATTGACTTCATATAAGTAATCAATTTATGAACATATCATGAATCTCCATATTTTAAAGAAACTGTACCATTCTGGTATTTTGGTAATAAAATACAATAAATATTGAAATAATATTACGTTTATAATAAAATTAAATAACACAACATACGGAACCCAAAACATCTGAGTAGCAACAAACGCTATATTTTTTACTAACCCTACCACGGGGGTCTGCGGGGGACGCGGGCCACGATAAATCGCGGTGATCCTCTGCAAACAATGTTTTTGAGCGATATTAATGGGCGCTCCCTCGGGACGCCCCGATACCATCTCCTGACATTCTTATTCTTTTGACGGCTCGCTGAAAATATGTTTATCGATGTTTAGTGAATGTATCGATGTTTTTATTCAAATTTGTAGAACGCTTAAGTGGAACCTCTGCTTAACGCTAGCTGTATAATTCAGTTTAAATATAAGATGTTGAAAAAATATAATTGATATATTTTCCTATTGCGGTACAAAATATTTTGGCCCAGTATTTCTTTAAGCCGTAGATATCGTACTTTAACAAATCCGATATTTATTTAATATTCATCTAGTTGATCTTACTATGGACCAAATACTTTTTCTTTTTATTTCTACTATTCTGTCAACTAAATATGAGTCCCTTAAAAATATCGATATTTTGTAGCAGTTTGAACATCCCTAGATCTTTTGACGGCCGCGAAATAATTTGCCCAGATTTTTTTGTATCTCAAAGGGAGAGATTTGAGCTTTTTCCTGTACAATTGAAGAGCCGTGGCTCTGTCATGCGAATCATTTATTTGTTAATACATCATTTCAGGCCAGCCAGGAAAGGTTTTATTTTCATAGTTGGAATAGTTATAAATGATATTTAGAAAGGATCGAAAATACTGTGAGATGAGATATTTTACTAGGCCGAAATATCAAAATGATATCGATATATATTTATTTTGGATGTCGGGTTTATTTTAGGTTAGGTTGACAAACTGAAGCGCCCTTAAAATTCGCAAATCTCCACTGTGTGTAGCTACGGATGTTTTATCGTAAAAGTAATTTTGTTGACAGATTGTTTAAAGTTATCTTTTGTTCCATAGTCTAACTAAATATTTAAAAAATAAGTTGACGAATTACCAACTTTTATATTTGAATAAAAAATCCTTCATTAAAAAATTGAGATGTGTTTCTTTAACATAATCCAAGCCAACATCCCCAAATAAAACAACTTTAAAATTTAATTACAAATTTCAAAACAGCAAATTAGAAATTATGGAGTACCAAAAAAAAAGAACAAACAAAAGACCTCAACAGGGCTCAAACCGCACTCCGAACAAGCAGTCCTCGAATACAAATAAATGTAAAAAGGGAATTACGCCCTCATTGAGGAGGGAACCAACGGCCCTCCAGAGTGCCATCCCGGTGCTATTTAACCGTGATTACGTAGGCTACACTTGTTTTAAAACCATTACGTTAGAAAAATATCTAATTTCACTCGCGACCCTAATTACCATCCCCTGTATACTTTCACTAGTATAAATACTGGTGTGTCTGTCTTTTTAATTGCTTTGCATTTTTAATGGGACCGTGTGCAAACTTGAATAATTTAATTGGCTTATTGAGGGGATTTAAAAATAATATTGGTTGATAAAAGTAATCGAATGTATGTTGGAAATTAGTGAAAAAAAAAAACATTGAAAATGCATGTGAAAATCATAAGCATCATTCATTGCAAATATTAAATTAATTCATTGATCTCGTGTTTTTTAATTCAGAAATAGGGCAATGAATGAAAACGATGAAATACGGGTAATTAATGAAAAAATATCATATTATTACATCACTTTTCGTTTTCAGTTTCCTCATGTAGATTTTATTACGTCATGTAAGCAGAGGCAAATATGTCTCCTGTCTTTAATTAAACCATAAACAATTACAGATGTCTATTATTTTACTGCAATATATCGAAACCCTCCAGTTAATTCCGAAGAAGTAACCACGCCTTCAAGCTCCATCAAGTGGCTTATAAAACCTACATTTCCAAAGCGTTCTCATGAAAATTTAAACTCAAACAACTACATCCCGGACTAAACTCTCTCGGACAACTTATCTATTACCCGGACTTTTGAAAGAGCTTTTTCTTTTAAGCTCAAGTATAAATATAAGTTACAAGCGTGAATAACTTGGGTGCGGGCTTCAAAAGCGTGGTTGTGGACTCAGTAAATATCTTGTAAACATGATAATCCAATAACCCTGAGTGCAGAGGGACGGAGGACAGATTTAGAAGCGCCCTCTTAAACTTGCCAATAAACATGTTCTAATGAGATATGAAAATAATTCATGGGAATATCTTTTTGAAGGTAGATGTAATTTTATCTTTAGGGAATAAGGTTCTTTACCATTTTTCATTTTTCTTTTCAGGTTAGATATTTCTTGCTGTATTTTTAACATTATTTTGTCTAAACTGAGTCTGTTTAAAAAAATCTGTTTGATATTTAGAGCGAAATATTTTATATTTATATTAAATATTATTATTATTTATACTAAATATTCAGGTTTCTTGTATCCTTTTATTTTTATGAAGTACAAGAAATTATAAGAAAATTGTTACATTTTCCTGTCCTTTTGGGGACACAATAATATAAACAAAATGTAAATACCCTTCATACTATTTCTAATAATTTCGGCATTTATTGAACCAAGATTCAAAATTACATTTATGGTTTGCCATAATCATCATTTTTATAAAACTGAGAAATATTCTCTCAATAAATACTTTAAATACCATTTCACACAATACACTGCTCTACACACATCACTCTAAGGCCGTATTTATCTAACCCGGCCCATTGTACCTGTAATGACACCTCAATCTACGGAGACGTGTAGTGAAATTAACATGTTCAAACGCATCGAACAATCGCACATAGTTCGAGCCAACTCATGTACACCGGTACATTTGACTGGCGTCCGACTGTGTGCACAGCGCTAGTGAACACAAGCAATTTGGCATGTAAATACAGAGTTAGTGTGTACTACGCTTTACCTAGGAATGCCTTTGAGTTTAGTTTACCATTATATTTAGACCAGCGGTTCGGCCCGGCTCCGCTCGGGTATACTTTTCAAAATTACGGCCAAAATGTTCAATTCCGACTATATATTTAGAATATCGCAACAAAGCATTTCTCAGATATTAATTTTGAGACTAATGGGACCACGAAAAACGAATAAAATTTTCTCGTAATTGCTAGATTCCAAAATCCGCAATAAAATCCGTAAAAAATAGTTTTATTTCAATATGAAACAGTTGCGTAAATCTAAGACACCAGTAAGATTTTTCTGTAATACCTTTTGCAATCTCAAATGTGAATTGATAGTGGCAAATCTTCTTGTGTGTCAATGATATTCGAATATATTCTTTTGTATTAAATTAAGATAAGTAGTTTTTCGAAGTCGGTAATCGCCGGTACCCTTATAATCGTCAGTATGTAAAATAAAATACAATTTGTATAGATCCGAAATTAATGTGCTATATTGGTGTTAAAAATAAATCCCTTTTCCTTTTTCAACAAAACCCGTAATAAACATCCCGACGGGCAATCATCTACGAGTTAATTAGGAAAAAATTAAGAAACTCACCAAATATTAACATAAAATCATTATATAAATGATGAAAAGAATTATGAAAGTAAAATTGCTCTCGTATAAAGTTTGGTCAGAGCGGTCTACTGGGGAAAAATTAAGAGGAAATCCGGCAGGAGACAGGGGCTCGATGGGCGTAGGGGAAGGGGGAGGTAATGAACCCAGCCACCCTGGTCCTATTATTTTATCCACATTTTACCCTTATTTTTTTTGTCGGGACCTTTAGGATATGGGTCATGTGATAGGTGGCAAACGGTGAAATCTTATTGGTCTTGAAATAAATTATTTTTGGAGAATGGCGTGAAGACACTTCCTTTGTTGTATTTGAATTCCAATTGTATTATTTTATGCACTTCTGATTAAGTATAATGTAATAGCATTGCTTTATTTTTATACTTATTTCCTTTTTTAAATTGCAGATCCAGACTACATCTTCTGACAAGGTAAGTGCCTTCATTTATTCACACATGCATAAAATCTGCCGCATATTCTTGAACTTGATTTCTAATGAACCATGTACATCGCTTACGTCTTGTGACATACAACACCGGTCGGGCAGTAGGCTTCACGTTTGGGATTAAAAGGCCCGTAGATTACGTTCATACGCAAGCACTTTTTGAACCTCATTCGCTTATAATTGATGGCGGCTAATCAGATGTTTTGAGTAATTTATACTCCCGATCCTGCGAATTAGTAGATAATTACTTTATCGTATGATGTGTTTTTAATGAAGTACACGGAAAATTATGAGAGGTTTTGCGGTTGAGCGGTCAGTATATGGAGATGTTAGATAGCGGTGTTTAGGAACGTGAATTTTAGCAAAAACAGAAAGAAAACATAATTATTATTTTACAGTTCAGTCAGAATTTTGTTACAGTTCGAGGAATAAAGATAGGGGTTTCCCTGTGCCTGCAATATTTTCACTTTTCATATATGTGTAACTTAGTTTAACCGAAAAGGTGTGGCTTAAGTAAAGTGGTCAAGATTACCATTGATTTAATTTTGAAGCTGAGAAATAATAATAATGCTAGTAAGATTTGAGTAATATATCTCCAAATTTTAAATTTACCATTAAATAGAGCCTTACCGTTCTGCGACATATGAGCCAGCCCATTGCCACTTCAACCTACTAACTTTCCTATGGCCAGATGGCGGGATGACTTGCAGAAGAGGGCCGGCAAGAACTGAATGCGTAAAACTACAGACCGGGCTCTGTGGTGTACCTTGGGAGAGGCCTATGTCCAGCAGTGGACTGCAACGGGCTGATGATGATGATGATGATGAGAGCCTTACCATTCGTTTTTGGATGACAATACTTCCAAACCAGTGGCACCAATAAAATAAACAAATGTAGACCTAAATAACATTACAACTAAACATAATTCAAACTCGCATACAAATGTGACAATTTACAAAACGTTTCCAATACCCCACTCTCCCCTCCTGCCTCGCAGAAATGAGGCGCTTCATCCAAGTGACGGGCGATATATTCGCTCATACTCAGAAGCTCCGCACCGAAACACCGGAATACGTAAATGATATTCTGTTTTCCAATATAAATCCTGTCAGATACATATCGCGGGCAACATATCACGAATCTGAAAATCACGCACGACCTCGATACCTGCGCCTATTTCTATGTTTGTTAATGCAATGAAGCGGATTATATTTCAGTTATATATATAATCATATATATTATCATTGTCATTCGCCTGATGATAAGAGATATGACCGCTCATGCAAATGCATACAAAGCAATGTTTGGCATTCTACTGCGCTTGCCGTCCTGAGACATAATAATATTAATATATCCAGGACTTACTGTGGCTACAATGTCCTTTTCACCGAAATACAACAATGTATTTACACTGCTGTTTGGCTGGAGAAATAGATACTGCGGTGGTACATACCCAAGCGGCCTCTCACATTTGAGAAACCTACCACCAGTATTTTTAATACTTTGGATACTGCATATGTTAAGCGTATAGTGGTATGTTCATAATGGACAAAACACGGGTGTCGATGGGGTAGTAGCGGGTTCGAAACCCAGGAAATACCTCGGCCTTTTTGCAGTCATGTGTACCTCTCTTCTCATATTTCGTTGACTCAGTGCTGGGTATCGTGACTCAGTCATGTGTGAATTTTGTATCAGCCCATGTAAGTCCCACTGCAGGGCACGGGCCTCCTCTACAATCGAGAGTACTATTGAGAGTGGTTAGGTCATATAGTCCACCACGCTGGCCAGTGCGAGTTAGTACTTTACATACCATATAAATTCTTAAAAATCTCTATGGTATCCAGGTTTCCTCACAATGCTTTCCTTCACCGTTATATTGTGTGGTGATTGACTATCAATGCACAAGTGACTTCGAAAAGTCAGAGCTGTGCCCTGGGATTCGAACCTGCGATTACCGTGAACATATTGGTAGCCGCGTGTGGTCTGTTTACCAACAAGCCAGCACACAGTGTGTATATTCTAGTATAATCATTCGTTCCAATGGTGAAAGAAATAATTATGAAAATCAACTACCACCACTACTGCAATGTCTATTTCTCCCGTCAAACAGCAGTTTAAATGCACTGTTGTGTTTCGGATTAAAGGACATTGTAGACAGAGCAACTACTGGACATATTGAGACTTAACATTTTATGTCTCAGGATGGCGAGTGCAGTGGAATGCCAAGCATTGCTTTGTAATTCAAGGTGTTGTTTGGTTTTGCTACTGTTCATGAGCGGTCGCATCGCTTACCTTCAGGCGAACGGCATGCTCGTCTCGCCATTCACAGCAATAAAAAAAATAACATCACAGATCTTAACAAAAAATTAATTTAATAATTTTTTTTCATATCTCTCTCATATCTATCTATTCATCCACGGTGAATCACACCAAGGATTTAAAATATTAATTTAATAAATCGTTTACATTTAAGCATCAAAATTCTTCTTTCATTATTTTTGATGAGCTCCCTCATAGCGTGTAGTGTCGTTTACCAAACTATTTTTCGCTTCAAATTACCATCTTATCTTTTTATTATCCTCCCAGTGCGGGATCTAAGTTAATATTGCTATATAAAGGCGCTTTGGGACTCGATATAAACTTTGGCTAAGCTGTTATACCGTTTGGGTGTTAGTAATGAGAAAGTTATAAAAGTTAATAACTAAGTTATCATTATTTGACAGCCTCCGTGGCGCAGTTGGTTAGACGTCGGGTGTGAAAGGAAGGCCGTGGGTTCGATCCCTGCACCGAGACAAATATTTGTGTTTACCAGAAATATTTGTTTCGGGTCTGGGTGTTTGTGAGACCGTGAAGTCTCTCGTATTTCCTGATACCCACGCCACAAGATTCGATCTTAGTGTAAGGTCAGGACTCAGGACTGTGTATATGACTGTTTGGTGTATTTATTATTATTATTCTTAGTCTTTTCTAAGTCTTACTAGGTTACTACATCACATCGCTTAACGTCCAGTTTACTAAGATCATACTAGGTTATCTGAGTATCTTAACTTCCAAAGGTACACAATGCTACATTATTACAGTAGGCCCACGGTTATCCTTTAAACCTTTTTCAGGTTGGTGTCAGACTATCGAATTTGTCGGATTATACAGACCCTTTATAGTCCGGACTTTTTCCAAAATAGAGCATCTTGTAATCCGACAAATGACATATCAAAGTTGTAAGATTCAAGTCGCATTTTAAGCTATATGTTGCATTACAAGGCGCGCTGGATTTGGCGTGGGCCGGACACTTACCCGCAATATATAAAAAACCTAAATCTCATTCTATTCAAAATATTATATTCTAATCTAAATTATCATTTTGTTCAAAAATGTGTTAATACACTTTAAAACATATGATCAGCATGTAAGTCTGAAAAAAATGCCAATAAAATCTTATCAAGGACAAAAAATATTATATACAGGATAGCCTAAATATTTTTACCGTCTACTTTCTTCAAGGACTGTAACGTAAAATTATTTATTAGATTCACCTGAATTTTATACATCGCAATAAATCTGTTACTGTAAAGTAATTTTAACGTCGGGAAGTAAATGAAAAAATAATGTAAAAGTTAAACCAAACTCGCAATAATACCCGTAATCAATTGTTTTATTTCACTTACATTTAAATTTATTTATTATTATATTTTGATGGGTTGAAAAAGGCGGTGAAGCATAATTTTAATATATAGACAGCATATTCATAGAGACAAATTAGTCCAATAGAATTTTGATACATACAACGCCTTAAATATAATTCAAATAACTATAAACCTTCTTCATAAAATAAAAAGAGCAAAAGAATATTATATTAAATTTTATATTTTGCATTGATTTGGTTATTACTTCGTAATGATGAAACTTGTGAAGATAATAAAGTTTTTCTTATTTTTATTTCAAAAACAAACTTATAAAAAATATAATCTAATACTTTATTTATTTTAAAGCAAACATGGCATAGTGTGAAAATTAACGTTGTTTGGTCTCTGAAGGTTTTATTTGTAATAAGTACCGCCGTATATTTTTCTTCTTTGTTACATTAGCATGACGTATATTAATCGTTGCTGGTAAGAACACTGTTGGCAAGAAATTGTATCTTGGTAAACATGCCCATTGACTCACTCAGGGCAAATCGAAACGCATCAAGCTCAAAGGAATTACTGCGACAAGCTTTTTGCTAGTATCATCATCATCATCATCAGCCTATATTATTGTCCACTGCTGGGCAAAAGCCTTCTGCACATTGCTCCATTTCACCCTGTCATCGGCTTGTCACCCTCAGAATGTGCAACCTTTCGCAAATCGTCACTCCACCTAGCTAAAAGGCGTCCTAGACTACGTTTGCCAAGACGCTCCACTAAAGAACATGTTTATCCCAGCAGTTACCACCATTTTAACTCTACAATATCTACCTAGCAATTTAGAACTGGATTTCAATATTTCCAACGCCAAAACCTATCCAAGAATATTTAAACCAAGTGTATTAATCAATTGACAAGCGGAACACAAACAATCGCATCCACAAAGGCTGCATTGACGCGCAAAACAAATTGTGCCATTTTTTACCTTTTCAATGGAAACAAAAGCGAACAATCAACCATCAAGGGCGGCAATAAAACTGTTGTGAAATCATTTTTAATATCGGCGAGGAGCGGCCGACACTCGCTGGCTATTCATTTCGGCTTTTATGTAGTTAGTACGCTCTGAATTCGTTACCAATTCGAATTGTTAGCGTCGGGTTTGGTGTATGGTTTGAGCGAAAGGAGGCATGAAAAGGAAAAGTTTGATGTAATTTTGTCTTAGATGAGATTATGTATTGAAGTGATTTTAAAAAAAAAATATCAACCCATATACGTCCAACTACTAATCACGGGCCTCCTCTACAATGGAGATTACGATTGAGAGTGGTTAGGCTATATAGTCCACCGCGCTGGCCTAGTTCGGGTTGGCAGCCTATAAATTCCATAGAAACCATACATGTCATTACATTACATACCATTTATTATTAATTACAAGAGAAATTATCATTGGCATTGTAATTACAACGCGAAATCCTACAAAACGAGCGCAGAAGTTAAAAAGATGGCGTTTCAAATTATAAATTGTTAAAACTTTTAAACGTTACGATTCATTGCAAGACAAAGGCTGTCTGTAATAGCTTTTACCTCAAAATTACCGGTTATAAATAACTTCAATGTTGCAATTAGTTATAATAGTAGTATAAAGTATTTATATAATTACACTAGGTGTGCCCGCGACTTCGTCCACGTGGAATTTAACAAAAAAGTTAAATAGCTTATTTAAGTTATTTTTTTAAATTAAAGATTTTTTTCTGAAACAAATGTAGCCTAAGTTACTCCTTATAAGTCCCGTCAAAATCGGTCTAGCTATTTCAGAGATTAGCCGGAAGAAAAACACAGACAGACAAAAAAAAACTAAGATCATTTTCGTTATAGGTATCGTTTAAATAACGATATCTAGTTGGACATTTACAAACAGACACTTCAATTTTATTTATATGTATAGATAACCCACTTTAAAATTCTTTATATTGCAAAACTAAAATTTTATCCAGATAATTTCATTTTAGAGAGGCGAGGAGGCGAAGATTGTATTGAGTAATATATGATTAATTCATATCAAAGATAATTTTAATATACCTATATAAATACTAGTTGCTCAGCCCGGCTCTGCCCGGGGGCAGATACAAGTTGTTTTTTTTTAAATATTCTACTTATGTAGTGGATGTTCTTCAGGGATAATGCTTCCTGCATGATCCAATGGCGCAAGACAATTTCAAATCGGTCCAATAGTTTTAGAGCTTATTCAATGCAAAATAAAATAATTCCCCAATAATGTGGTTCGTATGTATTATTTGTGTATTGTCTTTGGTATGGGTCCTTGGTTACCTGAAATAAATGATTATTATTATTATTATTTCTCTTTATTTTAAATCTTTTTTTTTACATTTTTATATATATAGTATAAAAACAAAACACATATAAAAATATAAAAATTCATCCAACAATGGCGAGGCTCGAGACCCAAGCCACCGGTGGTTAGGACCCCAAAGTGAGGAACCTCCTCACTATACGTGCCGTGTCAAGCAATACTGCCTTCTGTATCTGACTCCTGACCCAAACGCCGATTGAGAGCCTCTGTAGATGTTGGTCGAGGCTCTTTGGTATCAACCCATGAGCAGAAACGACAATCGGGACAATAATTGTTGAGTCGACATCCCACATGTCGGTAACCTCGTGTGCCAAATCTAAATATTTAGACATTTTGTCTTTTTCGGCTTTGACAAGGTTATCGTCATGTGGAATGGTGACGTCAACAAGTATAGCCCGGCGCGCCAATCGATCTATTATCACAATGTCAGGCTTATTGGCTAGAATAGTCCTGTCTGTGATAATAGATCGATCCCAATACAGCGTTGCATGACCATTTTCGAGAACTGGTTGGGGCACATATTGGTAATATGGCACTTCAGGAGTCACAAGTCCATATCGAAGAGCAATTTGCTGATGTATGATCTTGGCTACTAGGTTGTGTCTATGCAAATACTCGCCGTTAGCAAGATACGAACAACCGGAAATAACATGCCTGATGGACTCGCCAGGACGGTGGCATGCCCGACAGATGTCGACCGTACCGTCCTTCAGGATGTATTTCCTATAGTTGTTCGTCTTAATAACTTCGTCCATAATTGCAAAGACAAAACCCTCGGTTTCCCCAAAGAGGTTACCGAAGCGAAGCCAAGACACAGACGCTAGCCGATCCACATCAGGCCCATGAAGGGCTCGATATTATTATTATTATTATTATTATTTCTTGGTAAAGATATTTATCTTCTCGGTTCATGCAAACCGGTTTTAATTAGTACCCACGGGCCTAGGCCAAGTGAGTCTAATTGGAAGTTAGGTTTTGTAGTTCACTACTTTCAATGTTTAATTGTTCTCTATTATATGAATGTGTCGTATTGAGTGGGTCTGTGTTGAGGAATTTTCTAGTAATTCTACAAGTGTTTAAAATGACTGCTTTTTGAAGTTGAGTGTATAAAGTGGACGGAAGATCTAATGTTTTTATTGATTCATGCAGCTGTTTCGGTATTACTACTGTGGTTGAGATAATTATAGGCACTATTTTCACTTTATTAATTTTCCACATTCGGGCTATTTCATGTGATAGTTCGGTATATTTAGACAATTTTTCTGTAAGGGTTGCTTGGAGATTATGGGTATTTGGAACTGCAATATCAACTAAATGGGCAATTTTTTCGGTCTTGTTAATAATTGTGATATCAGGTCTATTGTAATGCACTGTTCTATCTGTTAAGATGGCTCTATCATAATATAGTTTGTGTGTATTGTTTTCTAAAATAGTCAATGGAATATATTTATAGTACGGGGTCGAAGGTGTGGTCGGAGCTATTAATTTATACTTTTGCGCAAGTTTTTGGTGGATTATCTTAGCTATCTGGTCGTGTCTGTATTTGTAGTCGGTCTGGACTATTGTTTTACAAGCACCTGTTATGTGTTGGATGGTTTCCGATTGACTATTACATCGTCTGCATAAATCTGTGGGTATTGGTGATTTCACGATATACTTCATGTAATTACGGGTTTCAATAATTTGGTCCTGTATCGCTAACATGAAGCCCTCTGTCTCGGGGAAGAGTTCGCCGCGAGTGAGCCATGCGTTCGACGCCTCGAAGTCGACATTAGACCTGCACAAATCTTGGCGATGTCTCCCGTGGAGTGACTTTTGGGCCCATGAAGCGATTTTGTCTTTATTTCCAATAACGTTAGTGTTTTGCATGGTTTTATTACTTAGGTTCAAAGGAGTCATTTTTTTATCTGCATCTACTATGGCTTTATGTAGTAAACAGTGCTCTGCTTTATCGTAGAAAAAATGTCGCAACGAAGAGATTTGCCTATTGTGAAGATTTTGAATATCTATTAGACCTCTGCCACCCTCCCGTCTCGGCAACGTTAATCTTTCAGTACAAGAACGTGGATGATGTTTTCTATTTCTAGTCATGGATGTATTAATTACTCTTTGTAAATTTTTCAAATTACTCTGGGACCAACTTAAGACACCAAAAGAATACGTGAGAACAGGAATAGCATAAGAATTAATGGATTTTGTTAGAATTCGCGAGTTTAGTTGGGTTTTTAGTATACTGTTGAGTCTGCGTTTAAAAGTTTCTCTTAATTCCAGTTTAATAGCTTTTTGGTGTATTTGCTTAGACTGTTGAAATCCTAAATATTTATATGAGCTGTTTCTATCTAATCCCTCCATAATTTCTCCTGTGTCTAAAGTGTAACTATTTTGTACTATTTTTCCGGATGCAATTGTGAAAGTCTTACATTTATCTATACCGAATTCCATTTTTATATCCTGGGAGAACATTTGCGTGACGTCTGCAAGTTTATGTAAAGAGTTGGTATCATCACTGTAAAGTTTTATATCATCCATGTACATTAAATGTGTAAGTCTGAAATGATTATCATCTGATGTGAGAGTGAAGCCGCTTTGTGTCAGGTTAAGCAATATTGACAGGGGATTCAACGCAAGGCAAAACCAGAGAGGACTAAGAGAATCACCTTGAAAAATAACTCTGCGGATCGGGATGGGATCTGGATGTGTGGTATTGTTTACTCTCAATTGTGTTTTCCAATGCAACATAGTTTGTTCTAAAAACTTTACTATAGTATTATGTATTTTATAAGTTTTGAGTATATATATTAGCCAACTGTGGGGTACAGAGTCGAACGCCTTTCGGTAATCAATGTACATTGTAGATATGTTATATTTTTTTGTAACTGCCAGTCTCATTGCCACCGAGTCAATTATCAGTTGTTCTTTACAACCCCTGCTTAGTTTTTTGCATCCTTTTTGTTCCTCTGATAGAATATTGTTGTCAGAAATGTATTTGTAAATTAATTCAGATATGCAACCAGTCATTAGTTTGTAGATAGTCTGTAGGCATGTAATGGGTCTGTATTTGGAAGGATTTTGAGAATCTGTATCTTTAGGAATCATATATGTTAAACCGGTACTAATGTAGTGTGGGATGGATTCGGGTGTCTTAATGAAATCATTTATGTGTTTGTATAAGATCGGGTGAAGATGTGTAAATTTTTTGTACCAGTAGTTTTGGATTTTATCGCTACCAGGCGCCTTCCAGTTATGTGTTTTTTTAAGATTAATTAAGGCTCGTGTTGTGTGTGTATAGTGTATCTATTTTTAATATTTTCTACGTGTTTGACAAGTTTTCTATTTCTATTTCCTGCAATATGTTGTGTCATTCTTCCTATATCTTTTCTGAGCCGCTGTATTTTATTTTCTAATCTTTTTTGCCACTTTGGTTTTCTTTTTATATGTGTAGAAGTATTGGCTATTATTTTACTACCGTTACATACAGCTGCTGTATATGCAGCACAATACACAATTGTCTGCACGGTCGTAAAATCTGAATCAGCTGTAAGATACTCCGGTAATATGTGCGTATTAATATATTTTACTATTTGAGCTAGTTTTTTAGAGGATTTCTGCTTTGGTATGGATGGCCTGGATGTGGGATCTGTGTTTTGAAATTCTATTACAGTATTTCGAAATCGCTGTGCAATTTTTTCAAAGTCGATAGATATGCTATTAATAGGATTCCTTGGTCCTATATCTATGTTTAACCGAGACATATTATCATTCTGTATTACTGGATTTGGTATTTGATTTTCTTCAGTACTCAGAGGATCTTCTGGTATACGTGATAAATCTATATTACTATCTGTAATATATGTTGTATGTGGCGTTCTATTATTCAAGATACCTCTTACTTCGTTGCGTATTTCTTCCAGCTTACTATCTGTTATGTATTTATTATATATTATTGATATTATTAATAATATTAATATAAATTGGCTTCAAATAATTATCTGCTAAAATCTTCCAACTTGCATCCCACCACTCCCCACCGGTAGCCCGTACGTACGGACATAAATTATGTCTGTTCATTAGATACGTACGAAAAAGTGGCTCCCTTTGACATTCTGATGTAATTGCACGAACACACTGCTTCTATCAAAATAGCTTTTAAAAATTCTTTGATTAAAGGCTTAAGTGCTGTTCTTTCTTTATGAGTTACATTGGAGTATTTTAAAATTGCAATTATTTTTTTAATTTAGCATTTGTGTTAGTAGTAATTTATAAAAGTGTTATTAGGGTTTAATATACGAAGTAAAATGTTTCATTCCATGATCTTATTTGAAGTTTTAAAAGACGATGTATCACAGTTAAACGTACTTATTCCTAATATTCAATGAAACATTACAAGACCTTCATGGTTATTAAAATAAAGATCAATTGCTTAACTTCTTCAGCAATTATAGCTTTTATCCGACCGATACATATAGCGGTAAATGATTTTATGCTTTAACATACAAATCATGCATTCACCTCACAGTAGTAGGCAGACTCGATTGCTACTTGGTAAAATTGTCATAAATCTATTTACCTTTCCTTTGTTCTTTTGTCTGTGAGTAACAGCACTCAATGGAACACCGGACCACAATCCATATCAGTAGTGGAGCATTCGCGTGAACATCCCGCATTCATCGGCTCCGGGCTATTGTTTGATATTCAAATTCGACCGGACCTGGTCATTTTGCTTCACCTCCGCTAATTGTTGAACCAAGTGGTGATTTTAAATTTCGAGATTTGAGGAGTTCTTATTATACCTTAATTTGTGTTTTGTGTCATACAAGGTGTATCAAGACTGCTTTCGAAGACGAAAACGGTCGGTTTAAGTCTGAAATCACTTTTTTGCAGAAGTGAGAATTTTTTTTTGGAATTTTTATCCTTTTGTCGAATTTGGGTTCGTTTTATGTAGCAGTATGGATATACCCTGTATTGGTACTTTAGGTATGGCAGATTTTTAAGAATAAAGAAAAGAAATTGGTTTTCTAAAAAAACTAATCACTAAGTAAATGACGGAGTTTGGAAAAAAAACGAAAAATTTCAAATGCGTATCACTAAACAACTAGACTGGAAACAAATGCGTCTGGGGAACATAAATATCTGTCTCGGCGCGGAAATCGAACACAGGGTGTCTCGTTTTATAGCCAGCATCTAAGACAAGTGTGTTACTTATTTTATTTTATTTATTTAGGACAGCCAGTGGTTGTTACAAAATAACTTAGACTAATAAAAATATATAGAAATAACTTAATAGTAACACCCTTTGAAGGCGGTCACAACTTGCACCGTATGTGATAAAACAATATACATGATACATGTTATTATATAATCATATTTAAGTTTATAAAATGAAAATATTGTTAAAATTATTAAAAAAACATCATAGGCGAAACAATGTTAGAATTATCCGAATACAGTAAGACTATTAATAATAAAAAAAGATACATGGCAAACTGAGTTAACCCTTAGTATTACGTTACGAAATATATTTTTGAAGTGAAAACTTCTTTAGCGGCGTTGAGCACTTTTCTGTAATGGGTATAAAATCTTAAACTCGCGTCAGGACACGTGACCTGATCGAAAAAGCGTAGGACGGCAATGACGTTTGCTTTATAAACATCTTAGTACTTAGGACGGATGGAGAGTAGACAGCTATCCCCTCTCTACAGCGCGGCGAAAATGTATGCCTGGGCCTACTGTTTCGTTTTTTTTTCAGTTTCACCCACTTTTTCCAAAATTGTCCCATAGCCCCCCCCCCTGCCTTCCCCCACCCTTATTCCGAAATAGTGCCTATTAGCCTCCCCACGAAACCTACCCCCCCCCTCCCCTACCCCCACCCCGAAAATTTACCTCACCCCCCCCAATCCTATCTCGGCCAACATAGGTCGTAGACCCACCGAGTTTGGTATCCTCGGAACCGTCTTGGTGAGGGCTACAAATTGACCCAGCCAGAAATCCCAAATTACGCAAAAAATTACCCCCCCAAAAAAAATATTTTACCTCCAAAAAATTAATTTAAGTTAGCCTCCCCACGAAACCTTCCTCCCCCCCTCCCTTACCCCCACCCCGAAAATTTACCTCACCCCCACCCCCCCAATCCTATCTCGGCCAATATAGATCGTAGACCCACCGAGTTTGGTATCGTTGGAACCGGCTCGGTGAGCTCTACAGATTGGCCCCAACCAAATCCCCAAATTCCTCCCTCTCTCCCCTAAAATATTTGTCCAGGCATAACTCCGTCATTTCTTAAAGTAAACCCCCCGTGTTTGGAGTCAGAGGAATAGTCTTGACGAGCTCGACAATCGAGAGCAGGCAAAATACGATTTTTCTTATTTTTACTATGGGATCAGGCTGGGGCAGCAGTCTAAAATTATATGTAATTTGCAATCTGTACCCACGGTCTTCCCCCGGTATTTTTGAAGTGAAAACTTCTTTAGCGGCGTTGAGCACTTTTTCTGTAATGGGTATAAAATCTTAAACTCGCGTCAGGACACGTGACCTGATCGAAAAAGCGTAAGACGGATGGAGAGTAGACAGCTGTCAGTTAGCTGTCAGTTTATAAAGCTTTGATGAATTGCCAATGATTTTGAGTGGAGATTTCAACATTCGCAGACGATAAAAATCAACTATTAATTGAATTTTTAAATAATGAATTTGGTTTAACTATGTCGAATGATCGCAATCTTAGCACAACGAAATACAAAACTACTATTGATGCGGTCTTTATTAGACATTTAAATAGGTTCGAATCAAAACTGTTCGTTTCTTACTTCAGCTACCATAAACCTATCGTATCAGTTTTAGAGATTGGCGATGATAGTTCTGGTAATGATGATGGTGAAAAAGTCGTTGAAATTATGGATGAAAGTTGATTTTTCGGAGAGATAAACTTTTTAATGTAAAATAATTGTAATAGTTTTGAAGTGTTAAATTTTTTATGTAATATAAATTGTCATGTTTGTGTACGATAGCGCAATAAATGAAAATTGTATTCTACCACATAAATGATAGTACTTTTATACTGATAAAGCAATTGGTGCAAAATTATTCCCTAACCATTCCAAAATATCAAACATGCTCAACGTTAATAATCAAGTTTTCACTTCTGCCGGCACTCCCGGAGTGCAACCCGTCTTTTTTTTAGCTAAGAGCGCATAGGCCAAGGATGGCGAAACAATGACACGCGATATTTATACGTAATATATTGGGCATATCAGCGGTCACAAAGTTAAAAAGAAAAGTTTTTTTTTCTTAACATAATATGTTATGTTAACAAAAAATTAAAACTAGAAAATTATTCCGCGTGTCATATTGGTCTGCTATTGTAAACGATTTTTTCCCAATATTAATGAAATCAAAATTATTCGACGGTACGGTTAATTGCCTCTTTAAACAGTTTTTATAAACAATGGCATTTTGACAGATAAAAGATCCTCACGTCTAGCGTAGGGTGTTCCCAACGGTGACCTTTCCCAGGTTGTCAGTCTCACATCATTATTAATAAAAAAATTGAGAGGTGTCAAGGGAGACCCGAATGGAACGAAGTTCCTTTTCCATTAATTAGTGACGGCATTGTTATAAAATTTTAGTTCTTTTAAGTTATAAAAATAATACCTTTCATTATTAACAAAAATAAAGTTATATAAACTTAATCAGTAAGCTAAATTTTAGTAATAATGGCAAAGATACATAGTCAAATGAAGGGTTGATGATTGACAGCAGGATAACAAACTAGAATTGTAAATAATAATAAATGTATTAAGGAGGATCGAAAATCAATGTATTACGGTTTTATTATATAATTTTAATTATATGGCACCATCAAAAGAATCATTTGGGTATCACCATCATTATGTTTGTTTTTTTTTCAGATATTTATGCAATTTATGTTTCTTTTGTACCAATTTGATGAAAATTAGAAATTGTCGCAACGTCTCCCACTTAATTTTGGGCTTCAGCGTATTCTTAGTTTTGACTATAGCCTTTAACATATTAATATGTATTTGGATATTTTATTGCCTCTATTAGAGTTAAATAAAATAATAATAATAATGATAATAAATAATAATAATAAATAATAAAAATGTATGGCATCTTTTTCAAATAAAGAAATAAAAAACGATTGCCAAATGTTTTAATGTGCCAACTTTTCGTGAGATTTTTTTCCGTCTAGCCCCCTTTCACAACGCGCGATAAGGAACTTCGTTCCAAAAATAAAATTTATGCACTATTACTTGTTACTTAACACTTATTATTAAAACCATAATCCTAAAAGCACCCACGCCAACACTATTTAGAAAGCATTAAAGTTATTTCCCCCTACACCCATGCAGTACTCTAAGAATTCCGTAATGCAGCAAATTTTACATAGTACATAGAATACGCTAACTCTGTAAAGTTGCTTTTACCTGTTTAAATGTGCACTTATTGGAACTTCAGAACCAGATAGTTTGGAGCCCTCGTACAGCATTTGTGTGGTGTAGGTGTGGGCCTATATATTGGTGTTTAATAAATGAATGTTCCGTCAGATTTTGAGTTGTGTTCTAAGGCAGAGGATGTGGTGAGTTGGCATTCAATGTCGTTATTTTGACATCATCTCTCGGTGATTTCATCCACTGTTTAAACGATCAAATGTAGAATAGTCAATAGGTTGTGTTAATATTACAATTAGAATTATAAAGAAAATTCAAAACGTTATTCTTGCACAATGGTGTGTATTATCAACATTAAACAATTTTAATCTTTTGTTTAATATAAATACTTGATTCACGTGATGTTGCCCAATCATAAATCATTTTTTTTTTCAATATTCATACTACAATTTCTTAGTAATTTAGCTTCATTATAAATAAGAATAATCTTGAAGGAGATTTATGGTATCTTAATTTTCAATTCACAGATAATTTCTGACGTAATCTAAATCTATGTAAATAAGTGGTAACATCCCCGTATAAATCGCTCCACACCGTGAGAACTTCCAGTATACATGAGATTTATCGCATCTGCCGCGCTGTCCGCCGTGGCTCGATACGGCTTGATGACCGAGCCGCCACGCAACCGGCGTCGCGCCTTCGATCCTATCTGTATCTGTATCTGTATCAGCCCACATACGTCCCACTGCAGGGCACGGGCCTACTCTACAATCGAGAGTACGATTGAGAGTGGTTAGGCCATATAGTCCACCACGCTGGACTAGTGCGGGTTGGCGGACTTACATACCATAGAATTTTTGTAAATCGCTATGGTATGCAGGTTTCCTCACGATGTTTTCCTTCACCGTTTTTTTTTTTTTTTTTTTTTTTTTATTATCTTTCTTTATTTAGGGACTTTTGCCCAACCAAGGTACGTCAGTCCCATCGTACCCTAAACAATAACAATCAGCAAGATTCTATTAATGTATAAACATTTCAAACAACGCGCCAGCTTCTGCAGAAGCTGGCCTCGATAAAATGTTGGCGAAAACTCCCATGTCAAGCATATTTAATTTCAATTTCCGAATTAAATTACATCTTTTATCCTTGTATTTGGTACAATCCACTAAGAGATGATAGACATCGTCCAGAATCCCACACACATCACAATTTGGCGAATCAACTTTCTTCATAAGGAATCCAAATTTTCTTGATGGATAGTGGCCAGAACGCAATCTATGGGCTAGAACGATGTAAGACCTACTCAATAAATTACCAGTAATGAACCAAGGTATGCGAGGAGGCTGACACTGTAAAGTTTTATACCAAATTCCTTTTTCTTTACTCTTTACGTCAAAATATTCTTTGTATACATCATAGCATATTTCTTTACACTTATATAATTTTTCAGTGAAGTTTGATTTTATATTATAATTTAATCCTTGTGAACAGGCCAATTTAGCCAGTGTGTCAGCCACCTCGTTACCTCTTAAGCCTATGTGGGATGGAACCCACTGCAACTTCAGGTCGATACCAATAAGTGCCAGATTATGAATTTTATTCAAAATATCATAAGCTACCGAAACACCTCTCAACCCAGAGGCGCATCGAGCTATATGGAACAATGCACTTTTGCTATCTGTAAAGATGACTACAACTTGACTATTTAATGTGCTTATAGAATTTAAAGCCTCAGAAATTGCAATGAGCTCGAGTGTCATAATTGAGACTTCGGAATCAATTTTATACATACTACTAACATTATTACTTGTGTCAAAATACGAAGCTCCTTGGCCTACATCGCTCTTAGACCCATCAGTAAATAACATATGTCTATTATGGTATTTTTCATGCAGCTCCTGAATAATATCAAATCTCAAACTTGTGCTATCATGATTTCTCTTTGCCCCTCTTAAGCTATCCAAATAACAATTAATAATTCCATCAATTTTAATGAATGTTACCCAGATATCCAAAGAAAACATTTTAAGAGGATTAGAACAATCTATATCAAAATCTTTACATTTATCGAAAACTGTAACAAGTAATGGTTCTTTTTTAATTTGCCAATATGTGATATGTCTTAGAGAGTGGAGATTTTCAAGAAGCTGTATGGTCACATTATTATCCCTAGACAAACTTTTGATACAAAATTTATACGCTAAATACAATCTTCTTATGTGTAAAGGTAATAAGCATGTTTCACTCTCCATAATATGTATGGGTGTACTCTTTATGAATCCACCAATAATTCTTAAAGCCTGATTTTGTAGTTTTTCTAATTTATATAGATGTACTCTAGCACTGGTGTCATACAAAAAACTACCATAATCAATTCGGCTTCTTACTAGGGATATATATAGTGTACGCAAATATTTGGGATGCATTCCCCAACCAGAGCCAGCAAGCATCTTTAACATGTTTACATATTTGGATATTTTATTTGATATCTCCTTAATATGCCTATTCCATAACAGAGATCTATCCAGCCACATACCCAGATACCGAATGTTATCTACTTGGTTTAATATGCAATCATTAACTATTACTTTAATTGTTTTCCGCCTTTTGCCTCTACTAAACAAACATGTCATGGATTTACTACTAGAAACTTGAAGCCCCATTTCTCCGAGGAACAATATCATCAGATTTAGCGAATGCTGTATTGTAGTTTCACAGAAAGATAAATTACGATCACTAATAAACAAAACAAAGTCGTCGGCGTATTGGGATACTCTTATAGTTTGCTCCAGCTGACAGCATATTTTATGAGTTGTTAAGTTAAACAGTATTGGAGACATTGGGTCACCTTGAGCCAAACCTCTAGTTGTCCATCTCGAATAAATACTTTTATCGTTTTTTCTTATTAATAAGCACCTATAACTCAAAAAAGACCAAACATATCTACAAATTTGGGATCCTAATTGCAGTTCATCCAGAGTCCTAACCACATTTTCAGGCAAAACATTATTATAAGCATTTTCTATATCAAGAAAACAGGCCGCCGTAGGAACGTTAGTGGATAATCCTATTTGTATATAGGTGATAACTCTTGATAAACTATCAAGGCAAGATTGGCCCCTTCTAAAACCGGATGTGTTGGGTGAAAGTATATTATTTTTCTCAGCAAACCATTCAAGCCTTTTAACCATTATATTATGTAGTATTTTGCAAACGCATGATATAAGTGAAATAGGTCTTAACTTTTGTTCAGAATTGGCAAGGGTTGTAGCTTTAGGAATAGGAACAACAAGTATTGTTCGCCACTGAGAAGGTACGTATCCAGACACAAAGATATCATTATAAAGTTGAAGGAGAATTATTTTACCCAAAAAAGGAAGATGAAAAATCATTGAGTAGGTTATATCATCACTTCCTGGAGCCGTATCTTTTTTCTTAAGACAATGTGACAATTCCTGCAAAGTAATAGGTGATTCTAATAAATCATGTCGCGAATTAAAGTTGGGTTGTCGATTTTGAACGTAATCAGGGGTTAAGGAATCTAATAATTTAACTAGATTGGTATCTGAAGTGAATATCTTAGGTTGTCGGAAACCTTTAAACCACCGCATTTTACGCCACATATCTGAAAGTGATGTTGTTTCATTAAAGCTATTACAAAATTCGTGCCAACTACGTGATTTAGCTTTTTTAATCAAAACACTAGCTGCTGCGATTTTCTCTTCCAGTTTTTTCAGATTATCTGGAGTTGGATTTTTCCTAAAGGTCTTAAGTGCCAATCGACGTTCTCCTACTGCCTTTGACAATAAGGGGGACCAGTATTGTTTAGGTTTAAATTTCGATAATGGTTTATCACACAGCTTTATAAAAGGAATACTATTATTTGCACTTAATGAAATTATTTCTAAAAAACAATTATATCTCTCCTGAATGTTTTGCTCACTTAAATTACTATTTAACAAATTTGGATAACCAGTAGGTGAAGAAAATATTTTCGTAAGATCGTCGTGATATTTTTTCCAGTCAGCTTTTTTATAATTACGTTTTTTAATAATTTCAAATTGATCTTCAATATCTAATGTTATTTTAATTATAAGGTGGTCACTACCTAAATTTTCGTTAAAAACTTGCCAAGAAAGTTCAATTGCTAAGTCCGTTGAAGCAAATGTTATGTCAGGAGATGTTTTTCGAACAATCCCATTAACTAATTTAACTCTAGTTGCATCTCCATTATTAATAGATACGAAATTGTTTTCTAAAGATGAGTCTAACAGTTGAGTACCTCTTTGATCAATTTTGTACGACCAATTAGTGTGATGGCCGTTAAAGTCGCCCGCAAATAGGGTTTTTCTAGAAAACAATGAGAAAAGAGTATCCCAATCGCTTGCACGTGTAGATACAGATGATGGACAATATACTGCTATAACGTTTTCTAATCTCCTACAGTTTAAAATTTTAACATGAACAATTTCTATTCCTGGATTAGATAACTGAGTATGGCATGAATATGATTGTAGGGAGTTATGAATAATAATCGCGACACCTCCATACGAGTCACTTCTATCTTGTCTATAAATATTGTAACCGTTAATATTTAAAATTTCATCTTTATGCAGCCAAGTTTCACTTAAAATAGCTATGTGAATTTTCTCTTGATATAATAGTGCTTCAAAACTACACAATTTTGGCCTTAAGCTTTGACAATTCCATTGGAAAATGTTGATGCCAGAATACTTATAAGTGCCCTCTGCTATGAACACTCAAAAGAATGCCTAAACATTCTTTTGAGTAACTCGCCGTCAGCAAATAAATTTACTACAAATGAACTTAATTCGTCAAATAAATATTTCACCAAATTCAACATTTTTTTCTCCAACAAATCATTAGAAAATGCAATGTCTTTAAGTCTTTTCCATATCACTGTCCACTCCAATTTTCTTCTCTTGTCTCCTTTATAGTCTTTTTCTCCATCCTCCTTTTTCTTACCCTCTTCTTCTCTGTTTTCACATTTTTTATTTTTTTCTCTGTAATCATCAGGATAATCTTCATATTCCATGCTTTCCACTGATACACTTCTTCTTCTTATTTTCTTTGTAGAAGCATGCCGACCTTGCGGTTGTTTTTCAAGTCCTTCATCATTTGGTTGTTCAGAGATATTTTTAAACAGGTTGTCTTGATAAGAGACAGGTATTGGTTCAGTTTGCGAATCAACTGCTATATTGTTATTTAATGTTGGCGGAAGTGGTGGAAAATCATGTTGACAAATACTTATCGTCTTATATTTTTGCATATACAATTCTAATGCATTTTTATATGAGATATTTTCCTCGCTCATTAAGATACGTAATTTCTTCTCCTTTTGAAAACGTGGACACGTTTTATCTAATGCCATATGTGGACCTTTGCAGTTAATACAGGTGAAGCGCTTTGCGTCACAGTTTTCATGGGACTTTCCACATTTTGGGCAAAGGCATTTATTGGTTGGGCAAAATCTTTTAATATGGCCGAATTGCCAACAGCCTGAGCACTGTGTTACCGGGAAAACGTAACGTTCCACGGTAAATCTATACCCGTAAGCATTTACATAATCAGGGCAAGTAGCACTTTTAAAACAAATACGCACTGTTTCGCTGTCAATCCATTTACCCTCAAAGTCCACGCGTTTCAGCCTTTTAATAGAAATTATGTGTTCTTCACTGCTCAATGACTGCATTATTTCGCTTTCGTCCATGTCTAAGTCAACACCTTTTATAAGGCCATAGGATAAATTACCTTGATCTGTAAACTGAGCCCTTATATCTAACTCCGATAATTTTGAGCAGTTTATAAGTTTTTCGGCTTGCCTTTTGTCGTCAAATTGAATAAATATTTTGTACGGGTTTTTATATTTAATGTTTGTGACGTGATCGATATTTTCATCCCTTAATAATTTTGCGAAAGCCATTCGCTTAGGTAATATTTTTAACGATGTTAAAGATACCTCACACATGTTGTCCTTGCTTTTGTTTTGGAGGTCACTAGTCGACTCGCTTCTAATAAGTACTTTCTTTTTTGATTTCCTTCGTATGACTGTCGTAAAACCTTCTTCACTGCTATCTTCACTTTTTTCTCGCGGTCTCTTCTCCGGCACGTTTTCAACAACTTTTTCCAAGGCTGACGGTATACAGCTTCTGTTTATAATTTGTTGCAACTCCCGTTCACACTCTTCAATAATATCAGAATCGTCAGATAAATCCACATTATTACTCGACTCATCCATTGTTTATTGTAAATAACGGGCTCGGCCCGATAACGCGACGATGCAATTCTAATGACACGCTTGCGTAATTACACACGTGCGCTAGAAACAACGCTCAGCGCGCCACTGCTTCACCGTTTTAGTGCGTGGTGATTGACTATCAATACACACATGACTCCGAAAAGTCAGAGGTGTGCCCTGGGATTCGAACCCGCGACCACCGTGAACTTGTTGGCAGTCGCGTCTAGTCCGTTTACCAACAGGCCACCACGCACATCACATCTTCGATCCTAGCACGATACAATTTATGTTCTATCCTATTTAGTTACTTATTTACTCCAGTAATTTCATTTGAAGTGTTTCATATGAATTGGGCTACACAAATACTAATTAATGTAGAATTCTTCTTATTTTTCGAGTGCCTTTTCAGTAATGAAGGTTGGCCGTCACTTTCTTTTCTTTAATGTATCTCAATAATGTATAACATTCTAAAGATTCAATAAAGTAATTTCATTATCATACGATTATATATTAGTAAAAGTATTAGATATTTAATATTTCATTTTTTTAGTTTATGTTTATTATATTACATTCTTTTATTATATAATTGATAAGTTTATTTAATTTTAATATAAATACACCAGCAACTAGTGAGTACACTAGTTCTTAAATTTTACACGTTTAAATATACATGTAGGGTTTAATAACTGTTTGCGTATCATTTAATAAATAAATAAATAAATATTCTCACTACACAATATCTCTCTAAGGTTAGGCTTATATACAATACAACCGACGAGTTACGGCCGGCCTGAAATTCGCGCGAATGGATGCGCAGAATGCACTTTTTGGAACTAAATGGTGGCATGAGGTGAAGAGCAGGGGCGGCTATGCTCTATTGTATAATCTAGAGATGTAACTGATTTAAATTTCTAAACACTAACAACTATAAACTATTATTGACAAACATCGTCTCAAATGAATGAAATGTTGAAATTGAAATTATAATACATTTTAAGTTTCTGATTGCATTACAGTATAGTATATTAAATGTTAACTTTAATACATGCATACAAATAATCTTTTTTAAATTTCATTTCAATAAAACCGAACAAAAAGACTGATCAAGATAACAAAAAAATTAACTATTTTCTTTTAATAAATAATGAATACCAAAACAGCCTAAACGAGTGCAATTTATATAATAAGAAATAAATTTAAAATTGCTTTTTTTAGTTATAGTTTATTAAATCATAATCGACTTCGATTTTATTGCAATTTAGTTTGCTTTTGCGCCATAGCCTCATCCCTAGCTCACGCTCACTTCAGCATTTGTTTAGTGTTTGTGTTGCAGTCTCTCTCTAAAGTGCAGTCGCGTTGATAATACTTTTGTTGAGCGTTTTTGATAAGTTTCATTGTTGACTTGTTCTGTTATAGTTAATTTGTTGCTTGTTATTGTTGTTGTTGTTGTTGTTATTTTTGTTTCTATTATTGACGATTACGTTGTAACACGAGGCTGTGAAGTGTGACATATTTATTCCAAATATGTCAATACAAACGAGATCAGAGTCCGATAGCGAATCGGAAAGTGAAATTGATGACTGACGACGAGCCTATGCCCAGTACCTCGCTAGGTACTATGATGTCTGGAGTTTCACCTTTAAGTGACAGTGACTAAATATAAAATATGTTAAAATAAAAACTGTCTAACAAATCATTAGTTTTATTGTACTTCTTTGTAAATAACTTTCAAAAACAAGCATTTAAAAATAAATATAGTTGTATTTATTAATTCCTAATTAAATATCACCAAAGAAAACCAATAGTAAATTATTGTAACAGTTATTTATAGCCAACAATCATTATTTTATAGTCATTGTTGAAAATCATTTTCATTCGTTTCGTTGTCGCTATTATAATTTAGTTTTTTACGAGCAAATTCACCACAATTTATTTTTTAAACGATTCTTAGTTTTTTCGTAATTTTGGTATTTAACTATTTTCTTCCTGAGTGTACGTGCGCAAACAATGTTCTGTGACTATGTTCACGGCGGCCAGGACTCGTCGGCCGTACAGTACTGTTACTTCCCCAACACCTCACAAACATAATTTCATCCTTTTAACACCATCCAAACTAAAGATCAAACTTCAGGACGCAAAATTTCATTAATAAATTCACAAAGCTAGAACACCGTTCCAAAATCCCAAAAGCACTAAGTGGTATCAGAAACGGGCCGGACTCAGTACGCTTTAAAATTTCGATAACCACCCGCAACCCCGGGGACATTATAAATAAGTACACACTAACTAACATCAAGTAACTTCGGACAACTTCGACTTGGTGTAGAGGACGGACTTGGGGAAATATGTTGGGTCCCATATGTGTAATATTGGTTTGTACTTATGAATAATCTTCATGAAATTACCCTGGTGTAATTTTGTCTTAAGATTAGACGAAAGGCCTATCTTAAGATAAATTGTAATAATTACACTAATGTCTAATACATACATAGAATCACACTTTTTTCTTGGATGGGGTTGGTAGGGGTACTACCAGGACAAGCGCATTTCAGCTTGTATTTTCCGTCCCACAACATGATAGCGGGCAAGCGTATTGCCATATCGGGCATAAATTCCTGACTCCAGGCTAAAATTGAATAGAAAAATCCAGTAACATTTTACCGGACCCGAGATTCAAACCTAATACATCAGCGTCGTAACCGTACCGCAGTAAAATTGCGCCACCGATGTAGTCACCACGTAGAATTTTATTTTAAATAATATTGTGATAAGTATGCTATTCCTATCCGTCACTTAAACAAAAATATAGAATAGTATATTCACAGTAAAAGTATGAAAAACTCAGCGAAAAGCTCATGTTCGACATATCCTTAACATTTAAATAAAACTTTTCAGTCTGTGCTGCAGAACTCATAAAGGGCCTTATTAATAAACTCGCATGAGCAAGGGATTAACTTTTCAAGTCTTAAGACTTTAAAAGGCAAGCAGATATCACAACTTTATTAATAAACATGGATTTACTTCGGGCCATCATGACAAGCCTGTTATGGCAAACCACTGAATTAAAAAGTAAAATGAAAATGAACAAAATAATTCTAAAGCCTTGGGTTAAAGTTAATCCCTATTAATAAAGCAGTAAAATTATTATGCGTGGACTGTCCACCCGTGCGTTCCCAAATTCTCCCCTGACCAACAATATTCAACGAGCGGCGAGTCAAGTTCACTTTGTGAATGTTCAATGTTTCGATCCTTAGCGTATTCTCTTTACAACTACTAACTTATTCGGGATATTAAAAAACTGTGCAAGTATTTACGTCTACGTTGTTATTTTAAGAGTAAATGAAAAACTGCAGAGGGGTTTTAAGTTAGTCTGGAGAAGATTAGATTGCCTACAAGGTTTTCGAACCTTTGTCTAATAATGTTTTTTTTGTAGAAGTATTATAAGATCATAGACGTGCTGTCAAATATGTTTTATGTAATTACCTATACAACAATAGCAAACGAGCACTTAATATTTTTTCTTATTTTGTAAACATAATCATAATAGGTATATTTTCTCTTAATGCATTTGTGATCGGTTGTGTATCCAAAGTATTATGTCGCGTGCCATTTTACATACGTTTTGTCTGGCGTGTAGCGATAAGAAATCTATGTGTACTTGTAGTTTACGTTATTTTTTTATACAGAATATATTAATTTTTTTTAAATGAGCCGTCTGGTGGTAACAATATTCGTAACTTCATATCAGTCAGACACGTTTCCAACATTTCAAATGGTTAGCCACAATGCGCGTGACGGACACGGATGGTTAACCGGAACCTCGAAGGATCCTTAGGGACCACCCCGGCCACAATATCCGTAAGCGTGCATGGTTTGACGGCCAGTGACACTGGCATACCACTTCCGACCTCCAAAGCAGAAGGGTAGCTTAACAATTTTCCGCTTATATCCAAGAGGAAATCAATTGTAAAAACCAATTGTAATTATTATAACACGCTTTTATTTTTATGTAAGTTTACTAAAAGGATCCAAACACTACACCTCTAGTTCAGTATTAGCATATAAAGATAAGTATATGTTAGAATATAAACTTTACTTTAGGCAGTATGCTTTGTTACTTTGTACGAGTGAGGAAGAAAAACTATTAAAAATATGGCTGTGCGATGTTAATTTGTTTTTACTGTTGAATTGTAACGTCTGTGCAAACTGGACTAAAATATTTTTACTCAAATAATATAATGTATTATTCCCGTAACCTGAAGTCTACAGCATAAAAGGGAGAATACAGTAATTATACGATTTCGAGACTTTATATTATCAGTAGTTCTTTTATAAGCTTTTATTCAACTTGCTCTGTACGTATGTATGTTCTTGGAATCTTGAAATTCAATTTTGAAGCAGATATCTGCAACTAGTTGAGTTGAAAATTTCTATACACGTTTAGTTTGGATGACAATGCATGGTTAACTGTGAGACGTCACTCTAAATCTAGTATGGCGGAACACCCATGATGGCGGACTACATACATACATAAACACAAGCTATTACCTGAAGGGGTAGGCAGAGGTGCCAAGACACTCACATTTCGCCGTGTATATTCCGTCCCACGATGTGATGTCTTTTTGTCCTATCTGGGATTCGAACTCAAGGTCTCAGCTTTGTAACCGTATCTTAGTACAAAATACCATACAGTAACAAATGAAAGTAGTTAATAGTAAACTATTTGATTATCTGCATAGGGTAAATCTCGCGACAAGCTTTATGAAATAATAAATGGCGTAGTGGACGTTTTGAGTTGATAGTAAAAGTTTTCAGTAGTTTCATAGTAAACTAGGGGTAGTTTAAAAAAATATATCATCAACTACCATAGTCCGACAAAATACTGTATAAAAATAAATCACACGCACAAAGCCACTAAAGTTACAATTCATTAAAATTTCAACACGTTACAAATATTTACAAATGAATATTGCATGTTTGCGCCATTAAACTGACACGTATATGTGGCATTTTGTTAATTAATTAATGAATTAATCCGTCAATGAGTGCACAAACGGACCTGTGAGTTGTCACGCCGATGCGGTATCTGACTAATGAATTATATCTCATAAAATTTTATTTATATTGTTATATCGTTTGGAATAGTAAATAGATTCATAAGTGTCATATCTTTTTGTGATCATACTCTTTTCTTTAACGGTGAAAGAAAACCTCGCAAGGAAATGTTGCATGCAATCGTGAATTTGTAAGATTTTTTATGGTATATAAAGTTGACCAACCCATACTAGGCCAACATGGTGGATTGTATGGCCTAACCACTCTCAATTGTGCTTTTGATTACAGAGCAGGATTGTGCTACAATAAATAAATAACTCCCAACAGTCACATACATAGTCCTGACCCCACACTAAGATCGAGTCTTGTGTCGTGGGTATCAGGAATTACGAGAGACTTTTCGGTCTCACAATCACCCAGACCCGAAAGAAATATTTGTGGGCCACCAAACATTTCTCTCGGTGCGAGGATCGAACCCGCGGCCTCTCGTTTCACAGGCGGTGTCTAATCGTCAGCGCCACGGAGGCTGTCAAATATAGACTGATATAGTCCTCTTTTCTTTTTCATGGGCTCGTTTATTTAACACTGAGACTTTTATAGTAACAAAAAAATTGTGACTTTAAAGTTAGAGCTCGCTTTTACAACAGGATGTTGAGAACGCTCTCTCTTAATTTTGGAAAGGTATAAAAAAATGTTCACCTTATCAAAAAACAAAGTCACTCACCATATTACCCATACTCTGATAATATAAAAAAGAATTACATTTCCCAACAAAACTCTTCTTAAAACAATGCACTAAAGTGACTTCATAAAACAAAGTCTCCCTCTAAACGATATTAGACCGTCAAGCTGAAATCACAGGATCGTCACAGGTCCAGATTGGGCGCCGCATCAATATTCCAAGCAGGACTTCGACGGGACACATTGGGATGCAAACGCGGCGATATTTTAAATGAAAAACGGCGCGAGACGTGAGTCAATAAGGATCTACATACTGCCCCCGAAATGTTGGAAATGTTTGAACTCGCCTTTTTAAAAGGATCGTGGCTTCACGGCTGCGGTTTATGTCTGTTGTATAGGTAAGAATGGGGATGTAAAACTGTGTAAAATATAGAGGCAGTTTTTCAATATATACCGGGTATATCAAGACTGCTACCGAAAACGAAGCCGGGTGGTAGTTTTAATGAGTACAAACACGATGTAACTAAAATTTTAATTTTTTTTTAAGATTTTTTTAATATCGTAATTTTTAGGTGGTAAATCCATAGATTTTGCTAAAATAATAATTTAAACTCTTTTATACCTTAGAATCCTTATAAATAAAAGGGTATACACTATTATTTTAGAAAAAAAATGAATTTACCATCCAAATACGACCATAGGAAAAAAATAACAAAAAAAAATCGTCACTTTTTTTCAACATTTTCTGTTGCAATGTGTCTGAAGTCACTAAAACTACCACCCGGCTTCGTTTTCGGTAGCAGTCTTGAGATACCCTGTATATGAGAGGCAAGCGACTGCTGATTCTAAAAGGAAGACAAGCTGAATCTAAAATCCGAATGAATTTATAGAATCCTAATAAACACAACAGCAAAGATGTTAATATTGATGTGAAATCAATATTTGTGAAGTAATGTTACACAAGACAAGACAAGCGATTAATACTAGAAACAGTATGAGCTCTACTACTTGTTAATATACCTACCATGAAACTACATAAACTTGTCGCACAAATTCACTCTAAATAGACACATTAACGACAGTACCTTTGAGACACGAGAATACCTAGAACCGGTCCTAGCGCCTCATTATCCACAGCACAGTCATTACACTAATGAACAGATTTAGCAATACCCAAAAAGCTCTATAATCAACTAAGTCAATTAAACAACAGCCAACATTCGCAACTCAAAGACACGGAACAAAGGAGGGAATTCTTTTTCATTAAAGCCGAAGCGATAAGTCTCCGCTAACAAAGACATCAAACTAATGGCGCCTTAAATAGCGCTGGTGGGATTAAATTAATATACACGCTGGCGTGTACTGTATAGCTCACGCCCAAACTAATAAGGCTGTTTGGGGCCGGTCGCACTATCTTGATTAAACATTTACTTGATTTAGCACTAGTCTTCCTTAAACCTAGGAATATGTGGAAATTGTTTTCTTATTTTATGCTAGACTTACTTTTTGTAATTGTTTTTGTAATCGTATATAGTTTTTCCTTAATAAAATACTTTAAATAGAAAATATGTTACATTTTTAATAGGGAACAATATTACTTATGGATATAAAATGAAATTAGTGATGTATTTGACGTTCTTGTCAAATTATATTTTTTTATATATATATTATACATACACCATCCAAATCGGTGATACCCTCAACAAGGGTCAGGTTAAAAGTACCCTGAACCGACGAGAATGCATGAAGACGTTGATGAAAGTGGATGAAGCGAAAGTAGTATGTCAGGATCGAGCAAAGTGGTGGTCTAAAGTCTCTGCCTACCCCTATGGGATACAGGCGTGACGATTATGTATGTACGTATTTTACTTTATAAGGTACTTCTAAAAAGTAAGCTTAAAGCAACTTTCATAAAAATTATAAATAACAAATAAATAAACAAAACATTTTATTATATTTTATCAATATATAATACCATTTAACATTTATCACACAAATATAACAATATATCACGGCAAAGTTAATAACTTATACTAGCAATTCATTGTAAAAGTGAAATATAAACTCGTGTTTGAGTTAAAGAATTTTTGGAGCCGTCCGCAATACGTCTGTCTGGCAGCCAATATATAGTCTCTAGCGTACCTTTAAATTAGATTAGAAACTTTCTATCTAGTGACCATGAACGGTATATTGAATTCCACTTTCAAAGGATTTGGAAACTCGTAATACCTAAACGATTCAGAAAGTTTATTTGTACTCAATAATGCTTTACTACCTTTATCCCAATTTAGGATTATTTTTATTTTAAGTGATTAGAAAAGTGCGTGGTGGCCTGTTGGTAAACGGACTAGACGCGACTGCCAACATGTTCACGGTGCTCTGGGTTCGAATCCCAGGGCACACCTCTGACTTTTCGGAGTCATGTGTGTATTGATAGTCAATCACCACGCACTAAAACGGTGAAGAAAAACATCGTGAGGAAATCTGCAACCATAGCGATTTATAAATATCTATGGTATGTAAGTCCGCCAACCCGCACTAGGCCAGCGTGGTGGACTATATGCCCTAACCACTCTCAATCGTATTCTCGATTGTAGAGTAGGCCCGTGCCCTGCAGTGGGACGTATATGGGCTGATACAGATACAGATTAGAAATAAAGATTCTAAATCCTGGTCAAATATTTATAGACTTTAAAAAGGTTTATGACGAATTATTGAAATAAGTTCTCGTCCTCTACGTTAAGAAAGGAAAGATAAAATTTTAAAATAATATAGACTATATTTTTAATAGAAAGGTTTCTTTACATCGTTTCTCTTCACAGCTGTAATATATTTTGTGACATAATAGGCATAACTTAACTAGTATAAACGTCCTTTGCTATACTACACAGACAGAGTATTTAAATTTTTAATAGCTCGTAAAATCTCAATTTAACTCAAAGTTAAACAGTCGCGGTACCGGCCCGTCCGTTTCCTTGGCAGGGTTGCCACTAATTATCGCAGTTAGTCGACAAAGAGCGGATCGTCGGCCCCATCCAGACGGCCTTTCAGGGCTTCCACCAGATTTGCGCTCCAGCCGGCACTTACGAGACTTAACTATAATTACTTTTAACTATGAGTTTCGATTTTACAGCGGGATAATCTGTTCCGCTCGAAATTCTGTATTTTGTTTTAGTTATAGATGTATTGTATTGTTATGGAATAAGCTAAAAGATGAAGATGACATAAAATATGAATTATCAGCTATATTTAAAAAAACTTAGGAAGTTGGAGATAATGCATGCAAAATGTGCAGAATAAGAGCGAATCAATTATACAATTTCATTGGTAATTATTTTTAAAATAAATAAATTCATACGTATAATATTGTCCTGACCCCAAACTAAGATCGAGTCTTGTTGCCGAGGGAATCAGAAACTACAAGACACTTTTGGTCTCACATACACCCAGACCCGAAACAAATACCGGTGGATAACACAAATATATGGATCGGTGCCGGATCGAACCAGCGAACTTACGTTTTACAGCCGGTGTAAAAGCAACTAAGCTGCACCATAGGCTGTCGAATTCTGTAATGCATATTGAAGTCAGATGTCTTTTTGTTTAACCCGTGTAACATGATCATAATTCTTATTAACTCTAATTGGAACAATGTAACTTTTCAATTGATTTCGAACGTTAATATTTATAATTGTGGTTGGTAAACAACTACAATAAAATACCTATATTTCCTGACACCTAACAAGAACCAAGAAAATGTGTAATATCCTCGCCAACCGGTAACAAAGCAGGTATTAAGAAGATATAATTCGTGAATGTTCCAGGAACCCCCGTGTTCTTGTTATTCGGCCCCAGATTCAATCTCAATTCGATTGTCTTTGAACACAAAGACTACACACGCTCCGGCGCGGCGTGTACTCAGATGAAATTCGGGGGCCGGTGGCACCCGTAATTGAATTGCATTGATTGATATATTGTTATTACTTTTTAGATTGCGGATTTACATTTAATTATTGGCAGTAAATATAATCAAACTTTATTACACTAGGGTGCTATAGCTATGAAATTGATACTTTAGTTTTGAAATTAAATCTATTTTAGATTATTTTCATGCAATAAATTAACGAATGCTCATTTATTATTCTTTTAAAAGGTAAAAGGTAAAGGTGTTTTTTTAATTGAAACTTAATACATATTCACATACATAAACTCACGCCTTTTTCTCGTAAGGGGTAGGCACAATTGCCAGGACACCCACAACGATGTGATAAGTGGCGAGCCTATCACCATATCGGGCACAAATTTTTGATACTAGGCTGATAATTAATGGAAAAATCCAATAACATTGTATGAAACTTATTCTAGCGACTAATACTATGTCAGCGTCGCAAACTAACGCCTTATCACGATCCAATTTTAAAGAAGACCGGTGGCATCGCTGCACCCTTTTAATTACACCACATCTTTATTATTAACCGACTTTAAAAAAGGAGAAGGTGCTCAACTATTTTTTTTTCTAAACGCACACACGCTCTATATGAAACATCAGGTAGAAATTAGTTTACAACGTCGACAACATCATAAAATACTCGTGCCATCTTTATTATGTAAACAAGATGTGGAGGATAATGTGGTTCATTGTTGTTATACATCTGGCACTGCGCCAGCGACTCAGCCGTGCCAGTCTCATAATCATTATTCAAAATAACTTCATCATTAAGGAAGTTTTTCTAATGTACAGTATTTTATCTATGGCGTTAGTTTTAAGCAGGAGTTATTAAAAAAATAATTAATGTCTGAATCCCAAGCTAAAATCAAGTGTTATGTCGTAGGTATCAAGAAACTACGAGAGACTTTTCGGTCTAATAAGAACCCAGACCCGATATAAATACCTGTGGTTCACACAAATATTTTTTTGGAACCCACGGCGTCTCATTTCACAGCCAGCGTATTTTTAGATATATCATAAGTATTTTGGTAGGACAGAAGTGTTGCTATGCTTTGGTATTGTTGATATACATTAATGGCCAGAACCGGTCGAGTTAGTCCAGGTCCTAGTAAAATAACTTCGTATTTGTAAATTCGCTATTGCTTAATAAACAATGCACTATAAAACCAATAATGAGAGATAGAAAAAAAAATCAAGGCGCCGGGAATAATCGGAGAAGTGCGTGTATATGGCCCCCGAACTACCTTCACTCAATCCGTCCCAGGTTAGACAATGTTTTTGTTCCCTAGGTGAATTTCTGTTAAGACGTTTCCGAAGAGATTTATCTGCGGGTTCCGTAAGTTGTTTTACGGGTAATGGTCTAATCCACGGGTCGAGGGTTTTTCCTTTTTCTTTACGCCCCTAAAATGTTGGATACGAAGTGCTTGTAGATATTTATCTATCGTCGAGATGAATTGTTTTATATATTATTACAAAAGAATGGGAACTTGTTTATGTATACTTTTGTTCTGTGGAAGTAATTGTATTCTTATTTGGAAATAAATTACGTATTATTTTCGCATTTATAAGATAATTGCTATCTATTTGTATATGAGGTCATCTTCCTCTTATAAAGCTTCTCCTAATACCAAGATTCAAAAATCTAGTTAAATAAGTAATAGTTGCCTTATTTATCTATTCATATATACATATACTTATTAAAATGAATACTCTATTCTTATGAAAATAAATACAGTCAATAGTCACGTAATGTACATAATAATACGTAGTCCTGACTCTACACTAAGATCAAGATTCAAGTCTTGTGTCGTAGGTATCAGAAAGTACGAGAAACATTTGAGTGTCACACATAAAAGAAATGTGTTGACACAAACGTTTGTCTCAATACAGAGATTAAACCCGCGGTTATGATTTCAATTGATTACGCAGGCACGCAACAAAACAAAATGTTATACATATAAAGTAATTAAAAAATCAAATTAATTTGCTGTTGGCATCAAGATTACCAAAATAATCCATTTTAAAATCATCGTATGACGGCCCTGGCTTCATCCATGAGTACCTGACCAGCTTGTTTGTTTTGGCCAACGGATTGATTGCGCAAAGGCCACAATGCATAGAATTGACGTGCACACGCCACTTCAGGGGCAAATCCGTTGAGCTATGCCGACGTTCCTACCTTTGACATATGGGATCATTGGGATCCTTCAGGTTCACTATAACTTAGACTATGAATTCTGAGTTATTTAAGTGTATATTTGGATCGTAACACTTTGCTAGATTTACAATATTAATATTCGGTTCAGATTCAAGTAATCAGTGAACAAGCGTTAGTAAAATTATACCAAAAAAATGAGAATCTTCTCTATTTTTGAAGTCGATTGAAAATTAAAATAATTAACAAGCAATATTATAATAATACAGCTGGTTCTTTAAGAGATATAAGTTAATAGAAAGAAAGGAATTTGAAACAAACAACGCAGTGTCTCGAGACTTTAGTTGAATTTAATCATATCATAAAAAACAAAATAATATCTATAATATTTAAGATGTAATGGAACTGAAGTCGATGTTCATTAGTTGTATTTAAAAACATTTTTTTAAATAATCAGCTATTACGATATTACTTATCTAAAACTTCATTTTAAAACATAACCAAAATTAATTATTAACCTTAATCCGCGTGTAGCCGAATCATCTAATGCCAAACAGTCCAAGACACGCAGACTCTCAAAATTGATGTTCCCCATTGTGGCGGGCTTACTGTCAATCAAACCCGAGACCTGCGTGGAAAAACCGGGATAAAATCCGGCCAGATAAAGCCGGCGTAACGAGTTCCGAAGCACAAAGGAAGTGTAACGTGCACAATTTTGACAATCGGTGCGCCGATTGTTCCGGTTGTGACTTGTGGCACATTTAGAATTGGTCGAGTTGTAAAAAAACTACTGGTTGTAGATTTCTTACATTTTAGAGGCCGCTTGAAATATAACTATATTGTGAATATTAAGCTAAGTTCGCGATACAATCCGTTGTATTCTAATTATATTAAACTTTTCTAAACTATTATCCAATTTATTTGCTACTAACGATATTTAAAAAAAAAATTGCACTCCGGACCAAATAATAGGCAAGTTGGCTTTCCATTATGTAGTCTCAGCACCGGTAATAAAGCGTTTTCTTCACAATAACCGCGATATTATCCAATAATACCAAAAGAACACATAAAACACAACAAAATGGAATAAATTACATTTTTACAACCACACAACGGCTATTGTAACATTTTAAAGTCAAATAAAAAAAGTTGCGCGGACTCGTAGAAGTTTCAAATTGATTTTGGCTCGTTTCGGAGGGCCCCGGTTCGTTTAACTTATTTTTAATTAAATCAAGGGCCACGTAATCGGGGATCGGCCCGACCTCCGGCGTTTCAACGTCCATCTTGATGTTATCAAAATGTTCGGGAGAAGTTTTTAACGTCAGTTTTATTGTGTGGAATATTTATGGAGGGAAATGAAGAACTGAGTAGATTGATCGATTTTTTTAGTAGATAGAGATTCAAGAGGAAGGTTTTTAGGTATCATACATTATTGTAGATAAATATGTTTGCACCCGGGCGAAGCTGGACCGGGTCGCTAGTTCTTTTATAATATGTCAAAGAATTGCATAGCTTAAAATCAAAATACGCTCATTTAAATATATTTTCCACTGATTAGAAATGGTTTGAGGAGTTATAAGTTAGTCAACTAGCCTGACTTTGTGTCTTGGTTGTAAAATATTTTACATGTCGTCGTTTATCATTGCCAGAGCGATAATTTAACTTCACCATATCTACAGCCAACTGTGTATCATCTGATGAAATATCTTGCCTTTAAACTCGAGAACTGTGTGTCAATTATCCAAGCTATATATTTATAATGTTATATAATTTTATTAATCACACAAATATTTGTTCATTAAAAAGCCTATAAGTAAAATCAAACAGAATTATCCATGTCATACATCAAAACTTCGTTGTGTTTGACTTAACATAATTTGGTTACTTACTCTTGTGAACACGATATTGAGGTCACAAGGAGGTTTAAATGTATCTAATTAAATTATGTACACTGTTTGAGTAGTCTCTTGTTTCAGCGAACAAGTCTTGTACAAACAATATATGAGTTAATATTTATTTTGTGTTTAAACGTGGTTAATAGGCCATGCTAAGGGAACAGTAAAAGTACTGTTCCCTTACCATGGCCTATATATAAAGATATCTAAGTAGCTTTGGCCAAAGCCAGATATTTTTTGTGATTTCTTTTTTTTTGTACCGTCCAGAACCAACTTCTTGGTCGGGGTCTAGTTTATTATAGCACGATTTGAGGGGTAAAAATTATTAGAGGTGGTAGGGATTGGGTCCCAGATTATATGTTTATCACTCTTATTAAAAGATAATGCATAGTTTTCGAAAAATTAATTATAATAGTTACTAACCTCAAATCACATATTAGGCAAAACGGAACGTTATTATGAGCGATTGACAAACAAATCGTTAGTAATATTTCAAATAAATAGTCTATGGTGTAAAATGTCAAGAGAAATCGGTGAAATGGAACGTAAAAACTACGCGTTTCAGTCATGTGTCAGTGTCACAGTCAGTGTCAACAAAAATTTTTAGGAATGTTTTGTTGATGTTTTTGTTGTTTTTTGGTGGAGTTGTCGCATGCGATAGACGCATAAATTACGAAGATTGAATTGATTTTGCTTATGTTTTGTTGTTTTATAACGTCCTAGATGTTCAGAAGGAAGTTAGTGTACCTACCCACTTTATGGACCAGTTAGGTCGGCTGTACCCCAAAACCGACACGGGCCACCCCGACTTCACGTAGACTTTTGGCTACCACCCCTAGAGTGTATATAAAAAGCCGGAGGCGCGGAGGGAGAGCAGCCCCCGCCCGCTGTAACGAAGGATAGGTAACCGTGCGAGCCGTAGCGGCTGAGGCTGGTCGCCGGAGGCGACCAGTAAGCCGAAGCTACGGAGGCGAGCTTGGGTGCCTATCCTTTGTTACGCAAGGGCGAAGGGGCTGTACTTCCCGCAGCGCCGGAGACGTTGCAGAAGCAACTTTTGTTTTTTACATTTTGAGGTTAGGTTACTTTAATTAGGTCCTCAGAATTATGCCTTATCTTTTCATGGGAGTGGTACCAGGGGACAGAGTACACCCTCCCCCTCCTCCCCCCTACCCCCCAACCCCCATTTCGTGCTATAATATTCTAAACCTGACCCAACTTCTTTTGCCATTCATGGCGAGATGTGCATGCAGTTCACCTGATAGCAAGCGATATGACCGCTCATGAATAGCAAAACCAAACAACGCCTTGAATTACAAAGCAATGCTTGGCATGCCACTGTGCTCACCGGCCTAAAACCTAAGATGTTAAGTCTCAATATGTCCAGTAGTCACTCTGGCTACAATGTCCTTCAATCAATCAATAACAACTAATTAAATAATATGGTTCATATATCTAGTTAAATGTCTGATACTATTGAGATAATAATTTTGAATTTACGTTCTTCGCAATCTTACCAATCCACATATTATTTAAATACAAAAGGAGTATGGGAAAAAATATAATTAATACATTGATATTCTATATGGATTATACCTACTATATGGGACGCAAATTGATACCGGTTTGCTTTTTACCATGTTATGACGTAAAACAACAGCGTTGATGTTCATTTACTACCTAACCGACCTTCGGATACGAAGCTAGGTTATATAGGTAATATTAATATATCATGTAAGATAATGTCTATTTCCCCCGCCAAACAGCAGTGAATGCACTGTTGTGTTTCGGATTGAAAGACATTGTAACCAGAGTAACCACTGGACATATTGAGACTTAACATCTCATGTCTCAGGATGGAGCACAGTGGAATGCCAAGCATTGCTTTGTAATTAATTGTGTTGTTTAGATTTGATTTTATTTTGCTAAAGTACATTTTCTAGTCTACGTTACATTATTTTACCTTTCTAGTATACACTAGTGACATTTAAAATTCAATATTTATTTACAAAGTATTTTAATTATTATTAAAACAGATTTCAGCTACCCCGCAGTTTCATTATAAGTCAATTTACGAAGTGAACTTTTCATCAGCCTCAATTTTAATTGTCAGTGGATTTTATGAAAGTATATTTTTGCATTCAAGTTCGGGTACGCTTGTGGAAAGTTTTCACAACTCTACCCAGTTTCGCAACAGGCTCTATTATGAAACTTTCACGTTCAGTTTCGCGTCTCTACTTTTTTTCTGAACTTATCTGACTCTATTTTGAGTGGTTTTTTTTATTTGGTGTGCAAGTCGCTCTAGATTTTCTCGCTGGCATTGTGAGGAGACCGCGAACGGTAGAGTCCGCAGAGCTAAATAGACGCGCATGAAACAGAATACTAAAATCATAGGACAGATGCGGATGCTGCGCTATCTTCATATTTTATTCACCATGGCCGTGTAAAAGCGCTTGTCGGTGCAAAATTCACTCGTGAAATGTTTTTGCTTTATGCAGAGATCCTTGGGCAGTTCAAATGTTTAGATTTGTAATATTTTTGACATTATATTACTTTGCTGAGTAATATGAATATTTTTAAATTTCGCTGTATATTTTGATTGAGTACATTATACTTATGTTACGAAAAATCTGAAATTTCAATTAGGTCATCATTATAATCTTGAGCGGTGGAAAATCCATTGATCAATTTAGGAACCTCCCAAGGGTTACCGTAATCACCTGTTAAAGACATAATCTTGTATGTGTAATGACCTCTTTGACAGACTTTATATTAAAGCTTGGAGATTAAAATTGTCATCGATGAATGATGATGAATTCGGTTTTATGATAAAATATTTGAAAAAAATATATGTTAAAATAGTTACAAATAAGGTTTTTTTATATCAACTATAATCCAAAATCTGCATTTCAGGAAGAATACTAAAATACGATGCCAAAATACAACCATGTTGTGGAGTAGATAAACAATAAAAAATAGTAAAATCATAACAGATCAAAAAATGGTTCCAACTAACAAATATTATTTGACATGATCTGATTTATGGATCACTGGCATTGAAACTGATGGGTGCTAGAGAAAACTTTCTTTTAATCTATTAACAATTTTTTTTCCTTGTTATTAAAACACAACGTTGTCTTTATTTGAACAATTTTAAAAGTATTTTTCCGTACAGAACCCCTATCAGTATCCCTCTATACCCACTTAGCAAATCTTTTTGCAGGGTCCGCGCGGTAGGCGCACTGTCGCTGCACTATTCCATGTCGATTTTTACTTGTTATGTTATTTTTCTATTTTTTTACGCGCACGTGTTGTGAGTTTTCGGATTTTGGCGCTCAAGTGATATTTGTGAAAAGATTTTAAATTGTCACGCGGAATTTGTGAGCATTTTTATCCTGCCGCCTCCGTTTTATTTTATATAAAACTTGGTCACGTTTTATTGCGGTATTTGTAAAAATGGTTCCACGTGTACGTGTAAAAATTTGTACTATTTGTTTTATTTATAAGTGTTATTTATTAAATGGATGCATTTGTTTGTTTTCAAAGTGTACGATTGTGTAGTTTGGATTATTGCTTATGATTTAGAAACATTGTCAAGGAATTTGTCTATTCATATATTTATAAGCTATTTTAATAATATTATTTAAGTTTGTCTCCGATTCAAACAATTTTAATGTGTAAAATATTATAATATCAATACTTACGTTTAATACAATATTAAGTGGCCTCTCACTGTGGGCCTCATTGAAAGGCTCAAAGTCAGAAAGAATCAGAAATGAGGAGGTCCGTAGGAGAACCAAGGTTACCGACATAGCCCATAGGATTGGCAAGTTGAAGTGGCAGTGGGCCGGGCAAATAGCTCGTAGAACCGATGGCCGTTGGGGCCGAAAGGTTCTCGAGTGGAGGCCACGTACAGGCAAGCGAAGTGTCGGACGCCCGCCTACAAGGTGGACGGACGATCTGACTAAGGTCGCAGGAAGTCGCTGGATGCAGGCCGCTTCCAACCGGTCATTGTGGAGATCATTGGGGGAGGCCTATGTTCAGCAGTGGACTTCCTGTGGCTGATATGATGATGAAATAGTTTTGTAATACCCACAGTAATACCAATGGCCTTGATTTTTTTAAAAGTAAAAAATATGTACCAGATTATGATTAATAGTGTATACCGAAGTAATACCAAAATTAAATAAATCTAGATATTTTTCCTACAAAAAATAAGAAACTGGTTTCCAATATTTTTACAAAAACAGGATAAAGTATTTTGGGGCGTCGTACGTAGTCCCTAAGGAGCTGAAGAAGCTATGTCTTTAGTCTACAAAAACTTATCTAGTATAAGATATCGACCTAGTAACAAAAACTTTCCCGACTGACATGAAAATGTGATGCTTATTTATTTTATGTATCCAAAAACAATGAAATACACGTAACGATTCAGTGATTGAATAAGTATTACATTTATGGCTATTTTCAGAATATTTACACCACAGAATACTAAACTAACAGAAGTCAAGCTCCATACAAAGCGCGCTAAATCAACGCACACATAGACAGCGTTCACCGACACGATATTTCAAACCAGTCGAGACCACTGCGAACGCGAGTGGCACCCGCTTCGGGCACGCAAATAGTGAGATGTTTTGTGCAAAGATGGAGCAAATGAATAAAAGTTATTACAATTGTATATAAAACACTAGATTATAATAATTGAATATAAATTTCATTTAAAAAAACATATATTATACAAAAACAATAAAAAAAACGTAGAATACACATTCTCAGCGAGTTCATAAATAATATTAAACTTTATTTATTGTATAATTGTGTTTTATATATTTTATTTAAAAATTCAATCAAACTATACGAGTGCTATTAACACGATACGTGTTTTCGCATAAGCCAGAGTTAACAACCCTTGCGCGAACGCCGAGCGTAGTGTGAGTGTGGCAATAAAAGTGAAGTACATACACAAGCTTGACTTCTGTTAGTGTTCTGTGATTTACACATCCAACACCACCGCATTATACATACATAAACCTATGATACAAGATAATTAATATCATATAGTGGGCAATAGAAGTTATGAGGGAGTTTTAGTTCTTAAAAATACCCAGACTGAAATAAAAATAATCTACGTGATTCACACAATCAAGTGTCAGAATTTGGGAATTTTTCAATTCATTTATAAGGCTTTACTTACATACATACATAAAAATAAGCATTTTTCCAAAAGAGTTAGGTAAAAGTGTACCAGGAGGAACTATCGAGAAATAATCCTGACTCCTGCTGATAATGAATAGAAAACCCAATGTCATATTTACTTGACCCAGGATAAGAAATTACAGCACTCAGCTTGGTGCTACCGACGCAGTATTTTTAAATAATAAGATTTTTCCGAATTAAAATATTACAATAAAAGTCTAGAAACAAGCCGACCGATCATAATGGAAGAAATGAATCTAACTTATTTAACTTGCTCTACAAATTCGAATAGACTGCACCTTTCAGAAAATAGCAACGTTTTACGTACGTTAAAACGTTTTAAAAGGTTGCGTGGAGTTTTTTGTAGTTCCCAAGTTTTCAAACCATGCGGACGGGCAGAGCACTTGTGCGGGATTCACCTTGCTTACAGTAGCGCGGTGCTTGGGGAACAAGGCATAGGCGACAGCATTTTATTTCTTCATTCATTTTATTTTGGCTTATCGTTTTAAGAAATCCAATAGCATTAACAGTAATATACTTAAACGAGTTTGATCTCCACTGTGAAGTAACAAAGTATCGTTAATTGTAAGTTAAAAATAGAGAAAAAGAAAACGAAAAGATTATTAATTTTATCTATTAATGGTGGTAAAAAGAGACATATGCAAGGTATAAAGATAGTTTTAATCCCGCTACGAGATTTAAAATGTTAATAACTTGTTTAATTGAGAATGGATTTGCAAAACTCTCTGTTTAATAGATTTAGGATTTGGATACCTCTTTAAAAATACAATAAAAAATAAGTCAAATACCCCACTGTGTACATGTGGACCTATGGTTCTCATTGTTTAAACTTTTTTTTCTGAGAATACGTTACTTGTACTAAAAGTCTCCCATTAAAAAAAAAACCTTTACTGCCACGTAGAGCCATACACAAGCTGATAAATTAAATTTCATCTTATTCCATAATAGTCTCTAGTATCTCATGGCTTAGCACGTCGTCCGTCATCGCAAAGCTAACGCTAAATTGCCAGCCACAGCGTCTGGCTGCACCCTGTCAGATTAGACTGACGGCCGTCTTCACGGGATACACTACACGATTACACACGACGTGCCAGAATATTTACAGAGGTAAATATTGTTTTTGCCGCGTTATTTCACTTAAATATTTTGTTTTTTTAAATACATCATTGTCTAACAATAGAAATATACATATCAGATTCAATGGAAGAAAACAAAAATACTATGTCTATGATTGCATTCATATTAAAAAAAACTAAAATGAACCAAGAGGCTGCCAAACATTACGTAGCGAACGGTTGTTCGTAAGAAAATATAAATGCACCAGATTTGCCATACATACCAAATTCAATAAAGCTTGCTGGGTAAAATTACAAAGCAGTAACTTTTAATTTGTGACTTACGTTTATTATTAAATTGCGCTACTGAGTTAAACCTAACTATCAATTGTGTTCATCTACTAAATAACTTTTAATTCACTACAATTTAGCTGTACTAAGCAGATCCCAACAGGGACGTATTTAAGCCTCTAGTGAAGGGGTGTTTAGACACAGATTTATCCGTCTACTGGTCGACAGTGACGGACTCAGGTGGGCCCCGTGCCAGCAGACGCCATGACGCGCGGATTACGAGCTGTGTTCGTGTCTCTACGTGAAATACGGTCCTGTTTACTGAACAACAGGGAACGAAATAATAATGTAATGACGTCTATTTATTTTGTGAAAATATTTTTAGGAAGAATATACGTACTGATGACTAATGTAGAATTGCTGCAACTTTTTGAAAATTGAAAAAGTAAAAGTGTTAGTTAATAGTTAAGAAAATCAAAAGTGTCTAACTTATTTTTTAATTAATATTTGGTTATATTTTTCTAGTGATATCATATTTAATTTAATCATTGATATTCGGTTTTAATTGAAGCATTACAGATGCATCAAAACATTTTAATTTTTTCTACATCACTCGCTCTGGATCATATTCACAACCATAAAAAATCCATATAGCCACATTCCTTCAAATATTTATTTTTCGAACAAATCTCTTAACAACGGTCGAGCAGGTTTTAATCGTGCGAAAAATAAAATCGCCTGTATTTCGCGGAGTTTTCCTTATTGGCTGTGCAGGAGCATACATCACGCTATCTCCGGGCTCTAAATGCGTTCTCACAAAGGGTCCGACACAATGAACTGAGTGTAGTGAATGTGAAATCAGTAGGGTAAGTTGGAATGGTATTGTTAGGATGTAGGGTTTTTGTAGAAATAAGGTAAGTAATGATATAATTTTGCTACTCTAGTTTTGAGGACAAGTTAACTTGTATATTGCTGGGGGTATATTTTTAAATTAATTAAAGCTGTTGCTTTAGTTGACTTTAACGTTTTGAAAATTGTATCAGTTTATTTATTTAATATACACACATCAACAATATATGCATAAAAAAATTACCGAAAGACATATTAAATATAATGCTGATGCACATGCCTATAAGAAGTGTGTACAACATTTACAAGGCGAGGGTAATATAAACTAATCGAAAAACATAAAAGCTAAACTATCATACAAACAAAAATAACATATCCAGTAAATAAAGAAAGTGGATTCAAGCTATTAAGATTTATTTACTTATTTCATTATTACTTGATATCTAATCGGTTATATTTACCACTTAAATTTATGGCAAATTATTAAAAATATATATTTATGAAGTAAATAAATATTTTCCAAAATTTCATGCAAAAAGTTTAATACGAAGCAATTTAGCAGCCTCAATTGCTTCAAAACAATTTTTACCTCACGACTGCCTCGCAAACTATTTAACTCCAACTACGTGCGCAGTAAGTCAATTATTTAATGTAACTGTGTACGTCTGTACCGTTGTACCGCCAGCAAATTGTTAATCGACGCGACAAATGGCGCGTGAAGATAATTGCGCCGCACGCGGGGCGAGGGGAGACGGGGGCACGCGACGCCGCCGGTAATGACTAGTCGAACTGCTCGCTTGATTTATACGCTTTTAGCTAATTTATGGTCCGTCCTGATTGATCTCTCGTTTTGTCTCCGCGCCTTTTGTGGCCGCAAATAAATGTTTGAAATTCAAAGCGCGGATAAAGGTACTTGGGTAGGCTGGGGAGGGCTGGGATTGTTAAATAAGTCTGTAGAACGTATAATTTACAAAATGAAACCGAAAAAAAAAAAAGATTTTTCTTTAAGATTTTTCTTGTGCAATATGTATTTATTTTTATTATTGTTTAACTTGAAGTACCAAACTTTATGACATGACTCAGACACAGCAATGTTAATACTCAGTACTTAATACGTGGAAACTGTTGCAATATTTCGAAAAAAAGAGTGTAAAGGTAAAAAAGCAACCCCAGCCAAAATAAGCTGAGCGAAGCTCATAGTTTGCAATAACTATTTTTTTGTATTCATATCTACTTGTATTGATTTCTATTAAATTGCCTTTTTAAAATGACCAATTCCGAATAAATAACACCCAACAGTCACATACATAGTCCTGACCACACAGTCTTGTGTGTGTCTTGTTCCGTGGGTATCAGGAACTACGAGAGACTTTTCGGTCACACAAACACCCAGACCCTAAAGAAATATTTGTGGGTCGCACAAACATTTCTCTCAGTGCGGGAATCGAACCCACGACCTCTCGTTTCAAAAGCGGTGTCTAACCACATGTGGCACGGCGGCTGACATAGAATACATATTTTGCCGTATTTTCTAGAATTATGTTTATTGAAGATTATTTTTCCGACCCAAATATCGACCAATAGAATTGCACCATTCGACGTCACGTGGTACAACCTACATGGTATTATACTGATAATTTTTTGAAAATTTTCTCTGGTAGTTGCTATATATAAAAAACAAAACATGATCCAGTCAAATTAACCACACGTCAAACTGACAGGTTGAATTCAATTGTGAAAATTGGAGATTTTGCATGAAAATGAGTTTGAAATTAAAATTTGGGACGGAAAAATAATCCCCCGAATACCACACGAGCTTCAAAATTATCTGGCATTTCCCTCAAGGTTCCCTGCAAACAAATAAAGTCGTCAAGTTTTGACTCCTTCATTTGTTTGCAACGAACCTATCGGGAAATACCATTGAGTTACACAACTGGAGGGGACATCAAGACCAAATAGTTTGGAACATTCGCAAGAGTACATGTACCGTTAGGCTGTCAGTCGTCCCTGACGTTTCAGCGAAGACGGACCTAATGAGGTGTAAATATAATTGGTCCATAAATGCCGTATTGCGTGCTAAGAACGTGCAAAAACCATTCCAGAACAATAGGAAGCAAAGATGGAGTTTCATTCCATAGGTAAATCAACCATAATTTGAATAAAGAAACAGGAAATTAAATTTAAGAAATTATTTACCGGAGTCGTTTTGACAACCGCCATTTTTGAATGAAATTATAGATTAATAATAATGTAGTGACAGATAGGTAAAAATTGAAGTTTTCGTATAGGTATAGTGAATATTGTATGTGATGATAGATGAATATAGTAGGGTGTGAGTAGGGTCCCAGTGCTGCTGTATTGCTCACAATTTGAGATAGTTACATAAAGTAAGTGTGTTACACGATAATTATTTATATAACTGTCTAATAATGAACGAATTCTTGCTTACTTTATTTAATTCTATCAAAGTTTTGCTATGAGGTCATAATTAGACACTACAATAGTAATATTAGAAGTCTGCGGTTATAGTGTTCACATAAAGTCACTTAGTTATTTTTGTAAATAAATTTATTTTACCCAAAATTGGGACAATATTAATATATAAGAAATAAATATAATGATTTGATTAAATTATGCTTTTTTATTTGCCATCACGTGTATATAGATGTAGGTAGAAATTTCTGAAGTGTCGCATCTGCAACAATGTCGACTTAATCTATACTTCGCTGTCATATTGAAATGAGCACAATTTTTCTTCTACGTGTCCGCTCCAGTTGTAATACCTCAATGGGAAATACCCGATAATTTTGAAGCTCTTGTGGTATTATAAGTGATAATTTTTTTGCGGCATAGAAGTTGAGTTATATACGTAGTTAATTAATTTTGTAATGAGGTAATATTTCTATGAAACATAAATCCAAGTGTAATTAAAATATTTTGCAGTATAAAATACGTTTAATTAATGTTGAATGTTTTATATAATATTTTATAATTAAATTACAAGCAATAATTCTAAATGAACCTTTTCAATTAATGCGTTTCATATAGTTTATTTAATTCAGAACTAGTCCATTCACTTCTATTCCACCAGTCTCTTATAAAGGCCCTAATTGGAACCTAAGCCAAGTGTAATATTTTTATATGAATTTAGTAATTAATATTATATTAATCTTTAATAATTTCTGACCTTCCTGAATTCACTTCTTCTTCAGCAAGTGGATGGTGAATAAAATAACACTTGCGAAAGTAGGAACTTAATTATACAATTCATTGTACTTATAAAATGATTGCGTCTAAGTAGACACTACAATTATATATTACTAGCGACCCGGCCCAGCTTCGCCCGGGTACAAATAGATTTCTGTACAATCATATGTACGTGTTATACATATAAACCTTCCTCTTGAATCACGCTACCTTTTAAAAAAAACGCATCATAATCCGTTGCGTAGTTTTTAAGATTTAAGCATACAAATGGGACATAGGAACAGAGAAAGCTACTTTGTTTTTTACTATGTAGTGATTATGTATATTTTAATCAAGATTTGACCCTAAATAAGCACACAGAAATGCCAATACTACCACAGATTGCAGTTGATTAATTAATCTTAACTCATAGCAAGGATAAAGTCTATCACCACGGCAAACAAAAATTCCATCCTTGGTTTAAATAAAATGTCACTTATCAAACCGAAAAACTCAGTTAAATAAGATTATCTGGCCTGAAATCTCAACATAATTTATGATTTCTTCGTTTTCGATAAAAAAGTTTATTCAGTATAATCAAATAGAGATAACAACTACTCAACAATAGCTCTTTGACGTACCATAGCAGGTCCGTTAATTGCTTTTCCAACGTATACAAAACCCTACAACCAAGCAGAGCCCGCTCACTCCAAATCCCTCTATCTATCTCAAAGAGCCGACAAATAGGGAAAATATTTCGAGAGATCTCTCACAAATTGACTGAATAAATAACTTATTTAAAAACGCCGAGGGATCAAAGTAATATTAAGAGACACAAAAACCGAGAGACGCAATACAAATTCCTTTGACGGGACGATGCAAAACATTCATGCTGAGAAAATTGAATCTTACGAAACTTGTCAAAGAATAACTCTAAAACAATAACAAATATTTCATTACAATCTCCACTATGTACAGAAATTCGCTCGGTCCCGGCTAAGAAATCAAATTTCTTTATAAACGAGGTGCGGCGGCGGAGCATTCGGGCTACAAATATAATAAAACCCGCTTAATATGTTCAATCAATTTCTCTCTATTGGAAAGTTGGCGGCATTCAGTAATGTTGTCAATTGGGTCTGGTTCTTTGATTTTCAGGTCTTTTGCGATATTTTTCGATTTATTTGTGAGTTTTATTTGGCCGTAATTAAATTTATGGTAGCGCCATACGATTTCAAATACGAGTATTATGGGACGGAAGCATAGTCTGGGCTGATATGATTTTAATTGACATAACACGTGGGCTAGAAGAATGCATAGTGAATCTCTCGGGACACTAGCTGGTTTTTATCTCTTACATCGAAATTAACAAGAAAGAAACTGATAGGAGTCGAAAATTTAAAACTTATAAATTAATTTTATTCGTATTAAGCAACGTTTCGTATTACCAGGGCGGAGTAACGCAAACAATTTCGTGTTTTCGTCGAGTCGCCCCAACATTGTTAAGTTGCAGACATTATATCGTCGGGAAATAGTTTGTTTGCCGCGATGAAGTTTTAAATTATAAATTTAATATTCTTATAACATCTTGCTAACTTCCATTGTGTTCATATTGTTTTCGTAATTTGCGAGTTTCAAATTGATCCGTATTTGCGGTTGTAATAAGCTTATAGTTAGTTATCATGTAAAGTTTTGTTTTTATGTATGTTCTACTACGGTTTGACTATAAGTGGTGCAGTTGATTAGATGCTGGCAGTGAAATGAGAGATCTCCGCACCGAGCCAAATGTTTGTGTGGTCCACAAATATTTTTCTGGGGTCAAGTTGATTATGAGACTGCAAAGTCTCTTGTAGTTTCTGATACCCACGACACAAGACTCGATCTTAGTGTGCGGTCAGGACTATAATATGTTACTGTTGGGTGTATTTATTTATTAAAGTTTGTGAATATAACTGGATAAGTCAATATGATGCAAATTGAGAGTATCCTAGGTGACTTGAGAATCATACTATTGAGGTGGGATAGGCCATATCCTCGACTAGCTTCGTTTAGTTATTGATTGTCAAATTATCCTCAGTGCTCAAGTGATATAAAGAAAGTGGGTAATGTGGAATTAATTCACCTACCATAGACACATGTAGATAGACCTTGACGCCTCAATACGATATCAAGTCTGGACCCTGACATCAATCAGAAACTGCATGAGACATATTGTGTCACATCTTGACTTGTTGGTATTAGAAACTATTATATTATTATTTTATACATGAGAAATTTTGGTCTCATAATACGCAGACCCAAAACAAATATCAGTTCTCACAAACCTCTTGTTTGTAAGGTTACAACTCGCAGTACTTTGTTGTACCAATTGCACCAGGGAGTCTGGATTGGCTCGTTTTTGATTCGCTTGAATTAGATTGATGGCCAACGCCAAAGCTTAAGCTTCATCTCATTTACTCAACGGCACCTTCCAATCTTCTTTTCCCCTCTCTCTAGCCACAGGAAGTCCACTGAAGCAAGACAACTGGCATACGCATTCAAATCAATTAAAATAGACTGATATTTATTTATTTATTTTTATATATGCTTTATTGTACACCAAAATGAAAGACGCATACAATATACTTAAAAACTAAAGGCATGGTTACAATAGGCGGCCTTATCGCTAGCTGCGATCTCTTCCAGGCAACCTTTGGATGGACTGGATTTTTGAGAAATTGAAATATAGGGTAGTGCAAACAGTGAGACAATAAACAATAATAATAATAATTGATGTACATGTTATATTATATTAATTTACATAATATAAATACACACAAACATACATACATATATACATACATACATACATACTAATATATATTGAGCTAACTATAATGATAATATAAGTAAAGAGGATCAGAAATATATATATAACAGGATAATACGTTACTGCAGTGAGAGATAGTGTATCTTAACAAGTCTCTTAAAACTTGGTAATGACTTAGCTTGTCTGACAGACAATGGTAATTCGTTCCACAAGCGAGCAGCATGAACTGTAAAGGATTTGCTTAGAAATGATGTGCTATGCTTGGGAATCTCTAGGATCAAATTCTCTGTTGATCTAAGAGTTCGTGCATGAGTTTGACCGAGGAATTTAAAACGGTTTTTAAGATAGTGGAGGCTAGAGGGATTGTACAAAATACCGTATAAAAGGGAAAGAATTCGAGTATTACGGCGAAAACGTATTGATAGCCACTTGAGTTTGATACGATATTCGGAAACATGGTCATATTTGCGAAGACCAAATATGAATCTAATGCAGAAATTCTGAATTCTCTCAAGTTTTTCCATTTGGGCTTCGGTGAGGTCGAGGTAGCTAGCATCAGCATAATCAAGGAGGGGAAAAAGAAGAGATTGAACCAGTGCGATTTTCGTGGAAATCGGTAGAAAATTCCGCAATCTCCGCAAGGACCCCGCTGATATTTTCTTTCTATTCCTATAAGATAATGACAAGCCTCTATTTCAAAGCTCTCCTTTCATATACTCGTACTTAAGACATTTTGCATGGAAACCAATCTATCTAAGACGACACGCCAAATAAGAACAGCCATGTCCAATAACCCAGAGCTGACCTAAGACAACATTGCGCGGGATAGTTTCAATCAAACACCTTGTTAGAGCGACTACAAATAGGGGCGGAGGGGAGAGCGGGGTGTAGGGGAGAACGGGGTTTAGGGGAGATAGGGGTGAGGTAATCTCAGGTCACAATTGCACCGCTGCACCGGTGTTCACATCCTGAGATCCAATTGAATCATCGCGGAGGAAGATTGTCGTTGTCGCCTTTCAGACGTTCGTGGAAAAAGGAGAAGTGGGCCAAGTGTGCTATTAAGCCGGGTCGGATACGCGGTTCCGTATGTATTGTGAATATCAAGAGTATGAGTTGTAAGCATTTCGCGCACTTGTATGGCGATTTGTAAATACGGAAAAATGTATTTGAATAGTTATAGCTTTGTATCTGCCTTTGTCTCATGTTTACCCGAAATAAAATCATATTTAGTTGTCGCTTAATTAATCAGCATTATTTAAGATTATTTAACAATTGCAAAATAATTAGAATCTTTCCTATGCCACGTGATTTAAATTATTACCTCTCTATTAAACTACTAATACAATAACCTTGAACAAAAATAAAATATTTCTAGTAACAAATTTTACGTTGGAAAGTTGAAATGAGTAGCTCATTACACAACGCAAATTATCAAATTACACTCGAAGTTAATTGCAGTGCCTCCAGTTAAACGATCAGAAGCTATTATCTCACGAGTTCTGTTATTAAAATTACACAAATCTGAGTAGATTTTGTTGAAATTAAGTAAATACGTATATTACATGAAAGACCGAAACACCTGCACTTCAACAGACCAAAGTGGATCACACCGACGGATCTCCAAATGCTTTCGAACTTATTTTATTCGCGACGAAAGGGGAGAATGGATTCACGCCTGCGATAGAGGAGCGCGGGGAGCGACGGCAGGGGGCCGATCTCAGAAATTAATGTATTCAGAAATATCATTGAAGGAAATGCCTCCGCTTTTAAAGTGAGACGGTGTGTAATCTCACTAATGGGCGGCTGCTTGCGTTTCGTTGATTTATTTTTGCTTGGACCATCCCGCGACGTCGCAGCGATCGATAATCCTGTTTACGTGTTCACAGCAATACATACTAATGTAAATCTGATAGTATGTTTGTTTGTTACGGTCTCACGCCTCGACTAGTAATCAATGGATCGTCGTCAAGTTTTGTGTACACATTACTTAGTATACAGAATGCTGAAAAACCGACTGTGTTCGAGTGATATCAAAATTGTTATATAATTACGATATTTTAGCATAAATAATTGTCGGCCTACAGATATTTGTAAATAGCAACTTAATATCTAAAAGGGACTCATATATGGAAAAATCCTCCGTTCAAAAGTTGTAAAGCACATGAGAAAAACCGTGGGTAAAATCTAGTTTGTTGTAAAAAGAATTCTACCGTCGCCAATTTCTTATTCCCTTTGAATCACATTTGAATGTCACTTAAGAGATTAATTCGAGCGTGTTTTAAGAAAATTAATACTCAATTTTAATTAAATTCGTTGAGATTGATGTGGGTGTTATTAGTCAACGCAAACAGCACGCGATTATTTAAAGTGTTTTCTGCCTTAATTAAGAATGAATTGATGGGAATGAAAGTCATATATTAATAATCTTCACTAAGGCACGCATTTTGTTTCGTGGTCTTTAGAAACTGGAAAATGTAGAAAACTACACTTATATTCTGACTCTTATGTGATAGGCCGCCTGGGTAGGTACCACGGTAATGTCAATTTCAACGGCAAAAGAGCAGTGTAAATGCACTGTTGTGTTTTAGTTTGAAAGTTATTATAGCCAGAATAACAAATGAACATATTGAGACTTAACATCTTACGTCTCAGGATTTTATTTTGTTCAATTCCAGACACATTTTTCAATTTCCGTCACATTGTTTTAATACAAAATCTTAAACTGAGGAATGCACATAGTGCTCAAACTGCGAATCGAACCCAACATATGATAATTCATAACACACACATTCTACCAATAGACTAATAAAAGGACACAATTATAAATACAAGGAAATCTTGTAATTCCCACGTAGATACTGAATATTCGAAATCACTACACAGTATAAAACAAAGTCGCTTTCTCTGTCCCTATGTCCCTTTGTATGCTTAAATCTTTAAAACTAAGCAACGGATTTTGATGCGGTTTTTTAATAGATAGAAACAGAAATCTATCTGTACCCGGGCGAAACTGGGCCAGGCCGCTAGTACATTATAAATAGGAAACAAAGCGAATGAAACAGAGGCAAAACTTGGACACAACGCAAATATTTGAACAATTCTCGCTGTATTATAATTAATTTCTTGTCAAATATTCATTCAAGTATTTGTGCCAAACACTTTGGGTATTGTCGAAACAATAAGACCATGAATTTAAATTATCAACTTTGAATATTATTAATATTCAATATTTGCTGTCTTATACCACGCTTAAGCGCCTTATAAGAGTACAAGAAGATATAACTGGGGCTTAAAATATATAATTGTCAATAACCCGGTCCCACAGTAGTACATGGATCTGCTCTGCAATCAGAGGGCTTAGGTTGTAGTAGACCACACTGATGATTTCAATAAGAAACAGAACAGTGCATTTACATTGCTGTTTGGCAAGCGAAATAGACATTGCTGTGGTACCTACCCTGGCGACTTCTTGCATAAGGGATACCTAACACCAGTAAAAAGTATTGCGATTTGGAAAGCTAGATACAATTGGTGGACATTTGGTTATTTGAGCGTGCGGTGATCATCAAAACTAGTAAACAATGATGTTGAATTAAGAACTAAATATAATTAACAGAATATTTTTAGTTTCAATTATGTTTCTAGAATTCGATAATAGTCTTTTAATTGGAGTAGGTAATAGACATTTCTTTATTGAAAAAGTCTAGAATCTTAATTTTATTAGCAAAGTTGTAATAGCCTATAGTAATAATGGCTCTAAATTGACGATAATCTAATTTTTATTTAAAGATATTTGATTCGAATGAAATTTTTACTGAAGTTCATAAAACGTTTTTATAATTACTCAGGGTATCTTTTTCAAATTAAATGTATTGAGTTATTAAACAGAAAATGAGCATTGCTGCCAGTTAGTTGTATGAAATAAAAAATGATCCAGTAACTTTGAAAAAGTGAAATTCATTAATTACTGTATCAGCTCATATACGTCCCACTGCAGGCCACGGGCTACCTCTACGATCGAAAGCGCGATTGAGAGTGGTTAAGCCATATAGTCCACCACACTGGCCTAGTGCGGATTGGCGGAATTTACATATCACAGAAATTCTTACAAATCACTATAGTATGAAGATTTCCTGGATGGATGTTATCTTTATAGTTAATTTAGTTCATTATAAATTTATCATATTTTTTATTGTTTAGTGAATTTGAATTTTTTCCAAAGTTACTAAGTAAATTGAATTGATATTTGATACTTATCGTACCCAAAGAAAAGCGAGGAAATACTACCTCCTCTCCATTGTAACCTAGAAAAGAAATTCAAATCTCAAATCCATCTGTACCATTCCTGGATTTGCTCGCTAATCCCGTCGACAGTCCGCTGTTATCTGGGACAATACAACAATTACTGGCACACAATGCGAGTGACGTAATCGATCTGCGAACGGATCCGATGCTCCCGACTCCTACAACGACATACGGAAATTGTAGTTGGGAGAAATTTTACAGCTATTTTTCTTGCTGTTGGCTCGTATGTAGGCCAGTTGCCTAGATTTTCATTTTGTTATTGAATAAATAGGTTCAATTTGGTTTTTGTTTGTTCTATTTTTGCATGCTTATAGATGTTGTTCTGTAATGTTCTGTATCAGCCCATATACGTCCCACTGCAGGGCACGGGCCTACTCTACAATCGAAAGTACGATTGAGAGTGAAGTGCGTGGTGGCCTGTTGGTAAACGGACTAGACGCGGCTGCCAACACGTTCACGGTGGTCGCGGGTTCAAATCCCAGGGCACACATCTGACTTTTCGGAGTCATGTGTGTATTGACAGTCAATCACCACGCACGAAATCGGTGAAGGAAAACATCGTGAGGAAACCTGCATACCATAGCGATTTATAAGAATTTCTATGGTATGTAAGTTCGCCAACCCGCACTAGGCCAGCGTGGTGGACTATATGGCCTAACCACTCTCAATCGTATAGATGTTGGATTTACTTTATTTTAAATAGAAATTGAGGTTTTAAAATATGACCTAAAATTTTATACTCGGCTTTGTATACTGGTAACTTACGACTTTGCTAGTTATTAAGTTACACTGATATGCTAGCATTCACAATTTCAAAATATTCATTATATACTTTCAGATATTAAATTTCAAATTTTTTTTTTAAATATGAATATTTCTCGCAGGCAATCATTTATTACATTCACACTGTGTAACTTATTTACATATAAGGTTGTAACATATAAGTTATTTACATATAAGGTTGTAACATATAAGTTATTTACATATAAGTGGGTAGAAGAAAATATGAATGTGAATCCAGTTATTAAATAACTTCGGAAGAATATTCTGTAAGTACGTAACTTCGGTGTTTCGGTTTTTTCAGAAAGGGTAGGCAGAGGTGCAAAATGGACTGTCACCTATCGCATTAAATTTTCCATCCCACGACGTGATAGGTACCGAGCCTAACATCACTTTCTCCGAACCGACATTTCAAATTTTACATTTCAATAATAGTTTATTTTCAATAGAACAATTAAATATAAATTCTAAATCATATCTCTATTGTGAAGTAAGAGCAAAAAAAAACTATTTTCGTACATCTCTTTGTTCAATAGCTATTTGCCGGCTCTACCTATACAGAGACTATTTATCTAGCTCTACATCAATTCCAATCCACTACTATTGAATACATAGGTAGAGTCAGCATCATTTCGTTGGCTTTAAGGGCTACACGAATAAAACTCCTATCAAAGCCTCCAAGGGAGGTAGATGCTATCAATTTAAAAGATAAAGGTAGAGCTCCCCTTGTCGATTCATCACCCGTCCCTTATCACCCCTATTTGATTTTGGTTTCTTGTTTTACCTGATGTTGGTTGAATGGTCTAAAGGATACTGTTGGGGTAGATAAGCAAGGTGACTCTTTATTAGTACTTGGGGGGGAGTGAAATTAGGTAGAGATAGCAGAATATACATTTTCTTAATTTATATTGTCTTAATCGTAAATTTTATTAAATATAGTAGAGCAAAAGATTTAAATATAGAGCAAATATAGAGCGAAAGATTAGAATTTAAATTTTGTAAATATAAGGTGTAAGTAATCTTATGCAAATAATATACCTGGCCTTTAAAACATTTAAATACAACATTTTATGTGCCTTAAACGTTATATAAAATGTGGAATTTGCTTAAAAATCCGTCATTATTACTCATAACTTACCTATGAATTTATTTCTATGTCTAACCCCAAGTACAATATCCTTGATATAATTAAAAAGTATCGTTCAAGAGTATCTTTGATTGTTTTATATATTATCCAAAAAGTAAATGTAACGACGAGAAATGTACATATTTTAAATTTAAAATGTCACAAAGTTTAAAAACCTCACTTTTAATAAAGGAAGCAATGTCATTTCAAACTCCACATTTCACTTCACAAATGCAAATATGAAATCATTCCCCACATTTTGTTGAAACGACAATCCTCTAAACGTAAAATAATGTGGAGAAATTATTTCCCATATTAAAATTGCAAAGCCTTATCTTACACAGCAAAGGATTAAATTTCGCCCAGACCAGCCGTGTCCCGGGCTTTCCCGGGATTCCTTGATTTAATAACAGCGCCACACCGGGATTTATTAAAAATCCCGGACGATCCCGACCGCTGACTCTTTGAAAGTATTAATCGATAAGATTTGTGGACGGGCTTGAATTAAAATGTATCTTTACGACCTCGCGGTGGTGGTGTGATGGAGGTAAATCTATGAATAGATTTCGGCTAAAGGGTGAAATGGGTTGATTTATCGCTTTGTTAGACATGCGACAAGATTATAATCTCTCCAACTAACATTTTACAAGTTTGTTTATCCAAAATGGTAAATATTCAGATTCGATTTTGTTTCGTAATTTTACGCGTATGGTATTTCTTCTTACGTAATCCTCTAAAGCAACAACTTCAAAGTGTTTTGCCTACATTTCTATTGAATTTGTAGCAATTAACTTGATTTTGAAGAAGAAAAGATAGAATAACATATAGATTGATGAGAATATGATTCAATACTTAGGTAAAAACACATTTCCATTATAATACGAGAGCATTGAAACCTTAAGTTTTATGAATATTTTTTACAACTTACTTTTTGTTCCCATTCAAAATACACAAAAAGGGGTACATTAAGCATAGCTTAACAAAACTCAGACTTATGCAAAACCCTCAACGTTCCCCCATATCAAAGCAGGGAAAAACATTGTTATCCTTTAAATAAAACCTCGGCTTGTCCACAGCTCTCATGCAGTTGGATAGAGCCAATTTGTCGTCCGAGTCCACTCCACGTTGGCGACTGAGTACGATCAATTAAGTTACGTTCCGTTTTTAAAACTGGATGGTTTTTGCTCGGGTACGATTTCAGATTTTGTAATATTGAACCGTTCATGGTTTGCGTGGTTGAAATTAATAGAGGAAAAGGTAGAGTGTCTTCGTATATTCATTTCTGTACGTAATTAAAATTTATAGATATGGATTATAAATATTACATTGTAAGCAATATTCTACGTCCTATTTAATTAATGTTTATGTGATGTATGTCTACCACTCAATTGGTCAGGAAATAAAATACCCTTGTTAATAAAATAATGAGTAAACATATCTGACTAAGATGCTATGGATTCACTGAATTTGAAATAAGGAATATTTTATTTTATTTTATATATATGATGCAATTCTGACAAATTGTATACGAATCCACAAATCAGCTAAATGTGTTGCTCTGAAAACCAAAGATTTTATTTTAACATATGGTTACATAGATTATTATATTACAAAAATTTTTAATAAAATAAATAAAAACCGACTTCAAAACAAAAAACCACTAAAAACCAAAAAATAACAAAATAATAAGTACCACTGCAAAGCAAAAAAATAATATTTATTTCATGGAACTTGTGCTTGTTGAATAATTTGCTTAATGACTTATGGATATTGGAGACGTGATGTTACGTTGTTGGTGATCAGATGAAATGTATGTAGAATGAAGCAGAGAAAAGTTCAGAGTCAATATCACAGAATTTAATTTAATATATCACAACTCACAATACACAATAGAAAAGAAGGAGAAAGAGCAAATGACGTGAGCGAGTGAAACAAGTTAGGCGGTAGAAATATTGCGTCCAGAGACCAGGTCACGATGCTGTGGAGATGTAGACTATCAGCTCGTGGATACCAAGAAAACGAATTAAATTTTTTATATTACTCAACTGACAATTGATTTTTAAAAACAAAAACGAACGAACTGCTATGTAAAAAGGTCGGCGCATATATATATAAAAATAATATTTATCCTCCTAAGTCCTGGGTGACTTTCTAAAGAACAAAATAGCGATCATCTGTAAGTCCTGGTAATTACTATTTATGTGACAAAATTATGCCCAAATGTCCTTGTAAAAGTACAAAGTTGATGTGTATTTACATAAAACGATAATGTTTTATTGATAGAACGTTCGGTCATAGTACTACCTGTAAGTTAAATATGGTGAGGTCTAAAAAAGGGCTGCCAATTTGTCCTACAGGAAGCCATTTCGGTTTTTATATGAAAATATATTTCAAAATCCCAGGTCTTAGGAGGTTATAGTATCAAATTGTTTGTCCGTGTGTTTAGTAAATATATATTTTGTGTGTTGTGTATAAATATGATGGTGATTTAAGTTACCCACAGACTTAATAGCCAACAAATCAAAATATATGCATAACATATTGAAGGCGGGTCGCCCAGTACCAAACATATAGATATTTAAATTAATATAAGGCATAGGTCCTACATGTTATCCTACGTGCTACTTGTCGATTCCTTTCTCTAATAATTATTTATTTGACACTCGTATTTGACTACTTCCATATTTAAAATTATTTCTTAACTAGCGGCCCGGCCCAGCTTCGCCTGGGTGGAGATATTCTTTCACTCCACTCAACACCTGAAATTTCTAGTATTACATCTATACCAATAGTGCATTATCCCGATGTCTCAGTAAAATATCAAATTTGAATTTCTTAACTTTGTTACGATGGTAATGGTGCAATTCGGTGCAAAAAAAACAGGAATTTGTGATCGATATGGCGATAGGCTTCCTATCACCAACTGGGACGAATACATGACAAAACGTGGATCCTGGTTGCGCCGCTGCCTACCCAAAAAAAGCGTGAAGTGAAGTCATGCATGCTCGTCTAGCTACTCATTGCAATAAAAAAAAAAACAATCCGACCAATAACTAAATACTTTAAAATGGCTGCCAAAATTTTCCGATTCCAACTGTGAATTCAGATTATTTAAACGAAGGGTTCCTCAGATATCAATTTTGGAACCAATCAGGTCAATAGCAAAAAAGTTCAAACCACAAAATTTCGATTCTGACTCCAAATTTAGGTTATTCGAACAAAAGGTGTCTCAGATATTGATTTCGAGACCAATCGGATCAATACCAAAAAAAGTTCAAAATGACGGCCACAAATTTTGGTTCTGACTCCCCTCCGTCCAGTCTATAGATTATTTACATAAAGAGTAAATAATTCAAAGCTATAGATACGTACCGATACGTACCTATACGTCCCATCCTTTCTCTTCATTATCCATACCGTCTTATAGCGTGCATTTACATTTCTTCCTATCAAATCTGTTAGCTATCTCAGTCCTCTCCCGTGCCTCTCACCCTATTATATCCCATTTATCCATATCCAAGTAGTGTGCCTTATAAATCTTTTACATTTAACACTTTAGCAGTTTTGATTATCCATACAATATTCCATCCCTTATTTCACCCCCACTATGCTGTTTTTCCAAAAATAGTACGCCATTACTTTTTACTCACACACACGCACGCACACAAACACAAACGTACACTATTAGTACTTTCTCACACTGACACCCACAATTAATGTAATTACAATTATATTTAACTGGTTTCTCAAGACACAGGCAACGCCTAATTTGAAAACCCCTGCAATATTCTCCATATGTAAAATTGTTATTTTAATAAAGATTTTTCATTTTCAAGTGATATTCTATCTTGAAAAGAAGTAAATCTTCTTACGTGTGAATAGTATTTATTTAATTGTCCTATATTTATTTAACTATATTCTCTTTTGGTTATTCAAAATTAATTTCTGAACGCATGCATTAATATTTGACAGCCAATTTAAATGTCAATCCCTTTTCATTAATGTCATAAATTTACATCTTTAAAATCTAAAATACGCCATTAATCGAATATTGTGGATATATGTTGTCGATTCGAAACCTTTATTTAAATACGTTCTTTAATTTGAGAGAAGAGTTTACCGTATCGACGGGATGAACATTAAATGTTTGACAGTTACGAACCCATGAACATTTTGTATGAGAAAATGTTAATAAGCTAATAGAAAATCGGGAAACCGGGAACGTGATAAAAAGTATCCTATGTCCTTCTCCTGGTTCTAAGCTACCTCCCCACCAATTTTCAGCCAAGTCAGTTCCGCCGTTCATGAGTTATAAGTGGTGTAACTAACACGACTTTCTTTTATATATATAGATGTTGCTAAAATTGCGATGTGACGTCCATGTACTCACATAACGCCATCTCTTTAATATTTAAAGAAATCTATTCCTGTTTTATCAATAGTAAACAAAGAATTAAAGAAATGTTATTTCTTTACATATATACAATCATTCTCTCGTTCAATCGGGGACAGAGAGGGGATGAATTCTATTCAAGAGTTAGTGAATGTCAGATTATTTTTACCTCTTATAAGGTAAGAAATCTTCCACATGAATTACACAAATATCTTTTCGTAGGAAGTCTTACACTAAATAAAACTTTTCCTAAATGTACCAAAAAACGAATAACATTTTTAAGGTATCGTTTAACTTTAATAAATCATACAGACAAAATAACTTTACAAAAATTACTGTTTTTAAATCCCGTGCATCTGCGTCGGTGGACGTAAAATATTATTTTCTACAAAAATACAGCGACTCGGATAATCTCGCAGCGCTTAGCATTACACTGAAACACGTTAAAAGATATAACGGTTATACATAACATTTTAAAATAGCGCTACATGAGTAACGGGTCGCCGGTCTGCGCTATTTATTCATTTGCTTAACTTACAGAATCGTTTTGTGTTACATTAATTCATAAACTTACGCCTCTTTTCACCGAAAGGGAAGGCAGAGGTGCCGCGATACCCACAATTTGCCTTGTATGTTCTTTCCTATGATTTGATAGGGGTCGGGCTTATCGTCATAACAGGCACAAATATCTGTCTCCGGGCTGATAATGAATATAAAATCCTATATCACTTTGCCCGACCCGGAATTCGAACTATAGACCTCGGCTTTGTAACCGCAATACTAATCACCGCGTAGTAAAACTACGCCACTGAGGCAGTGACCAATATAGTATTAAATATGAGCATCTAATTACCTGCCATTTTGGATGAAAGAATTTGGCCGAAAATTTATTAACTAAAAGATTATTGGATCTACTTATCGATACTATAGCATTTTACTGTTCCATACATACATAAACTCACGCCTTTTTCCCAGAAGGGATTAGCAGAGGTGCCCTGGCACCCACATTTCGCATTGTATGTTCGATCCCACGATGTGATAGGTGGCGAACCTATCGCCATATCGGGCACACATTTCTGACTCTGGTCTGATAATGAATAGAAAAATTCCAATATCGCTTTGCCCGACCCGGGATTCGAACCCTAAACCTTAGTTTTGCAATCATACCGTAGTACAACTACGCCACTGAGGCAGTGACCAATATAATATTAAATATGAGAATCTAACTCGTTACCTGCCACTTTGGATGAAAAATTTTGGCCGCCAATTGCTTAGCTAAAAGATTATTGGATCTACTTATCGATACTTTAGCATTTTACTATTCCATACATAAACTCACGCCTCTTTTCACAGAAGGGGTAGGCAGAGGTGCCGCGATACCCACATTTTGCCTTGTATTTTCTGTCCCAGGATGTGATCAAGAATCGAGCATATTGCTATAGCGAGCCCTAATACCTGACTCCGGGCTGATAATGAATAAAACATTCTATATGACTTTACCCGACCAGTAATTCGTACCATAGACCTTAGCTTTGGTACATTGCCATTTTGAAAGAAATATTATGGGCGCCAATTGCTTAGCGAAAAGGTTATTGGATCTACTTATCGATACTATAGCATTTTACTGTTCCAACTTTTATTTATACTTAGTTATTGAAGAATTCTGCGGCCTTCTGCGAACCTATTCATAATATTATTACATTAGATATAATCAATTTACTGTAATGGAATTGTAGTAGTTCATTACATTAATAAAACATTTCTACTAACATAGAACTTACTTTCATGATTAAGTTCATTTAGTGATTATACTAAGTGATTACTTAATAGGATTTGAAAGAGAAATATCCTAATGGCCTATAAATACTTTTTTCATCCATAATATTAATTCAATAAAAATTCTTTCACTTTTTCTACTAAAAATGATATTTTCATTTTCCCTAATTAGTAACTTTATAGATTACGTTTTATGGTCAGTTAAAAAGTTTTTAAGCCAGCGCTAGGCGTATATTGATGTTATTAATAAACATAATTTAATAATAATATAAGAGATTATATGGCATGACCACTCTCAAGCGTACTCTCGATTGTAATGTAGGCCCATGCCCTATAGTGGGACGTATATGAGCTGATACAGATACTTTAATAATAAGTTTTTTTGTATAAATAGAATATCTCTAACACCCAGGGAGGTGGGTATATTTAGGCAATATTCGCTGATGTTTACTCCACATAAGTAAAAAGCATGCAACGTACTGGCGCATCCGTACATGGTATCCTGCAGGAAATGAGTTCCCCCCCTCCTGCCTCCCCCTGCTACCTCCCCCCGCGTCGCAGACACCCGACCCCAGGGGCCGTGCTTAATGTATTTGAAAGGTATACTAGCTGTGACGGGCGGGGTCACTCGCTTTTACCAGGATTTTATGGAGATATTTTTTAAGGATAAGTAGGAATATGTGATTGAATTTGAAGTGCATGGTGGCCTGTTGGTAAACGGACTAGACGCGACTGCCAACATGTTCACGGTGGTCGCGGGTTCGAATCCCAGGGCACACCTCTGACTTTTCGGAGTCATGTGTGTATTGATAGTCAATCACCATGCACTAAAACGGTGAAGGAAAACATCGTGAGGAAACCTGCATACCATAGCGATTTATAAAAAAAATCTATGGTGTGTAAGTCCGCCAACCCGCACTAGGCCAGCGTGGTGGACTATATGGCCTAACCATTCTCAATCCTACTGTCGATTGTAGAGGAGGCCCGTGCCCTGCAGTGGGACGTATATGGGCTGATACAGATATAGTACAGTATTTATACTGTATTGCAGCTACTTTACATGCATAGTACTCAAGCCATTATTACATGAAAAAACATTGCCTAGAACACATAATAATCAAATCTCCTGAAAGTTATACCTGCGAATTAGAAAATGAAAAACGAAAGGGATTTTTTTAACGATTAACTATGACGAATATCTACAATATTTTCTATGTTTTTATTACTTAAAAAAACTGATTCCATACGAAGAGCGATTGCATTTATAGTTAGAAACTTGTCTTGTGGGCACCATGTTGAATGACGTAATCTAAATGGCTCCTATACTTGATGGTGTAAAACTCACAATTTTTCCAGAGCTGAGATGAAACTAACCCATCAATCATAATTGTTTGAGAAATTTTACAGAAAACTATTTATTATCTGTAACTTTTTATGGTTTATTATTTTTAACTCATATAATATATACATATTTATACTTATACCGAAAAAAATAACATATCAACAAAAAAATGTTTTTTTTTTCTACCCCTGACAAGTATTAAGATTGTAGTCACCCAAAAACATCCCAATGGGATATATGAATGATTAATGTATCATCTCAAATTCTATATTGAATATTACTGAACAAACATACACTCCCTTCTGAATACGTATATATACTTTAATATAGATTTTCTAATAGACGTGTATGTAGAGGCGGAAATTCGAAACGCAGTCTTCCGACAGTCCTATTAATTAAATGTTGTGGATATGAATTTATACATAGACTATTACCAGAATCAGGATATTATTATGATATTTTGTAAGCAATAAACATATTCTACGAATGCAGGGTAGTGTCACTCGTAGCGTAGCTCGTAGCGTCGTAGCTCGTAGAGAATTGCGTAGCTTGAGTTATGGAGTAATTATTATTATAGCACTAGAATAAGTTTATCATAAATCTATAATTTTATTATAACATTTATTTACTTAATACGGAGTTGGCCGGTGATATATCCAGCTCTATCTGAGAAATTAATTTGAAGGGTTGACCAGATTTATTCTGTTTTCTCATATTTTATATCTATCAACATACATCCAAAACTCACGTCTGATTCCCAGAATGGGTAGGCAGAGGTGCTACCAGGACACCCACGTTTTGCCTTGTACGTTTTGTCCCACGACGTGATAGGGGGTGAGCCTATCACCGTAGTAATATCAACCTATTGTAAATCAATAATTTTTAACTCGTAATTCCCTCATCACATAAAAAGTAATGGCAATAATTCTTACCTGTCCCCTTTCTCAGCTCTTTTGATAGTTCACCGGCAAATAATTAATTAAAATATAATTACTTACGTATAGTATAAATTATGAGTGAATCGAAGGGTAGGGGAAGAAAAAAAAATGTATACACATTTACCATAAGAAATAAAATTAATATATTTTTTTTAAATTGACACTAATGTTACACATTGAAATTAAAGTATTATTTATGGTTTTTTGAGTGAGTCCATCCTGCGATCACGAAAGCTGTAAGGTAATCGAAATGTTGCGAAGTTTAATAATTAAATAAAAAAAACCAAATCCGCGTACAAATCCGTAACTAATAGTTTAATTTCAACCAGTAACATTTTATTCAAAAACTTCATTCAAGAACATATAACGTGTATAAAACAGCGGGCTACACCACATATAGAGTTGAGCGCAATCCTACAAACTCCCATTCCGTTACTTTATAAAGAAATATTAAAATTTCATTTAGCTCGACAGCTCCACGAATAGTTCGCGTAAAGTTTAAACGAACGCCCGTGGCGACGTTCCGCGCTTCGCTAGCCTGGGACGGACTGAGGCAACATTTTTGGGGGCCGGGGGGCTTAGTCTAGGTGTAAAAGTTTAGCGGGATTATTATTTTTTTTGATCGCATATATAAAGACTTCTATGTCACGTTGAAACAATGCATTAAAAGAATTCTGCCTTTAAGATTTTAAATTAATATAATTAGTGAAATACATACAATAAACTGAAATGAATTTGATTAGAAAAATACATCGAATTCTGCAAGTTAGTTGGAAGAATTTTGCGTATATTATGAAATATGTCTGCCCCAATTAAATTTGTAGCAAAATATAAACTAATTTATCAAAATATTCTAAGAATTTCTATTACGACCCCTAACCAACGCTTCCAATTCCAACCCCCGACCAAGAAACCTGTAAACGTTCCAATGCGCGACGTATAAATAAATTCAATTGGTGAATTCCAATAGAGCCACCGCGGGATGCGCGATATGTTTGCGACTCTACCTTACTACTCTACAACACTACGTCTAGATGTGACTCTCTTTATGCACTGCTCAATAGAGATATGTTATTGAGATTTTGATTTTCATCCCGACACTATTTCTCAAGATTAGCTCTCCCAAGATGGTAGAGCAATGAATATGTTTGAAGGAACCCACCGGCTTGCAGCTTAGCACTTCCAAGTATGAAAGGAAAATGGAATTCAATTTAAAAGAAAATGTGTCCCATTTATGTCGTTGAATACGTATTGCAGTGTTCTGGAGTTGTCTAGAGTCCAATAAAATGTTGAGTGGAAATATGAATAAATTTGAATTTTCTGGCATAGTTGGATATTTTATCGGCGAAATGGGCGTAATGTGTACTTAAGAATGAATTGATCCGTTAGATTAGAACAGGGGTTGCGGATTCAAATCCCAAGGTGCACCTCTGACTTTTTGGAGTCATGCGTGTTTTTATAATTACCACGCACTACCTATAACTAAAATAATTTCAATTGTATGAAAAGTCCTGCGTGGCCTAAACAAACCTGCATACCATAACGATTTATAAGAATTTCTATGCTATGTAATTCCGCCAACGCGCACTAGGCCAGCGTGGTGGACTATTTGGCCTAACCACTTTCAACCGTACTCTCGATTGAAATGAAATGTATTTATTGGTCACGTAGGCAATTTAAAAGCTCTTATGACAAGTTAATACACATAGAACTTAATCTCTATATACAATATATTTCTTATACTTAGTATTACTTATTTTAATTTCTTGGTTGAATTAATTTATTTATGTAATTTATTTATTTTAAATTAATTTTATTTTTATTTAGAATTAGTTTTATTTATTTGTTTAGTTTTTATTCTTATTTTATTTAAAGTATTAGTTATGACTTTATGGTAATTTATTTTTCAAAGAAATACAATATGTACGTTAGTAAAATTAAATTAAATTAAATTAATTAGTGGACCATGAATATTATTACAACGGCGCGTAGCGGTTTGTTGTTACCACCGGATCCAACGCGGCCCTTCCTGAGAAGACCCGGCGAAACAAACTCAGTGGGCTTACACTACCACTGGAACTTAAGAATGTAGATTAGGCCCGTACCTTGCAGCGGTACATATGTGGGCAGATACAGATACTAATTAATTATATTCAACAACAATTCCTAATGAAAATAGTATAAAATATTCCCCAAAGCCCTCTATTTAAAATCACACCTCAAAGCAGTGTAAGTTAATAGAATTAGTAGTAGTTGTGAGGATGCCCCCGGCCAATGAGCTTGGAACTTCGCACAGCCGCCTAACTGTTAAATGTTGTTTGCCCTAAGCTGTGTTTAGAACTGTTGTTTGATTTTTGTCCGTTTCGTGTTGTTTGGACTTTTTGGCTAACTTGATTTGCTGGGTAAAGTATGTTTGATGTTTTTGTAGCTCTGTTGTCATTGTAATTTCGTGATGTGAAATTGAACGGAGAGAAATAGATTTATTTGACGTAAATGACTAGCCTGACTGGCACAATAATTCTTTCAAATTCAGTCAAATATATTTATATTTCTTATAAGTACATCTTAGTATACATTTTTCACCAGCATCTGGGAAGTGTGCCATGTAACAGCAGAGCATAATTATTAAAGCGATGTTCCTAATGAAAGAGTTTGAAAATATTTGTTGAAAATGTTTTGAAGCTTCCTACTATGAAATTAAATTTAATACCTTATATTAATTTTGGTACGAAAAAGTGCCTACAGTCCCCTTGAAGGTAAGGTCAATACTATCCAAATAAATGTAACTTAAATAACAAATAATAAAAATAAATACACAATCAAGTCTTGTGTCGTATGTATCAGGAACTACGAGAGAATTTTTGGTCTCTCTGACACCCAGTTCCGAAACAAATACATCACACAAATATTTGTCTCGGTTCGGGGAACGAATCCGCGGCCTCCAACTTGGCGTCAACAGTTGGTGTCTTACCAACTGTGCCATAGGGTCAATCAAACTTCAAAACCATTTGAAAATACGTAGGAAATGGCAATCAAGTGTTGTTGTTTTCGACTGCGTGCAAAGCATTAATCAGCGCTGCGAACTGCACAACACATCGGAAAAAAGTATTTTTAATCAAAACATATAGACGGACTCCCCTAAACAATGTTATAAGCGCCCAATCACGCTAAACTACACACATCTCGTAGTTGCAACATGCGCTGAATTCTCTCCGTCAAACGCCGTTCGCATCTTCAAACATGAACCAACTTCTATACTTATAGTTTAATCCAAAACAGGCTCTAAAACGTCCGGGGTAAGCCTCATAATCAATCCACAACAATAAGGCAAGTTTCATCCGCTACGGATGAAGGCAAAATGAATTTAATGGGGTGCTGATAAGGTTGAAAATTGATTATAAAGTTTTATTGTTATAGAGTAGGAAATGTGTAGTGCAGTGCAGTCAGCTGGCAAGCGCGAGGCTGGGCGCAGGGTTGGCACTTTGTTACATTGTTTCACTTTTAATAATTAATTTTAATTTTACAATGTTTCCGTCGTAAACATATTATGATATTAACACATATTTTAAACCTCAGTATTTTATGACCTTGCTCTTATTGGCGCAGTTGTGCCTGTAAAGCTGAGGTCGAATCCTGGGTCGGACAAAGTGATATTGGATTTTTCTATTCATTATCAGCCCGGATTCATAAATTTGTGCCTCATATGGTGAAAACTGTGAAAAGGTCGCCCTATGTTACATAGTGGGACGGAACATATAAGGCGCAATGTGAGTGTCTTAATGGCGCCTCTGGCTATCCCTTATGCGGGAAAGGCGTGAGTTTATTAATGTATGTAAGCTCTTATTATAAAACTAGAATCATGCCAATCTAGTCTTAGAACAGTTATATATTTTGCTGATTTGACGAATATTGATTTCGAAGATTTTTTTTGGGATATGTTGGTTTATTTTAGTAGATGATATGGAATAGGGAAAAAATGGAAGAGATCGTAATTATTGGAGCTCTTCCAATCTATGTAGATCTAACAAAAATTTTACCAACTAAATTTGATTAAAACGTCCACTTTAATCCATTAAATGGATTGCCATGCGTTTGAATAACGAGGGAAAAAATATATAACCATCATTTGCCCAACAAAAATAACCAAATACAAAATCCCACAACGCCAAAACATGACGACTTCCCCTTCCATTAATCCGCCAGCAAACCTAGACACAAATAAAAATAAAATAAAATAAATCCACAACAACGCAGTCATTACTCCGCGTCGCACGGATCAAATCTTTTGACAACTCGCAACCCCAGTTTACCTTGCAGTGGCAACCCTACGTCCTAATTCAAGCCCTCGCCAAACTATCGACGCTGGATTTTTGGAATGCCTCTGGGCCTTTTCCGCAGAGCCGGCGTGCATCGTAGGCCGACGTAAACGCATGCACTACAGTTTACAATGCACTCCACTGATATTAGATACGAGTGTTTGTGTTCGACGTTTTTGAAGTGAAAACTTCTTTAGCGGCGTTGAGCACTTTTCTGTAATGGGTATAAAATCTTAAACTCGCGTCAGGACACGTGACCTGATCGAAAAAGCGTAGGACGGTAATGACGTCATCTTAGTAGGACGGATGGAGAGTAGACAGCTATCCCCTCTCTACAGCGCGGCGAAAATGTATGCCTGGGCCTACTGTTTCGTTTTTTTTTTTCAGTTTCACCCACTTTTTCCAAAATTGTCCCATAGCCCCCCCCCTGCCTTCCCCCACCCTTATTCCGAAATAGTGCCTATTAGCCTCCCCACGAAACCTACCCCCCCCTCCCCTACCCCCACCCCGAAAATTTACCTCACCCCCCCCAATCCTATCTCGGCCAACATAGGTCGTAGACCCACCGAGTTTGGTATCCTCGGAACCGTCTTGGTGAGGGCTACAAATTGACCCCGCCAGAAATCCCAAATTACGCAAAAAATTACCCCCCCAAAAAAAAATATTTTACCTCCAAAAAATTAATTTAAGTTAGCCTCCCCACGAAACCTTCCTCCCCCCCCCCCCTCCCTTACCCCCACCCCGAAAATTTACCTCACCCCCCCAATCCTATCTCGGCCAATATAGATCGTAGACCCACCGAGTTTGGTATCCTCGGAACCGTCTTGGTGAGGGCTACAAATTGACCCCGCCAGAAATCCCAAATTACGCAAAAAATTACCCCCCCAAAAAAAAATATTTTACCTCCAAAAAATTAATTTAAGTTAGCCTCCCCACGAAACCATCCTCCCCCCCCCCTCCCTTACCCCCACCCCGAAAATTTACCTCACCCCCCCCCAATCCTATCTCGGCCAATATAGATCGTAGACCCACCGAGTTTGGTATCGTTGGAACCGGCTCGGTGAGCTCTACAGATTGGCCCCAACCAAATCCCCAAATTCCTCCCTCTCTCCCCTAAAATATTTGTCCAGGCATAACTCCGTCATTTCTTAAAGTAAACCCCCCGTGTTTGGAGTCAGAGGAATCGTCTTGACGAGCTCGACAATCGAGAGCAGGCAAAATACGATTTTTCTTATTTTTACTATGGGATCAGGCTGGGGCAGCAGTCTAAAATTATATGTAATTTGCAATCTGTACCCACGGTCTTCCCCCGGTATTTTTGAAGTGAAAACTTCTTTAGCGGCGTTGAGCACTTTTTCTGTAATGGGTATAAAATCTTAAACTCGCGTCAGGACACGTGACCTGATCGAAAAAGCGTAAGACGGATGGAGAGTAGACAGCTGTCAGTTAGCTGTCAGTTTATAAAGCTTTGATGAATTGCCAATGATTTTGAGTGGAGATTTCAACATAAACTTCGCAGACGATAAAAATCAACTATTAATTGAATTTTTAAATAATGAATTTGGTTTAACTATGTCGAATGATCGCAATCTTAGCACAACGAAATACAAAACTACTATTGATGCGGTCTTTATTAGACATTTAAATAGGTTCGAATCAAAACTGTTCGTTTCTTACTTCAGCTACCATAAACCTATCGTATCAGTTTTAGAGATTGGCGATGATAGTTCTGGTAATGATGATGGTGAAAAAGTCGTTGAAATTATGGATGAAAGTTGATTTTTCGGAGAGATAAACTTTTTAATGTAAAATAATTGTAATAGTTTTAAAGTGTTAAATTTTTAATGTAATATAAATTGTCATGTTTGTGTACGATAGCGCAATAAATGAATATTGTATTCTACCACATAAATGATAGTACTTTTATACTGATAAAGCAATTGGTGCAAAATTATTCCCTAACCATTCCAAAATATCAAACATGCTCAACGTTAATAATCAAGTTTTCACTTCTGCCGGCACTCCCGGAGTGCAAACCGTCTTTTTTTTTAGTTAAAGTATGCAGTAGAAATGTGATGTTTTGGAGATATTTGCATGTGATACTTTGTGGAATACTCTTGATAGCGACACACGCAAGGCCGGTATTAATGTATCGACTTTCAATAGAATTCTTCATTTGGATCATCTATTTTAATTGCGCTATGGCTACCATCAAGTGAATTATTTTATGTGTCTTGGCTATTTAAAAAATAATTCTTTATCAGCCCATGTACGTCCCATTGTAGGGCACGGGCCTACTCTACAATCGAGAGTACGATTGAGAGTGGTTAGGCCATATAGTAAAAAATAATACGCGGGTAAAAAACAACGGATTGAATGTTAGCTTTTGCCTGCACCTTCGCTTGCTTGATCGAGTTTGTCCCGATGACCAATTAAAATGAGTTCAAAATTACTTCAACTATATAAATAGTGTAGCCAGGTGTTCCGCTTTACGCGGGACGTCCCGGTTTTGGACCACCTCTCTAGAGTACGAATAAAAGCCAAATATTACACATTTTTATCACTGTGTTTCGCGATTTCCTAAAAATATTTTCCTACATAGTATCTAATTCGCTTCTAAGCCTGTTTATTAAGATTGATTTAAAAAAAAAACAAAAATAATATTTTAATATAGGCGTCCCGCCGAGGAACTCAAAATCCTGCTTATTTTAATGTCTTGTCTCGAATTATCAAACAATAAACCTGGCAACACTATATATAAATCATTGTATAACACTTTACGTAAACTATAATATTACGCTTTTTTTCTTAATAACATTACTAATAGCTAAACCCAGATCACAAAAGCAGTAAAACACTTAATAATTTAGTTCCCCTGCCTAAAACAGCTATTCCCTTATCAGTACAAGGCATAAACGCAGGTGAGAGTAACTGGGGGCGCGACTCACTGAAGATTACAAACAAAGTCCCCCAAAATTAATTCTGTATCCGCGATCACGTGTCCCGACCGTTTTCTTCAATTAATTACATTTCTTGTCTCGTGCCGTCGAGCCCCCGTCTCCCCTAGTTCAGGTGCATTTATTTAAATTAAAGTTTTGTACGAAACTCTTGCAGGTTTGTGTATATTGAGTTGTATAAATAAAACGGGTATTGTTATTTTTTGAATAGTAAGACCTCGGTCGTATTGAGTTGCATATTTTAACAATGGAAAAGGAATCAAATCCAGAAATCAATTTACATGTAACAAAATTGTAATAGTTCAGTATGAAAAACGAATTATAAATTTATTTATTTCCCTTGCACTGGATCTGCTTTCGCCGAGGCGATAGAATAGAGATATTGGCTCATATAAAAAAAACGCGGATTTTTTTTTAATACATTTATAAAACAGTATATTAAAACCTAATAAAATATTTTGAGAACCTAATTGTTCGTAATGCATTTTATAAAAATATTTTAAAATGTTTTATTAAATACCTATTATCACGTGACTGCAAACAGCAATCGTAGCGTGTTGACGTTACTGAACTTAGAAATAGTTAATATACTCAGTATACTTAGAATAAAAATAGACTTAGTAAATTGTCTGAAAACTTAGTGTATCTCCGCCTATCTCTTTGAAGATGACACTAGTTTTACGAGACAGACCGTAGCAAAGTAAATAAGTTACTTAATATTATAATTACTAGGAATGTCTACTTGTAATTATATGCTTGTTATTTTAGGCTCTTGGGTCATAACAGTTTATGTGATATAATTAAAAAGTAACAATTAAATGAATTGCTCGATCTTACTAATTTGAAACGAGCATATATTAATTCCCAAAAAAAAAAATCATTTTAGGCATGTGCTTCAGTAGCATAGTTAAACTACGGCACGATTGCAAAGCTAGGGTCTCAGGTTCGATCCCAGGGCGGGCAAAAATATATTGGATTTTTTTATTAATTATCAACAGGAGTCGAAAATTTGTGTACAATTTGGCGATAGGCTTACCCTATCACATCGTCGGTCGGAACATACGAGGCGAAATATTGGTGTCCTGCACCACTATCCCTACTACCCCTTCTGGGAAACTGCTTGAGTTTATGTATGTTAATTGTCTTTCTATTATTCTGGCTGAACCGACCCTCTAATATGAACAAGAACAGCTGGAGCGTAACATCTACAACCTACAAATGTTTCGTAAAATTTGTGCCTGTATTTATATTTATCAAGACATCTCCTATGGTAAATTGAATTTGGCAACAACCGATCAGAGTGATTGGCGCTCTTCTAAATTCATCTCCAAGTAATAACAAATACAGTGACAAATTCACCAAATAAAAGAAAATTATGATAAACATAAATAATAAGCAGTTTTAATTAATTTCAATAAACAAACGAAGAGAACAATCTTTGCGAAAGCTTAAACGGAAGTTACCCCAACAGGGGGAGTTGCAGAGATTATGTTAATTCGTGGGGGATGGAAATGAGGGGATGAACATACCATCGCTACTTTAACTTATACTTCGAGTTTGATAAAATCATAAAAATTTGGCAGATAATATGAAATGATAACAGGTTTTAAAGATTTCCCGGCTTTTTTCTTTGAATTTGTAGATTTAGCTTGTTAAGAATGCCATAGATTATAATCATTGCTTCCATGAAAATGTTCTGCCAGTAATCGTTTTTGCAGTAGTATTTATATGCTGAAACGAAATTTTGAAGGACTTTTTTTCCTTTGAATTTTAAGATTTAGCTTGTAAGGAATGCTACAGATAAAATTATTGTTGTCAAGAAAATTTTCTGGCAGAAATATTTTCTTCATAAGCTTAGCTTCTTAAGATAGAACTGAGATGTCTTCCTAATCGTATATTTATATCATGCACAAATAGTCGCTGTAATGATAATAGAACGTAATGAGAATATGAGAGAGGCTGTATTGCATTTGAGAGTAAATAAAATGAAATCTAAATCAAAATTGTAAATACCAACAAAATTATGATAGAAATATGCGGGCTTAGTCGCAACTCAAAGTATAACACCTAACAACATAATCTCGTGAGTATTACGAGTTCCCGATTATCACGTATGGTGGTTCGTATTCGCTCGAATTTGAAAATGTTAACACCATTAAGGGCATAATATTATCTACTTAACCTTTTGCAACACCGACTGCCATATCAAAATGTTACCTTAATTTATAATAATCCTAAGTCAAATTTTGATTTACCTATACTAAATTTTCACGAAACTTACATAAATTAAAACCAGGTAAACCATGGATCCCATAACAGGATAACTGTAAGAAAATGCAATGTCAACAGCAATACAGGCAGTTAGCGCAATAAACCCGCGCTCGCGCTGTCTGCAATCATTAAAATCTCATCATCAGCCTCAGCTTACTCGCAGGGTATCGCGGAGAAATGGACGGGAAAATTACCTTCCAACCCTACCACGTGACTTTACACCATACAGTCTTTGAGAATTTATTCAAAGCCAAGCCCAAATCATTCTTCACGTTTACTAGAACTTTCTGAACCTTACGTAAGAGCATTGATAATTATAACAACAATACAGCTGATCTAAGTCCCACTGCAAGGGCAATCAAAACTTCAAAATCAGCAAGACAATTCAATTTGAAAGTGTCGGTGGCGGAGTCAGTCAGACGCTTCCTGTGAAACGTGAGGCCGCGGGTTCGAACCCTGCATCGAGAGAAATGTTTGTGCGGCCCACAAATATTTCTTTCCGGTCTCGGTGTTTGTGAGACGGAAAAGTCTCTCGTAGTTCCTTATACCCGCGAAACAAGTCTATCTTAGTGTGGAGTCAGGACAATGTATGCGACTGTTGGGTGTTATTAATTAAATGAAAAGGTTTAGGCCAAAGTCCACCACGCTGGCCTAGTGCGGGTTGCTAAAGTTAAATGTAGATTGTATAACAGGATAGGCAGTTGCCGTGCAATAAAACTACGCTCACATGCTGTCGGCAATCATTAAAATCTCATCATCAGCCTCAGCTTACTCGCAGGGTATCGCAGAGAAATGGACGGGAAAATTTTCTTCCAACCCTACCACGTCACTTATACATGATTTTTGGAAGGGATTTTTGTGGATAATTTGTGATTGGAATTAAGATATTTTAATTTTGTCTGACATAAGTTTTTGTAATCCTGTTTAAGATTTTCGAGGTGATAGGGACAAAAAAAACAGAGCTATCTGTACAAAAAATCACGTAAGTAAAAAATATTTAGTAAAATTGAACAATTGATCTTTGAAAACAAACAAAGCTAAGTATAATCCTAAATCAATTTATTTTATATTTCAATTGAATTTACATTAAAGTTCATAATCGCCAATACTATTTTGAAAATCTCAACAACATTTTTTTGTTATTATTTAATATTTTCATTCCAAAAACATTACAAGAAAACCATTCGAGTTCCACAAGTACAGTCCGCGCAACTGTAGCGACGTAATCTCACCGCCCGCGACAAATAGCAACTTTATTCAAATAACAAGGCATTTATTCAAACCAAATGATGGTACAGATTAAATATTAGCGCCGGGCCGCTGCCTCGAGCTTAGAAACATCCAACATTCTGATTGGAAGAATAAATATCGCATCAACTTCAAGACAGAGACTTGGTATAATAGACATAGTTGACTATAGAAATAGTATTTTGAAAAAGAAAATTATGAGATATATGAGTAATTAAATTAAAATTAATTTACTGATGGTAGGTCTCTCATATGTGAGAGGCCACCTGGGGAGGTACCACCGCAATCTCTATTACTCCTGCCAAACAATAGTATAGTTGCACCGTTGTGTTTCGGTTTGAAGGACATTGTGGCCAGAATGACTACTGGACATATTGAGACTTAACATCTTATGTCTCAGGATGGCGAGCGCAGTGGAATGCCAAGCATTGCTTTATAATTCAAGGCGTTGTTTGGTTTCATGAGCGGGTGACCGCTTACCATCAGGCGAAAGGTAAGCAAATCTGGCCATATATTGCAAAAAAAACTCTAAATCGGTATGTCATGAAAGCAATTTTATAATTCCGCTTTGAAAATGATATTTTGTCGTACCTACATTTTTTAATATTTTTTGTACATGGCATATTTTTTCGTGTTATTTTAATCCATAGCTTTGCCTAAGATATCATAATTTAGTAGTTTTATTAATGTGTAAATGGTAGTTATTAAATCATTAAGTCAGAATAAGTGATGATTTCTCAGTATATTTTGCTACCAAACTACATGTGGCCCTTGCATGAAATAATGTATTATTTAAAAAAAAAAATAGTAAAAATTATACAAATTGTGCATAATGGTTACTTTTTTCCAAAAATATACATCAAATGCCCGATAAAATCCGTATTTGTTTTATTTCAATTCAAAAATGCTTGTTAAAATAAAAAAAGTATGATATATTATTAAACGCCTTATTACGATACAAATTTTTGAATAATTATTTTCAACATGATGTATGTAACGCCATCTATGGATATATTAATTATACGGAGCATTAGGTGTTCATGCGACGATAGTAACGCCATCTAAGAAACTCCTTTGTAAATATTACTTCATCTGTTTCGCGAAGAAAGAAGTTTCAAGAAATATTTCTAGATGGCGCTGAGTCACAAAATCTCAGAATGTAAATGTCCTCTGTGCACAGAAAATGGTTGAGTAGTTCAGTAAAATTCCAATAGATGTCACTATGCACGGAACCAAAATTTAGCTATCCCCTTTTCGAAATGTCAGTGTTATATCAATTAAAAATTTAACACATTGCATTCGAATGGCGGTCTTATTGCTTTTTTTAAGCATTAGCGGGAAACCATTAATATCATGTGAGATGGTAAAATTATACCATATGCTAAATTTCGCTACGTTTATATCCGACCTATGCGTAAAAATTATAAATTATTAAGAGCCGAAGTTAATCTAAAATTTACAACGTTTTCTCAATGGTGATACATTATTTTTATATTTAAGCCATCTGACGGATAAAATGGGAACTATGAAGACAAACACATTATGTTTGTTGATGTTTCATTGAGTTCCAAAGATTTCCGCTAGATGGCGCTTACTTACCATGTGCAATACTAGATGGCGCTAAAACATAGTGTATATATTTAGTTGTATTTACAATGCTATCTATTTCATAACGTAACAAAATACTTTTTGAAGTTTGAGACATTATTTGTAGTATACATTTTCATAATATTTGCTATGTGGTCTTATATACATATAGTTTACGATTTTATAGTAACAAGCTAGCAAGCAAGCAAACGATCCTAAACAAAAAATCCAAATGTGGTATGTATTTATCCCCAGAAATAAACGCCTACAACTCTGAATAATAAGATGGAGGCTAATGTGACTCATAACTCTTTGAAAAAGTAGATACCGGAAATATTAACTGAGTATTTTATTTAATAAGGCTCACACTGCACTCCCCAGTTACGCCAGCATATCCTAATTACAGTAGTCCAATGTAGGTATTACAATATATTTAAAAATACTAAGGCTCAATTGCAAAAACTAATTTTGCCCATAACTTTGTCTTTGAAAATGTAATCGCCTTACATTTGAATTGGATTTGATGATGTATGAGATTTATATTTTCAAAACTAAATTAATGGGCAAAGTCAGTTTGTGCAATCGAGCCTTCGTATATTTTTAAATGAATTTCAGTACCTACCTTGGACTACTGTATTTAGAATATGCTGGCCTGGCTGGGGATGCGTCATTGTATCACAAAAGACACTTGTGCATTTATGACTTTACCGTACTCTTTGTGCAGTGAAGGCGATCGGTGGAGGCCTATTACAACTTTTCCCATGCAATCCATTTTTTCTTTTCTTCCTGATTTTGAGAGCCCCGCGTGTATGATCCAAGTGCTGTTTATGTTTATGCGCATATATGACATAGTGTGCTAAATATATGTTTATAATCTTAGGCAGTACAATAAAGACTCAAACTACTAATTTATGAAACTTGTGGCCAACTGATTACAATCACTTTGAGAGTTATTAATAAAAAATACACCCACCCAACAGTCATATACGACTCAATCCACACTAAGATCGAGTTCTGTGGGTATCAGAATCTACAAGAGACTTTTCAGACTCACAAACACCCAGACCCGAAAAAAAATCTTGTAGTTCACATATCTGTAGATCACACAAACATTTGTCTCGGTACGGGAATCGAACCCGTACCCGTGGCCTCTCATTTCACAGCCGGCTTCAAGCCAACAGCGCCAAGGCTGTAGCTGTCATTTATAAAGCCAATTTAATTTACTTCAGAATTTAAGTTCCATCCAAGAGCCGAATTTATCAACCTCAAAGCACCTACCTAACCTAACTAATCCCACCAACATCTTTAGTCCCCAAGATTAATAACATATCATGTAATTATATTTATCTACAAGTAAACGCATTGAATGGCGCAAGTCCGCGAGCTCCGTGGAAAGTTTCTCAAGCCGCAGACCAGCCCATTAATTCGCCGCCAACGCGTTACATATGTTGCGGGAATATTTGTAAATTAGGACTATTTGTTATGTTTCTACTGTTGATGTTTATGTTTGTACAAGTTTAATTATTGCGGGTTAATCGGGTATCTATGACATTGCTTTTTGAGTATGATTATTGGTGACTTCGAATTACGCGAGTGTTACAACTTATAATAAAATATTTTAATAAATAGCTTTTACGGATTTTATCGCGGATTTGATTTCGTTTTTGATTTGCCGACGTTTCGAATTATTATAATTTACAGTTTTTGTGGTTAGTCCGCCTCGAGACTAAACTCGTATTTTTTATTTCAATGAGTATTCATATCATATGTAGAAATTATTGTGTAAATCTATTCAAATCTGTCGTTGTAAAGAGAAATATCTGTATTTTCCTGTTCTTATGTCCATCACATGATAGTCGGTAAGACATTACCTCCCGTGATAAGTCGCTTTTAGTTCTTTTGTTCTCTTAGGTCAAAAAATCGTATGGGTTAAGATTTACTTGGTGTATAAAAAAGACTAAAATAAATTGATAAAATAAACATCTCGATGGTGTGACTGTTCCGTCACTATGTTTTTTGTTGTTCACAATTATAAACGAGACCCATGCCCTGTAATATGTGTACTTATTTATGTACATATATATATATATATATATATATATATATATATATTGGCTTTTAATTTTCCAATTCGATTTTGGAATATTCATAGTCACTAACAAGCAAACCCGTATGCAGGGTACACAGAGGGGATAAGTTTGGACCGAATATTGTTACAAAAAAAAGAAGCAGGACTGACGTGTGGTTTATTTTACGCGCCATATTTTCATTGCAACTGTTAGAAAACAACGATGATTTTTATTCTATTATTCTTACACACACTGTTGTTTGTATTCGTTTTGCGGACGGAAATATTTACAAAGACATATGTGTACATGTGATGCATTGCAATATCACCTTATGTGTTGGTGGAATAATACTCGTTTCTGCTTGTCAATCCCTATTTATATTTTCCTCTGAATTACCAAAAATTATTACTAGCCCCTGCAGAAAATTATTCTTAAGGACTTTTATTAAGAACTATCTGTCCAGCCTGGCTCCACCTAAATGCAGATACATTTTTGACTTTAGTCTACATAAGAAACATATGACTTACTTTATACAAATTATGTTACTAAGTATTTAATATATGAAAACCTACTTTTGACTAAGAACGCCTTTACAGGTAGTAACACAATAATATATGTAATTAATTTAACACCCACATAAAAAAGTCAAACACCTCAAAATATACTCCAGGCTTTTCCGAAAAATCCCTTCCATATAATACGTCCGCGACACGGGGGGAGCGTAATGAGGCCCGTCTGAGTGCAACAACGTCGTTTTACTGCACTGCAGTGTACCCAGTGCACCCAGTGTCGTGTACACTGAGCCGGCGAATTTTACACATTTACCAACTTAATTTACTGTAACGTTGTTATCATATATACGGTTTGTATTACAACTCTTTGAGTTGTAACAGCTTGAGTGAAATATTATCTTTTTGGTTTCGTATTATCTGGTTATTGTTTATTAAGGATCAATTGAACAAACTAACTTTACCTATACCTTTGACTTTGAAAATGTTATTCCCATATATTAGTAAGGTCACATACGTCCCAAACGTATGGCGATGATATTTTTAATAGGCAAATATACAGGCAAAGTTATTTTATGCAACGCAACCTCATATTGTCAACTTTTAAAAGTAGACCTGTTCGATATACCAACTCTGTATTTGTTAAAATGTTTTTCTAGTAATTTAATCTAAAACAAACCACCCGAAAACTACTTTTTTAGTTTTTATCTGCAATCTTTTGACTTTGCCCTCCGTTGCCAACTTACCGATACCAACGGTTTATAAATATATTTTTTTAAGTTTTAACTAGCCACAATACTAATCCTATATCAGTTTAATTAAAAGCTCTTCATATTCATAATCTCTCGAATATGGTCCTTCTTATCCAGGCATGTCTAGTACATGGTAAAACTCTCTAGAAGTTAACAAAGCACTAGAATACAAATTTAATCTAGATAATTTTAACTGGCCAACTTAACAATTGTATTTTGTAAAACCAAAACTTTAAAGTTATAATCTGCCAACTTACTATATTTTAGTTATTTAAATCCGCGTTTACCTGCAACAAGAGAATGATATTTATTATTGGATAAAAACTTTTCTATACAAATTATACACGATAAGGACTTGAGGAAGTTCTCACAGCGTTTGGCGAAATTCCCGTATTTATCTTTTACTCCGAAGTACTGCAACTTTATCTTATGTTTGGAGGATATAAACTTTTATTTATATCAGTGTAATCAAAGTCCGCCTTTTTATTCAGTCAAATATATCTCGCCTGGTCTTTAGAATCCTCGATTATAAGACCACAGACTCTGATGTCTTCATTGATTTCAAGCCAGTGTTTTTTTCATGAACATTCGAAGTTCGTATCGTGTTTATAGTCACCACCCTGCAGTGGGACGTATATGGGCTGATATAGATACAGAATACTTAAATAGTTGGGTTGATAAATTTCTTATTCCTACAATATACCCGAAGACAACTTATATTCCACTACAAAAATCAGGTTGTGTAGTTTATTTTTCTTTAAATTAAGCTATGAAAATGAAATGAAAATAATCGATTAAATTTACGTCATTTAGATTCAGTGATTTTTTATCTACCACCCGGTTTGGAAAGCGGTTTTCAATAGAGAAAAACAGGCAAGAAACTCTAGTATTGTTCTTTTCAAAACCCGTTTAAATTAAGACATTATTACAAAAGTTACAAGGGGTTAAAATCAGAGTAGTATAAGTTAATATTGGGTATGGAAAGCAAGTGCTTGAATAAATATTCATATTGGCATTCCTCTATCACTTCTATTCACTCAGTAATGAAATATTGAACACGACAGATACTACGAATAGATTCCAATCAGTTTGTGAAACCAACGGAACATTTCCCATCACAGTATAATCCAAATTCATTTGGTCATTCATCAAAAGGTGAAAATACGAAAGATTTCAATCAAGAGTTCTTTATGTAAGTCGAAATGACTGCGACCGCGGCCGGCGCCAAACAATCGAACCACTAATGAAACTCGACGACAAATAGACAACCTAGAGACATGAGGGAGTCATTCATGTGTTAATTTTATTTTCATAGTTTTGTCACGATTTCAGGAGAATTTGCTAGTTGGATTAATTTATTTACATACCACAGGGAAAAGTTGGCATTAATAAGGCTAGTTCATACATACATAAACTCACTTATTTTATTCCAGAAAGGTAAACAGAGTTGCTAGGACATCCACATTTACCTTATATGTTCAGACCCACGATGTGATAGGGGGCGAGCATATCGCCATATCGGGCATAGATTTTTGACTTTATAAATTTAAAAAATCCAATATCAGTTTGCCCAACCCGGGATTCGAAGCCGAGACCTCAGCTTTGTAACCGTACCGTACCACTACGCTACCAAGACATAGTTCGGTCCATAGAAATAGAGCCACATTGATCGAACAACACCCATTCCCTTAGATTATGATAGAAATGCATTAGGCCAGCGTGGTGGACTATATAGTCCTAACCAGCTAGTAGCCTAACCACAATCAATCGTACTCTCAATTGTAAAGGAGGTTCATGCACTGCAGTGGGACGTATATGGACTGATACAGACGCAGGAAATGGATTCTCTTGTCGAAAATATGCCAGTATCTCACAGAAAATCGATATTATGCGACGGTTCTGCCGTGAGTAATATTGCCTGAAGGCCAATTTCGAAAAGCAAGCGTGTTGTATGTGTTGTAGATGTTTATACGCGGTTATTGCTTACAGATAGATGGGCTGTTTGCTACTTTACATGGCTCTATATATCTGTATTTGTTACTTTGGCTGTATCAATAGGGTTTTGTCCATTAAAACTTAGAAATCTGCAAACTATCTATTTCACTCCATATACGTTCCACTGGCACTGTCCTCCTCTAATATACTGGTGGTAATGAAATGAAAATGAAATGAAATGAAATGAAAATAATTTATTGAATCCATTAAAATGTTCAACATAGTTTAGATTCAGTCATTTTTTTTTTATCTAACATCCGGTTCGGAAAGCGGTTTTCACTAGAGAAGAACGGGCAAGAAACTCTAGTGTTGCTCTTTTCAAAACCAGTTTACAATTTAGTAGGTAGGTAGGTTTCTCGTAAGTGAGAGGCTGCCTCGGTGAGTACCACCGCAATGTATATTTCTCCCGTCAAACAGCAGTTCAAATGCACTGTTGTGTTTCGGATGGAAGGACATTGTAGCCAGAGTAATTACTGGACATATTGAGACTTAACATCTTATGTCTCAGGCTGTCGAGCGCAGTGTAATGCCAAGAATTGCTTTGTAATTCAAGGTGTTGTTTGGTTTTGCTACTGTTCATGAGCGGTCGCATCGCTAACCATCATGCGAAAGGCATGCTCGTCTCGCCAATTGCCAATCATTGCAATAAAAAAAAAACTACTCAAAGTACGATTAAAAAGGGTTAGGCCATACATTCCACCACGCTAGTCTTGTACGGGTTGACAAACAAAACAATTGAAACTCAAATCAAAACTCCAATGTTTCAGCTTCACCCCAAACGAACCCCAGAAACTGTAAGAGAAATGAAAATCAGTCAATTGTCGGCCGTTTTCAATTTGACAGCGCGGTGGGACTCGGCGGACTCGCCGGGACTCGCCGGGTCTCGCCACCCGGGACTGTTGCCCAACTTCGTATATATTTCACCGAGTTGCAACTCCGCAACCGCTTAGTGTATTGGTATCGCTGAAAAGTTTCACTGCCGGGAAATATCTGTACGATTCGGAACGTTTGACACAAAAATATTCAGTTATAGTTTTGGCTGCGGTGGTTGTGCAATATACTTTGGAATGTAACAAATTCATATATAGCAGCGGTGTGACGTGGCAGATGAGTTTTAGAAGTACTGGTTTCGATTATTTACGTATCGATATTGGTGAAGTAAAAAGTACTGATACTTGAAGTCTTCTTCTTTGTTTGTATGATAAATTAAAAAATGACTCCCCCGTAGTTTTGGAGATTTTGGAAGTATGATGTCAGAAGTAGTTAGGGCCAATTAAGTGCTGTATGAAGCCAAAGTTTTAAGTTTATTCAATTAACGCTAGAAAAATATAACTTAGAATTCAAGTTAAGAAATATTTAAGTAAACATACATTAATGGAATTATGTGTATTTAGTGCCAAATGCTGCATGTGAACAAAGTTCTATCGTTTTTTTTATTATACTCATACAACTAAAATTCAAAATAATATGTATTGAGTATTACGCTCTTCGTATCAAAATTGAACATAATATGTATACAACAAGAACAATTTTGCGACTGTATACCAAAAATAAAACTTTTAATTCAAACAAAAATATTCAAAAAATGTCTCCGTAAAAAAACATTTATATTCCAATAAATTACCTCCATTCCACCAAGCTCATTGGTAAACTGGAACGCATTCCGACGCAATCATAAATAACAATATACCGAAAATCATCGACAACGAACAGACGGCACGAATCGGTTCATACGATCATAAATAATTCACGGGGCAAGGGCCCTTGTAATGCATTTATAGTGGATTTGTTTAAATTATTCCAACCTTCTGTAGTGTGCCTTTGGTATCAATATGCGTGAATGGAGCCCCTATGATAACAGCGAATTTGAAGCTTTGGATTGTGGTTAGTTAGTTTAGTTGGAGTACATAGTATATTTTATAGGATCTGGAGGCACGGCCCTGCCAAGCAGCGGCACGGTCAAGTCAGTAATTTTTTTTTAAAACATAATAGACTTTCAATATTAATACGTATACATAAACTCACGCCTTTTTGCCAGATGGGGTAGACTTAGGTGCCAAGACACCCACATTTGGGCTTGTATGTTCCGTACCACAAAATTATAAGTGGCAAACCTATCGCCATGTTGGGCGCAAATTCCTGACTCCGGACTGATAAGGAATAGAATCACTTTGCCCAACTCGGGATTCGAGACCTCGGCTTTGTAACCGTACCCTAGCACAACTACGTCACAGAGGTAGTTTAATATTGATGTGCTCTCTATATGATGTTGTTAGGTTAGCTAATTACGTAATAACTTAGGCCCCTCGCAAGACACCTTCCCTTAAGTAGGGACTAAATTAATAACCAACTTGGTATTATATATGAGCTGCGAGACTTGATCTTTTTGTTTTTGTGAAATTTTGTTTTTGATGGTAGAGATTAGTCGAGTCAATAAATAAAGAGGCATAGTAAAGATATTTTTTTTTACTCTTGTCTGACATGTCAGGATATTCTATACTTCTGAAGGTTTCATCAAAAGTTTAATACCTCACCTGCAAATTGTCTTTGCTATCAATATCCATGAATGGAGCGCCTATAATATTAAAGAATTATGATAAATTTAAGTTTTGGATAGTGGGTTGAGTAGTTTATTTCGAATACAGATGTCATTTGATATCTTACATGTTAAAGGGTATTCCAGTGGGTAAATTGGTATTTAACTAAAATTTAAAAGCACTTTAGGGATTTGTTTTTATTTCCCCATAATTCTGTCTGTATCTGTATCAGCCCGTATACGTCCCACTGCAGGGCAATGTGACAATACACACATGACTCCGAAAAGTCAGAGGTGTGCCCTGGGATTCGAACCCGCGCATACCGTGAGCATGTGGGCACATTATTGCAAGAAATAATGTCAAGTTCTAGAGTAGAGGCTCCGCACAAGAAAGTGAAATTTTGGACGCCCAACCTCAAGGTAGACTGATCTTTGAAGTCCGACAGTCGCTGGATGCGACTTCCAACAGGTCTATGTGGCGATCCATGAGATAGCCCTATTTTCAAAAGAGAGAGATAAAGAGAAGCAGAGAAGTGCATAAATATTTAGTGAAATTGTGTCGGTTTGATCAAATATTATATTGCGTTACTGTCCTCAAAATAACACTGTTGTATTTCAAAAAAAATATATTAAACACATTTCATGAATTTAATTTAAAATATATGTTACAATGCAGTGTACTACCGTAACTTCAAATAAATATGTATATTGTTTTATTATTTCTTCATCGTTTTGCAATTATTTTAGTGACACTGTACTGTACAAATTATGTACAGTCAGCAACATAAGTCGCTTAACACTTCACATTTTTTGATAACCTTTTTATGAATTAAAATTTGTACGTACTACTCTGTAGTTGTACAAAAGCCATAATTTGGCTATTTTTAAAACAAAGTGTTATTATAGGCATTGAAAGAAAGAAAACTCATTTAGAAATTACAATTCCAAATCTCGTGACTATGTAGCGACTTATGTTGCTGACTGTACGATATAACATACAGTTTGATATCGCGTGCGAAGTCAATACGCCGTAGCACATACATTGTTCTACATTGTGGTATCAATTTAGGACAATAAGTTCGTTAACTACAGCGTAGCATAGATTATCTTCTACGACGTAGCGTTAACACAATACAAACCTATCTTGCAATTAGCACTACTATTGATTACCATATAACAATGCTACACTTGAATCTACAATCTATTATGAAAACTTTGTTGTTATTAATACTAATGTTATTAAGGTTTTTCTTTTGCATCTATATTTCGTTTGTTTGTAGTCTAACATAGTTCTAAGATATGTATATATAAGATATGTATATTTATATAGCTATAAGATTATCGATGCTACTGTATTAGGTTTTAACCTGTAAAAGTAGTGTTATGTGGCAAATAAAGAAATTAATCATTTACAGTAACAACGATAATCAAAATACAACATTTAACCCCACAGTTTCAAGAAGACATTACTCCAAAGCAATCAGTTTCCAATCAAACCAGTACGATTAATCCTAACATAACTACATCGAGTCAATATCGCACTGGATGTAAGACACGAGTCTACCACTTGGAATTCAAAGTGAGCGGTTAAATTGACATTTGATCGGGTCGTAGCGTCGTAGCAGTGTAGCGCCGTAGCACCGTAGCTGCGTAGCGTCGTATCATATCGGAGACGGCGCGTCCCCGGAGACGTGTCGATCCCGTGCCACGGGACGTACGGATTGAAACATGACAACCTGATACTAGTGGCTAAATTGTTGAGAGATTTGCGATTATCTTTTATCTTGGGATAAAAGATATTAGAACAAATAAAAAGGTGAGTTACATGAACGACAAATTAATTAATGATTTGCGTTTTTGTGTTTTGTTTTGTGTTTGTTTGTTTTCATTTATAGGTTTAAAGTCTTTCAAAACACTATCTACGCTTGGTTATTGCGATATTTTGATTGTTTGGAAAAGCTATGGTAGTTTAATATAGGATTTAGAAAAAATGACAGAATGATGAAGGACTTCAGTGCTAAAGACTGAAGACGTTCGAATATAAAAGAAGCGGACCACGAAATATTACGCAGCAATCTAATTTAACTTAACGACCGTAAAATATAGACATTTTGTCACAACTCTAATAATTATCAGTATCCTCTATAGCGTGGCAGTCAATGGATTAAATAATGAAAAAAATAAACAATCACTATATACCTAGGTCCGAATCTGACACAACGTTAGTAAATAATCAGTTCCTTCTTTAATGCGGCAGCTAGCGTATTCAATAATGTAAACAATATAATAATAAACAAACAGTATATAGGTAGGTGTTTATAGTAATACCATTATGTGCCCCGATTGCTCTTTTTCCATTCTCTCACACCAAATGCCTCTATAAATAAAAGCCGTCGTTGTTCGGCGAGTCAACAATATTTGCTACTTTGCGGCGCTACCGGTAATAAAAGTAGACGAAAAATGTTACGTTAAACCGCAAAAATGCTCGGAAGCCAAGATTCCACCGCGCCTGGCCTTTTGCCACCTGTAAAAGCTTTTCAGTAATTTTCACGGAGCTTTAAATATTTTCGGATGTTTCCGATGTCATTTTTCAACAATAAAATTTACGTGATTTTGTTATAAATATTTGTTTTGTCAAAGATTTTCGTTGATTTGTATGTTATGATAAATGCAATGAATAATTGAGGGTGTATAAATATGTGTTTGAAAAAAATATTAATACTGCCATGACATCATCAATAATATTCACAAATAATTACGAATAAACGTAATTAACTAAGGCTAGATCATTTTTTGTCTAATAAGACCTAAGGTGTCATAGTCTGGGTTGGACTATCCCATCTAAGAATTTTACATAAGCAAGGTTTCCAAATAATAAAATAATTTTATTCCGGTTTTTACTATTTTTCTACAATAAAAGAGTTAATGCAACTGATATGATAAACCAAATGTAAGTCGACCAAAATCAATTATAGTCGAATGTCTGATCGATACTAACTCCTATATAAATAATCAAATCAGTTTATTCGAACCTGTTGTTCACAAAAAACTCTCTCCCTCTTTTGCCGCAGGAAGTTCATTGCTGGACATAGACCTATCCCAAGGATCTCCACATCGATCTGGTGGAAGCGGCCTGCATCCAGCAACTTCCTGGAACGTAAACCAGGTCGACCCTCCACCTTCTAAGTAGTCCGACACAAAACCCTACAATGTTATAAATAAATTTATGATCAGCTGACACAAAATGATTACGAACTAGCCTGTAACATTATTTCCCATAAAAAGAAACGCTTGGAAATTGTTTAGGTATTACGGACGCGTCTAAAAATATAAAACGGAGCTGGTAAACAATTTGTACGCAATAATTGTTTACAACCCAGTTTAAGATAAGGTCTTACGCGTTGTTTTACTCGTTTTACTGATATTCATTTTTACACGCTTTTTATTAGCTTCACCTGTATGTTTGTATGTTTGTTAGTATGTTTGTATGTTTGTATGTTTGTATGTTTGTATGTTTGTATGTTTGTATGTTTGTATGTTTGTATGTTTGTATGTTTGTATGTTTGTATGTTTGTATGTTTGTATGTTTGTATGTTTGTATGTTTGTATGTTTGTATGTTTGTATGTTTGTATGTTTGTATGTTTGTATGTTTGTATGTTTGTATGTTTGTATGTTTGTATGTTTGTATGTTTGTATGTTTGTATGTTTGTATGTTTGTATGTTTGTATGTTTGTATGTTTGTATGTTTGTATGTTTGTATGTTTGTATGTTTGTATGTTTGTATGTTTGTATGTTTGTATGTTTGTATGTTTGTATGTTTGTATGTTTGTATGTTTGTATGTTTGTATGTTTGTATGTTTGTATGTTTGTATGTTTGTATGTTTGTATGTTTGTATGTTTGTATGTTTGTATGTTTGTATGTTTGTATGTTTGTATGTTTGTATGTTTGTATGTTTGTATGTTTGTATGTTTGTTTGTAACCGACTTCTTTGGGCGCGATTTTGACCCACTTTAAACGGCCAGATTTCGTTCAAACTTTGTAGATTTATTGAGGACCGATGACAATACACTAATTTGATAAAATTATTCCATTTTTCAATTTGCAAAATATGATTTTTGTTAATTTATATAATTTTCATGATATTCTTTTGCACTATTCCTCGCTAGATGGCGTTAACATTGTATTCTTCAAGTGTCAAATGTTACTACTGACCAACAGATGGCGTTATTGATTGGAAATACAGCCGTCTAACTACTGACCAACAGATGGCGTTATTGATTGGAAATACAGCCGTAGACGGATGTTTTTAGTCAAAACAATTAAATAATAGTTAAAAAAAAACTAAAATACACGCTTTAATAAGATATACAACTAAAAAAGTAAAAATAATTGATACTGAATTTAAGATAAGTAAATGGAGTAAAATACATATATTTTATTGTTACAAAGCGTGGGGTGTTCACAACAATTACTTATCCTCCTGCACCCCACGCTTTGTAACAATAAAATATATGTATTTTACTCCATTTTCTTATCTTAAATTCAGTATCAATTATTTTTACTTTTTTAGTTGTATATCTTATTGCTTTTAAGTTAGGCTGGTTAGATTGCAATGCTATAGAGATATATATTCGAATCAATTTATGAATTTAATTGCTGCAAATTGTAACTTTATCTTTTATATTTAAAGAGGTTTAAAAGGCGAAAGTTTGGAAATACGCATACGTCATGTATTTTTAATAAAAAAACTTTTATCCATGTTTTATTTTTAAATTGGAGCAAGAAATTCAGTATTTACTAGTGCCGCTACGTCGCTGCGGAAACACGTTTAAAATATGCGACCTAAAACAAACTGCGTAATATAAAAAAATCCCAAAATTGTCTCCAAAATATAAAATATATTTGAGACAAAATTTATTCCGAAGGCAAAAATCTAGGAACCGCGCCGACTACAAATTAGGTCGAGAAAATGTAAATAACTTTCTTTTTCGTGATTAACTAACGTAATAAACGCCGGCTTTATTGCTTGTGGCTTTTATTATAAGTTACGAGCTATTTCACTAGTTGTTCTACTCAGTTTATTTAGTTTATGACCTTAAACGCTTTCCCACATATGAAACTGAATGTTATTCGTACAAACTGCATTATATTACACTGAGTCATTCTGTATAGGTATAAAAAGTATTTGGCTTATCTATATCAGCCCATATACGTCCCATTGCAGGGTACGGGCCTCCTCTACAGACGACAGTACGATTGAGAGTGGTTAGGCCATATAGTCCTACAGTACGATTACAGTACGATTAGACAGTACGATTGAGACTGGTGGTAGATCTCTCATATGTGAGAGGTCATCTGGGTAGGTATCGCCGCAATGTCTATTTCTCCCGTGAAACAGCAGTGTAAATGCACTGTTGTGTTTCGTATTGAAGAACATTGTAGACAGAGTAACTACTGGACATATTGAGACTTAACATCTTATGTCTCAGGATGGCGAGCGCAGTGGAATATTGCTACTGTTTATGTGCGGTCGTATCGCTTACCATCAGGCAAATGGCTTGCTCGTCTCGCCATTCATTGAAATAAAATAAAAAAGTCCACCACGCTGGCCTAGTACGGGTTGGCTTATAATCAAACTGATATCTAAAAATAAAATATATGTGACAAGAATCTTGTTAGCCTTCAAGCGATCAGATTTTTCTATAATCTGGTCCAGACGCTATTAAATTAAACAATATTCTATGATGAGCGTTCTACATATTACGACTACTACTACAGAGCATAGGCCACCTCTAAAGTCTATAGTTCGATAATGAGAGCTTAGGTCGTATTTAACCACGCTGCCCTGTTACGGATTATATAACTAAAGTGGGCTATAACACCCTATTACTTATCAGAATCCTTTCACTACAAACTAAACTTACACCAATCGATTAAAACACTACACATAGTTGGTCAACTATCCGCGTAACAATGTATAAACAAAACGTACAGCGCAATGTATTCGCAAGTGTTCAACAGCTCGGAACATTGGTTGCGGTAAACGCTAGTTTTATCGGGCAAAGTTTACGGGCAAGTTTTATTGGCGTCGATGGTGCGGTCCGCTACTTGGAATAACTCGCTGTTTAGTTGTAAATTAGACGCGACGGGGATTGATAGTGGGTGGAATTTATTTTAATATTATGATTTATTTTGGAGTATTTTAACGAGGGTTTAGGTTAAAAGATCAGACAGAGGGTGGAAACTTGAGAATTTGGGGGTAAAATTCTAACTTTTTGGTAATATATTACGCGTAAATTGTTTCCCTCAGAATAACATATTGCAAGAAAACTGATCATGAAAGTTATTTCTGGTTTTTTAACGATAGTTTTAAAGTTATTATATAACCTCTGAGGCACAGTTGGTTTGACGCTCGTTGTGATACAAGTGGCCGCGGGTTCGATCCCCGCACTATGAAAAAGTTTGTGTGAGATACAAGTATTAGTTTTCGGTCTTCATATTTTAAGATCTTAAAGTACCTCGTAGTGTATGGAGACTTTCCTGTCCTCACCCCTACCACTGTAACTCTTGTAAGCCAGGATCAACAGTGAAATGCATTGTAATGCGTAGTAGTAGTAACACTCTCTCGTATTATAGTGGGGTCAGAATGATTTATGTGAGTTTTGAGTGTATTTGTTGTATTAAGTTGACTAATAAACACAGAGCCAGCGTAGACTGAGACCTGTTATTTGCTTCGACCATACGCCAGGGGGTTTAAGGTAATTCTTAACAAAAAAATACTAATCTTGCACATAGAATTCATTCATATTCTTCTATTCTATTCAATATTATTTATGTTTATAAGTTCTATTTATTATTCTCACCAATCAAGGCCACGTCTCCAACACAAATGTTCTCATTTTATTAAACCCCAGAATAAATACGTGATATCCGTCACTGAAACTGGGACGGAATCAATCCGAACTCCCCGTCCACGGCGGTTTTTCCGTCGATATTTCGTGAACTTTTTTATTTACAGGACAGAGTTTGACGAAGGGCGAGAGTTTAGAATAAAACTTTGATATAAAAGCGATTTACGGCGCGCCGCTTACGTACACTTGGATGTGGTGTGAATTACTTTATTTGCATTTCTTTATAAAGTTTTGAGAAGGGTGGATGTGAACTATGAAGTTTTTTATTGGCTGTAAATATTTATGGCACGGGAATAGTGATTCCAAATTACTTCAAATCTTCGAAAATAGTTTGAATTTGTCTTAAAAGTTGGAAATGCGACGATTGTACCTCTAGTGCTATGGTTTATGGGTTGTGGTGAATATTTACCATCAAATACTTTTTTTGTCCGTTTGTTTTCGCCTTGATATGACAGTTAGAAGTGATTTGGCTGTAAACTGTAGCTGTGAAGCAAGATATCACAGTTTTATTTTTTGTACTTAAACAAATAATTATACGGATTGTAATTGTTATTGTGCTTCTACTCAGGGTATTGGTATGAGACCAAAAATTTTAGTGTGATTTCTGATACTGGAGATACAATTATTCTTTACAGCTACAACACGTTCCGAAGCGGTGGTAGCAGAAAATAACGATTTAAAAGATCTTGTAAAAGACTATTTGAATAAAGAATATTTTGATTTTGATTGACAAGATTCGGTATCTCTGTGTATTCAAGACTAACTGCCGTATTCGGAAATATTTCATGTAAATGAAATCATTTTATTTTTAATTAAATCATTTTATTTAATTTAAATCAGCGACACATTTTTATTTTATTTATTTTAGAGAAGCCTACAGACAAATTACGAATACAAGTAACTAATCGTACATTTACTATAGCTAATTATAAGCCTCCACCGATTTATATACATAATTGTAAATAATTTTTCATTTAGAATTTAGTTTCGATGTCCAAACCAAAAACAAATGTCTACAGCTTATATTATGTTGCCAATTTAATGTAAGTGAATCAATCACTACTTAGTGTGGATTTTACAAAGATAATTTTTACAGTCGAACAATTTTATGGACACATTAAACTTGTCTGAAACGTCGCTGTAGGCTCAGAATAAAATGGCGGGACGAGTTGGATGGGTGAGATAGTAAGATAGAGCTCTGAATCGGGACAAATGGAGGGAGGGTAGAGAGGCCTTTGCCCCGCAATGGGACAGCCCAGGCTGATGTATGTATGTATGTAAACTTTTCTGAGAGCAGCCGAAAGTGTGGGACTCTTGGATGTACTTATTTATGTATGCAAAAGAAGTGTCATATGTTTTTGAAACTCATCTATTTCTATTTCAGCCCATATACGTCCCACTGCAGGGCACGGGCCTACTCTACAATCGTAAGTACGATTGAGAGTGGTTAGGCCATATAGTCCACCACGCTGGCCTAGTGCGGGTTGGCAGACTTACATACTATAGAAATTTATATAAATCGCTATGGTATGCAGGTTTCCTCACGATGTTTTCCTTCACCGTTTTAGTGCGTGGTGATTGACTATCAATACACACATGACTCCGAAAAGTCAGAGGTGTGCGCTGGGATTCGAACCCGCGACCACCGTGAACATGTTGGCAGCCGCGTCTAGTCCGTTAACCAACAGGCCACCACGCACATTGAAACTCATAGTCTGATTAATTAAAGATAATCCCGACAAGGACTGCTCTCATATAAAATGAATCGATGTGATTGACGCGATGCGTTGTGGTCTTCAACGAATTGTTGTTGCCTTTCTGCCGTTAAACCGACGACGTGCGGTCTCGTTACTGCGAATGTTTTGACGGTCGGTAATTAAGCGCGGGACGGACTGATGTATGTGGAATTATATTTAATTTGGATAATATTTTAATGTAGATATATACATAAATTCACGCCTTTTCCCATAAGGGGCAGGATACAGTACAGCTTTTCGTATTGTGGATGGCACCCCACAAGTATTTAGGGGTCAACCCTATTGCCATATCTCACTGTCATATATCATCGTATAGATAAAGATCTAATATCGCATTTGGGTTGGTTTATTATTTAAAAGTTAAGACGGGAGCGATGGCCATTGTTTTCTTTTACTCCATTCCATTTAGTTAGTTGTTTAAAAAATGACGTCAAAACTGCAAAAACTAGCGACTAAAGCTAACTGTTCAGTAGTCTTTCTAAAGGTTTCGGGCGTAAAGCCTCTACTTAGTACCAGAATACAACCAACGAAGACCTTATATTATTTCACCAGCCGGCAGACTTACACTATTTTTTCGAATGTCCAGAGTTAAAAATTGCGGTCCACCTACGCCGAATGTTCCATCAGCGATTAAACAGGTGCGGTCTCGCTACGCTGTGTTGCCGTTAATGAAATCAATTTACGCAGTGAATCGATGTTTTTCCTACTTTTTAATTGAAAATTCCTTGTCGTGTGAAAAAGTCTACGGTGACGTTTTTTTCCCCGCCAAATGGATTTCACATTTCATTTGTGGAAACAATTTGTGTTTTTAATCCATTGCGTTTGTGGATGTTTTAATCTGCGTTGTGCGTGTGGAGTGAAAAGAGTTGGTATATGATAGGAATCAGTATTGACAGCCTTCGTGACGTGTAGGTGAAAAACTGGTAGTGGAAGCAGAGATCCCCGGTTTGATCCTTGTACCGATATACTAATGTTTTGTTTGATTACCCATTAGGCAAAGTATCATTGTTCTAATACTTGTAACTTGTTTATGGAGTCAGGACTGTCGGTGTTTTGAGGTGTTTTTTGACTAACCAAAGCTAAAAAACAACCAATCAAAAAACTTCCAGATAGTTTTCTGTATCAGCCCATATACGTCCCATTGCAAGGCATCGGCCGCATCTACAATCAAGAGTACGATTAAGAGTACTGTTTCCTTCCTGTAGGTCATAGCATGATGATATCTAACTTATAGCATTTCTCAATAATAAACAACCCAAAAATTATTTTCCAATTTAAACCAGTAGGTCTTGAGATTAGAGGTAACAAACAAATAAACCCTTCAGCTTTATATATTAGTATAGACTATATGTACAAATACCTATATATATAGCTGAAGTCTCTGTTACTTTATTTGAAGAATATCCAACAAAGTTACATCTCGTCTCTATAATCCAAATTCACTTGTTTTTTATTCACAAATTGAATCTTCCAAGTCGTGATCTTCACGGGACATCATTTTATTAAAATGCAAATATATGTTCTGAATTATATTGTAGAGAATAATAACTTCTAATAATATTATTTTAGAGCATATTTTGCCCTGGAGATTAATTTGTAAAGTCCCCCCATGCGTGAAGATGAGTACGGGTCCCTCTTTTCATGTCCATTGGAGAATTCAAATCAATTGACCCTCACGCCCTCCGAGAGCTGTGAAGATACGCATCTTCACGCTCGTTATACCTGAGGGGCTGTCAGGGGCTTGATTAAAATTATAATTATAAGAATTCTTACATGCTTTGCATAGTTTGCTGGAGAAGCATGGAATCTTAAGTTATTTATGGATTCATATTTCAAGACAATGAGAGACGTTATTTTGAAAGGATTTTTTATTTTTACTTAAATGTTTCCATTCTGAAAATGCACTGAAATCATTTAAAATACGAGACTGACTCTGAAGAGACTGAATACATGAAATTTAGGTAGGATATTTTATTCACAGAACCAGATTTGATATTAATTATCTGTTCAATTACAGTTAAATTCCATAATTTATTATACCCCTACCAAAAACGACACGAAATCTCAAAATAATTAATTCTACTTCAATAATTAAAACTATAAGAACTCGATCAACCAAGCAACTCATATTCATAACCTTAACAAACAAAGGAGCAAAGACCATTCAAATATAAACATATTCATACTCATATAAGCTAGCTCCGACACGCGGCGCCGCTCAGACGAGACTCGCGTCTCTACGGGACACCAGCCGTATTTATAGCATCTGTTTATTATTCCAACAGCATTAAAACTAAATAAAATTGTAGATTCCTTATTTATTGTGTTATTTTATATTCTTTGGCAGTTTGACTATAGGTATGAAAGATGGTTAACAATTCGTACTGTATTTGTACTTCAGAGGTTACAACAATTTTGTTCTATATTTCGATGTGGTTTTACTAAAAGACGTTTATAAAACTTTTTTCGAATACAAAGAAAGTGACTAGACAACCTAATGGCAACAACTCACCATGATCCACGACTTCAACTTTTAAAGAAAGAACAGTTGTTAAGATACCTTTATTCAAGAACAAACTACCGATGTGTCTATTGGTAGTTAATCACCACGTACTAAAACGGTAAAGGTAAACATCGTAAGGCAACCTGCATACCATAGTGATTTACAAGAATTTCTATGATAGGTACAGACCGCTAAACCGCATTAGGCCAGCGTGTAGGACTATATGACCTAATCACTCTCAATGGTACACTGTCGATTGTAACGGAGATCGGTGCCCTGCAATAATAATTAAATCTTTATTAAACAGAAATCAGTTTACAATTTGGTAAAAACATAGTTAAACTCAAACAGGGAATTTCTTAAACTAAAAATACAACACTTTCTACGGGTACCCAAACTAGGCTAAGCCTGTTTCTTGGGATACCAAAAATAAATAATTGAAAACAAAAACAATTACTAAAATATATTGCTTATTTTTTCTTTTTAATTCACAACAAATAAACAAACAAAAAAAAACAAAACGAACTTATTGCTTATAATAAAAATGACACAGTTTTATTTATTATTCAAGGTAATAACAGAGATTTTTAAGTACCTACACAAATATACTTGTATACTAAAATTATAAAATAAATAATCAAAATTTAAAATAAACTTAAAAGTAAATAAAAGAAATCGTTAACATTCGGTAATAAACGTACAATGGTACGTATATAGACTGATACAAACAGATCGATCGATCTATAAATATTACTAAATCATTTATAAATAGCTGTCAAATTTCACAGATTACTCATCGTATTCAAAGAAGGAAAACTCAAATTTTCTTTTCATTCACAAAAGTAATAATGTAGAGCGCTGTAACTTCTTCTCTGCTTAATGATGATATTACCGAAGTTGCGCGTAATTTATAAGCTCCCGTCGAGCTACTCACTTAACTGAATTAAATCCTTCATCCCTTCCGTTTGTTGAAAGAAAACTGGCGGGATATCGACAAGTTTGCGTCGGCCGGTCCCACTTACTTGTCTTACGTTAATCAACTTTTGTGCCGCTTCTGTTCTTGTTCTTGCATATTAAATGGTTGATTTTTAGTAAATAACAAGATGTGTATAATTAATTGTTATTAATGTGGTGCTAAGGCATTACATACTTAGTGCATCTAGACTATCAGGGATCCAAGCACTGAGTTAAACTTAGTAAAAAATAGGGATGGCAAGAATATTTCCGTACACCAAAATCTCACTAATATATATTAAAGAGGGTGACATAGCTATGATGCAATTTGACGTTAGTTTTTTTAGAGACACTGGTACGAGTCGTTAAATTAGACAGCCAACCCTCGCCCATTGATATTGAAACAAATTGGTTATATAAAGGCTCTTTATTTATAGCCTATTATACTTATAGGTGCTTTAGAACTTCTGATATTATGATGCGAGGAGTTAGTACGTAAATTTTCCGGACGCTAGGCGCAAATTAAAATCTGTCAACTTGTCAAGCGAGTTTATTAGAGCGTATGAAGCTTAAATTGCACATTCATGAGACGCGGGGTTTAAATAATAGTGTTGAAATTATGACGATGAACTTTGAAAATGTGTATTAAACTATACGGCATATTTTTATGGAATATAATAGAAATGATAGAGACTTCAATAAACATCCGCGAAGATTTTGAAATAAATATCTTCTTGGAATTTACAATTTGTGCAATATTCTTCATCATGTACATATATCGTTAGATACAAAATTATTCTTAAATTAATTAAACAGTTTTTTATACACAGTGTATATCAAGACCGCTACCGAAAACGAAGCCGCGTGGTAGTTTAAGCGACTTCAAATAAAATATAACAGAAAAAGTTGCAAAAAAAGCGACATATTTTTTTTGTTATTTTTTTCCTATGACCATATTTGGGTGGTAAATGCATTTTTTCCTAAAATAATAGTGTATACCCTTTTATTTATAAGTAATCTATGGTATACAAGAGTTTAAATTATTATATTAGCAAAAACTATGGATTTACCACCTAAAAATGACGATATTTAAAAAATGATAAAAAATGATTGTCGCGTTTCTTTGCGAAATTTTTAGTTGCATTGTGTTTGTAGTCACTAAAACTACCACCCGGCTTCGTTTTCGGTAGCAGTCTTGAGATACCAGGTATAACTTAAGACTTTGCGTGAATAACGTATAAAGCAATCAAATAAATTGAAGAACACAACTCATACATCTATTAATAATATTCGCGTCAGAATCCATTACATTACATGAACGAATCTAACATGCAAATGACATCCACAACCTAAAATATTGAAAGCACGCACAAAATAGACAGCATATTTACAATAATTTAACACATGGCGACATCAAGTCTAGACCATAGAAAACTTTATCACAGTCTGCAAAAACCAAGGGCTCTACCATCTCTACCGTCTCTATGTAGAGCATCGTAGAGTCGAACTTGTTACCTGCTGGATGTAGCTCTACACGAGATGTCGAAGCCACAGCGTCATGCATTAACCATCGCATTTGTTCCGAACGAACGAACAAGCTGTTCATCACGGTGACATAAAGTTATTCCATGGGTATTGGGTGTGGGTTTAAAAATAATCGCTTAGTCAGCTGATCGAGCGTGAACGGTTTGGGTTAGAGTGGAATCTAAATGCATTATGTCTATGATGTCATTGTTATGTGTTTCATAGTGCTCGTGATTTTTTTATAGTTTCATAACGTGGTATGAAAATAATATAAAAATGGTGAGAAATGAAAGGGTTCTATAGGATTTGTTTTTAATACAAATTTGAATATCGAAAATCCGGGTGTTAATTATTACATCAACCACACGGCAAATGTATTTTATTGAGTTGAAGCCCATCTATGTGCTTGATTATTTTGATTCATCATACTACAATAAAAATTTGAAACATAACCTCCAACATTTTATTCTTATTATTACTATTATATTAAGAACACTAAGAGTGCAATAGAAATTTAAATATTAAATAAACAGATGGTAACAGATTTATTACTTCACACAAAAACAATCACTGCGCATTGTTCTACAACCACTAAAGCATTTCCCATAAACTATAAAAAGGCAGGACAATAGGCCTCGTAATTAGGCGTGACGACAAACAACCGACATTCTTGGCGGATGGTCGAATTTCATTTGACATTTCGCAGTAATGAGACACGCAGGATGGCATTTCTGACCTATCAGTTATTAGCAGTTGACATTTCGAGAGGTCGCTGACATTTAGCTCCAAGTTTTTGCCATTTTTCTTGATTACTTTGATAGAAGGACCGTTTCGTAATTAAGTTATATTGGATAGTTTTGATTTTGAACTAATTTGTAATGGTTTCTTTCATGCTTTTGACTTACTTTTGTAGTAAAGAATAAGTTATCAAAAATAAAAGGTTTTTATTTTGGTCGCTTTTACGCTACTTTAGAGAAAAATGTATGCGTAATCATCTAGCATTTTTTTTGGTCGGTTTGGGAGGCAATTAAATAGCTCTTATGACAAGCCAATACATATTACTTTATTTTTTATTTTCCTTTTATTAATGCCCTATATATTTTTGTAGTAATAACATCAATCCACATACTTTTTGTGGGTTCGATTCGTCCCTACAACTGAGAAGAATTTAAGAAAGTTTTGCCCGCACTAGTTTAATGTCCCTTAAAAATATGAAATCACACTACTCGTATACTGCCATTTATAATCCATTCCCACTGTAATAAGATGAATACATAATAATATATTTTTTAATCGGATAAGACACATTAAACGTTTTTAATTCGAACGGTTAATTATGTAAACAAAATAAAGAAATAAATACATAAAGTGAATTATCAATAAATAGAGCTGATAATCTAAACGCAGTTCATTATAATCGACCCCCTCCTTAGATTTAAACTGACGTCCCTTCATCACAATGGTATCACTAAAATATGTTCCACGAATGGAGCAACGTTCCCTCAGAATAATTTTAATAAAACTTTACGCACGAATTGTTTACAAGTCCATTTAAATACATTATTCCGCGAGCAGACAAACATTTTACCATCCTTGTCAAAACTGAACTGTGGAGTCATGATTTTCTCATTTTGAACTCTATTATAATGGCTTTAAGGTGGAGTTAAAGATTGGGGTTTTAGTTCCCCCTTACCTGTCAAAAGTCCGTGGTTCGGGATATCGGGACGTCATCTCGGGCCGTGGGTGAAGTGTTTTGTACTTATTTGATTATTGGTAAACTTTCTTGTTAAGTACATTCTTGGGGTAGAACGGGGCAGACGTGAATTGATTAAATGAAATACTGTTTTGCATGTTTCAACCCCGTTTTAGGGGTAAGTGTAAATTGGTATTATACAATTTTAGTTGTTGCCCGTTTAAAGCTGGCTTTGTTGAGAAGTTTAGATAAAACTGTCTTAAAAACTTGACGTTCGCACTTCGGAATTTATTATGTACCCCAGTGGAGTATTAGTACAGAAAGTTGTGTAAATCACTGTAAGTTTAGATGTCTAGATAGGCCGACGACTTCGTTAAGTTTCTGGGTAAATGGGGATAAAGTTTTCAACGGACCTTTAAATGTGCTAATGTAAAAAGACCCCTAGGTAGAATAACAGATAAATGTAGACTGTCAAGATGATAAAATTGGTAGTAACTTAGTTTTGACTCTTTGACACTATTAATTTATTTATGACATTTAAGAATGTAACACAATACCTTGATTGTTGGTGATAGGTCTCTTTTAATTTAGAGATCTTCCGGGTAGGCACCACCGCAATATCTATTTTTTCCGCCATACAGTAGTGTAAATGCACTATTGTGTTCTGGTTTGAAGGACATTGTGGACTACTGGACATATTGTGACGTATCATACTACGTCCTAAGATGGCGAGCGCAATGGAATGCCAAGCATTTGTTTCTATTTAATGGTGTTGTTTGATTTTGCTACCGTCCATGAGTGCTCGTATCGCTTACCATTGGGCGAATGGCATGCTCGTTTCACCATTTACAGCAATAAAAATATAATTTAACTACCTCGCCCGATACCAAAATAATAAACACTATTACCTACCAAAAACATGCGTACAAGTATCCACTTCAATAAAAAACGTAACAAAATTAAACGTTTCCGCACACGCCAGATCAAATGTCTACATTGGATGTTTTATTTTTACAAACGACAGAAATCACTGAACAACAGTTTGTTAATAAAATGTCAACAATAACAACGAGCGACGTGTGCGTTTAAAGCGACATTACATCGACGCCATTGTGCGAAGCGCGACAATTGACGCGGCGTTCCAATCAGTCGCTCGGGGACAAACGATTTTTATGAGTTTCTATCAATTGTTTTGGATGACTGATTGATTGTTAGTTTGGGGTAACAAACGTGAATGGTGGGAAATTGTTTTCCGATGGTACTAACCTTATATTTTTCGGTTCTGACATGTGGGAGATTTTGTTTTGCATTGCGCAATAAATCATCCATCAGCCCAAGGAATTCTACTGTTGAACATAGGCCTCCCCAATGATTTCCACAGTTACCTGTTGGAGGCAGCGTGCATCCAGTGACGTCTCGCGACCTTTACGAGTTCGTCTAATCATGTTGTAGGTGGAAGTTTTTTGCTGCGCTTTCCGGTGCATGGCCTCCATTCGAGATCTTTTTGCACAAATAAAGGTAAGTAATATAATTAATACGTGTTCTTAGACACTTACATCTCAAAATTAAATGTGACCTCACCTACATGTTTCGAGACCTTAGCTATCTTTAACTGCTCGTGGTATATATATCAGTCCAACGGACGACATTTTGGTAACAGGCAATTGTCTAGATGACTATCACAAACATGACCTAGACACAAACTAGTGACACTAGCATGTTGGCGAAGTGTCGCTAATACTTGGCAAAACATTGGGAGTACAATATAAAATAAATACAAATGTTTTGTTTATCAATGGACTGCATGATAATAATAGTGTACTCTCTGTAATCAATGATTATATATTATAACAACCTCGGAGACACAGTTGGTTATACGTCGACTATGAAACTAGAGGCCGCGGGTTCGATCTCTGTACCGTGACAAATGTTAGTGTAGCCTACAAGTATTTGTTTTGGGTCAGAATGTTTGTGAGACCGAAAAGTCTCTCCTAGTTTCTGATACCCACGACACAAGACTAAATTACTGATCTTAATGTGGGGTCACGACTACGTATGACTTGTGGGTGTATTTATTATTTTGTTATTAATTATGTTTACGATCTTATTCCTATCAACTTATTTTAATGAAAAAACAAATTTATTCTATAGCGCTTATTGTTCAACGCAATATTAAGAAAGTAATGCTAAAAGCAAACAAATGTAAACTTTTAAACTAGACCCATATAGAAAATATCCGAGACGTGTTCCTACTGAAAGTTTAACAAGAATTTACACGGTACGGGGGAGTGAAACTACAAGTTCTAGCGCTACATCAATTTAGCTAACTGCGTCATAAAACAGCGTCACTGAAATATCAGAGCGAATGTGTTATGCAATTAAACCTACGTGTTGGCTGACTTTTTAATGTGATACACGGGGCTAATAAACTGTTTTTTATAGCATTGAATTGGAGCATAATTGGAGTGAGGCTTTGCGATTTGTGAATAAAATATTCGAACATTAAATTGGAGTAATGCATTGCGATTTGCGACTCAACAATTTTTATAATGCCGTGTATGTTTTGATGAAAAGTAGAATATGGTAAATGTTATGTTATTTTAATTTTGTATATATAAAAATTGAGATATCTTTTGGAGGCAAGGAGTCAAAAACGTATTATTACTATCACTAGGCTAGTTTGTTAGACTACATGGCGTAACCTCTCTCAATCGTACTTTTGATTATAGAGAAGGCGCGTTCCGTGTAGTGAAACGTATGTATATGGAGTGATACAAGATTAAATTACGCTGTGGAATTTCATTGACTGTAGAAGCATTTTTTAAATTGTTAAAGCGTAATTTTGCAAATCTTACCAGGTAATCGATGTGAATCGAAAATTTAGCGGTTGTGTTTAGTTCGGTGAGTAAGATTGCTGGATAACCAATACCCCTTTCTTCTTCCTATCTTAGATTCCGATTATATGAACCGGCAACACATTTATGATCCTTGCGTTACGGATGTTCATGGGCGGTAGTGACCAAAAACTATCAGGTAAGCAATAAAAATAAATTTAAAAAACCCGGACATAACTTCAAAGATCATCAGTAGGTGAAATTAAATGACGGAAGAATTGTTTAGTACAGAATTATATCTTATGAAAAGACACCTTTATTTTATAGCAACATTAAACCCCACCTGAGTGATCCAAATAAAATGCATGTAACGTTAATAAAAACACCTATTACACGTTACGAAATAAACATAAAACCGGTACGTGTTGGCCCAACACCAATTTCGCCGGCAAACACCAATGTTGGTCCAAAAATCCATCCGGAATCATAGCGTGCCATCAATCGGCTTTGAAATATTCAAGCCGCGTCGGTAACATACGATGTAAGTCGGTCGCGAGTGGAACGCATGCTAAATGCCTGTTTAGAGGAGCGCGGAGTTTTTCTGGATTGTTTTCCGGCTATTTTTTAATACTTTTTATGGTTTGGTATTTATTAATGTTTGTTATTGCGGTGGGAATTTGTTTGTTTGTGCTTTTCCATATTTAATAGGACCAGCTTAGTCAAAAAGGGTATGTCAAGACCGCTATCAAAAATAAAACCGAATCGTAAATAAGTGACTAAAAAGATAATGCACCTAAAAATTTCGCATCAGACGGTTTAATTCTTTTGTAATGTGTTAAATATCATCGAGTTTGAGTGGTAGAATCCATAGTTTTTGATAAATTACTAATTAAAAAGGGACAACTACCAATTTAAACATTGCAGCCATAGTAACTACTGGACATATTGTGACTTAACATTTTAAGTTTGATGGCGGATTCAGATTGCGAGTGCCGTATACTAAGCATTACTTTGTAGTTCATGGTGTTGTTTATTTTTGCTACCGTTTATGTGTGGTCGTATCGCTTGCCATCACGCGAAAAGTATGATCGTCTAACCATTCACTGCAAAAAAACTAGTTTGGTCGAAACCAGAATTAACTAGATTTAGTCCGAAACGCGGCATAGTTACGTTGGTTTTTATTATGAGTCCTTAAAACTTGTGGTCCCAAACAGCGGATAGTATAGAAATCCACAGGTATTTGTGTCGATATCCGCAGGTATTTTTGAGACATAAAAGTCTCTCGTAATTTCTTATACTCACGACACAAGACTTGATCTTAGTGTGTAGTCAGGTCCGTATATGTGATTATTTAAATAAATACACCCATTATTTATTATTCAAATATTGACATTACAAAAGGATAGTACATAGATTGTAGGCGTAATTATTATACATTTGTAATCAGTAAACATTATGCAAAATCGTCTAGGGTAGATTTACATATTCTACAACATTGATTTCTTAATATAAACCTATACGAATAATTTATCTAGGTCTTACTTTACATAACAGATTTGAAAATGGTTAAGCGAGATTTGAGTTTATTGAAAGAGTGAATTATATAGATAGAATATGAATATGATATTTATTTTAAACTACATATTTCTAACCATTCCAGGTAATATTGTAGCAAAGTAAAAAAAACTGTTTTGAATGCTTTTGATCAACCCATACAGAGTGATCGTCAATTTACAGGTAGGAGTCTTTTTAAGGCTCAGGTAAGTTCCTAAACTGAACTGAAGTTCAGCTAATTGATAAAAATACTTGAATCTATACAGAATGAGAAATAATTAAAAAAAAAACTAAAATAATAACTATACAAAAAAAGCACGGATATTTTTAAAATTTTAAATAATAATGCTTGGTGTGGTTAGTAACGTGTGGGTTAAATAATATATTTCAACATCACCTTGTATTCATCGCACCCCAAATTAATTTTCTACCAATGGGAGTTGACAATCTCAAGCCGATCAATACAATTACACAAACCTGATTGCATACAAATGTATACAGATCATCTCCAATCCTGACGATTATACCTCGCATCTCGTCAACCTCTACCCAAATCCTAATGGTCGCGACGTTAGAGTCAACAGTCCGAATGCGCAGTGTATTGACGGCTGTGATAGGCGTGCCCGTGAGCCGGACTAACAAACCCACCTGTGTATACAGAACGCTGACGAGTAATGAGTACGCGGTGACGGATTGTGGCCGTGTGACGCAATTTAGTACGCAGAGCGGGTAATGTGTTGGTGTACTTGATTTTAATATTTAAAAGGTATCTTGTAGAGTAAACTCAGAAGCGTAGTCTCGGTACAAATACCAAAAAACCATAAATTCATTGTTCTTACGTATTACCACAGTTGGCAATTATTTAGACAATACTCCAATTTTGTAGACTATTATAAAATAAAAATAGAGGTTTACTATAATTTTTATTTGGATATATGTATAGGTATATATGTATAATAAGTGTCTAATGGTTACAATATTTAGCAATTATAGTAGTAGCTAAAAACGGAAATTAAGATTATAATATTGCACCGATTCATCCATTCTAATGCATCTGATAAACTACATTCACCGAAAAGTAAGCATCTTTATTGCATTCAACAAGCATCACGAATGAGAACAAATCTTACAAATAAATATAAATGTGATACAAATCGCCTCTGCGCGTGTGTCGCGCCGTCGTGTCGCAATGCCGTTTGCCGGCGACACTTTGTTTGTTTCGCCACTCAGTTTGTTAGCGTCCGCTGCGCATTGCTCGCATCACTTACTCACATCATACTCACATTTCTCACTCTTAGTGTTATTGTAGTAGCTACAGCTTTCTATATATCATTCACTGTATTAGCAAACGAGATTATCCTGATTCTTCGTTCATAGCTACTTCGCTTCACTCATCCTTATTAAATATAACGTAAACAAATTCGTATGAAAAATATTTATTATAAAACAACAAATTTTATTCATGCACTGCTCCGATTCAAACCAACTTGTATATTTTGTAATAATCACTTTTATATTGTAAACTGGTTTCTACTCTAGATTTTTTGCCCGTTTTTCTCCAGTGAAAGCCGTTTTCCGAACCGAGAGGTAAATAAAAAAAATTACTAAATCTAAACGATGTTGAAAGAACATTTTAATGAATTCAATAAATTATTTCATATATGAGATATGAATAAATAGTACAGTTTTGCTTAAATCACATGGAACCATGAGTTGATATTTTTTTTTTTTTCATTTTAGACTGATAGAATATATTTGTAATGGCCTAGATGGGTAAATATTAATTTTTCTTTTTAATTTGTATTCTCTACTTTAGAGACCATTAAACATAGGTTATGACGACCAACGTAAGAATGTCATTTTTCATATTTATCTTAGCACCCGGGTAGGATGCTATCAGCATAAGCATATAGTCAGCTCATCAGTATTACAATCATCAGAATTATTGGCCCGTGCAGTCCACTGCTTTACACAGGCTTCTCCCAAGGTGCGCTCCAGAGCCCAGTCTGTTGCTTACAATGGTAAGGGAAAGTCAGTCCAGTTGCAATACTGTAATGCATTACAACGCACCTGAAGTTCTTTCATCGTGTTAGTTTAAAAGGACAACTATGTATATTGTGTATTGGATCGTATGAGAAAGCATGCTCTATCGGAATGGTGCCACTGTCGCACAATATTTTTTTTTTTGCCCAATTAACTTATTCCATAACTCTGCCTTTGATAATGTTATCGCCATACATTTGAGACGTATTTAATATTGCTAATGAAATTTACATTTTCAAAGTCAAAGTTATGGGCAAGGTTAGTTTGTGCAATTCAGTCTAATAATGTTTTTGCCACAAACCAAGCGGGGTGGTATGGTGATGTGATATAATCGCGATGCCGACGGGTTGTTTTGAGTTGTAATATATGGGGGGTTGAATGTTGATACGTCACTCAAAGCCGTCACGCCAAACTCGATAGTGTGGCATTGGGACGGGGTCTGTGACGTTCTTCATACTAACTGATACTTCCTCAAGACGTCAGGCCACCGTTCCGCCCCGCTTGCTGTGTGGGGAAAACTTAAATATCTTCAAAATGTTAAACGTTTACGGATGGTAGGTCTCTCATATGTGAGGAGCAATCTAGGTAGGTACTACCGCAATGTCTATTTCTCCTCCCAAAACTGAAGTTTAATTGCACAGTGTGTTTCGGACTGAAGGACATTGTAGGCAGACGAACTACTGGAGATATTGAGACTTTACACCTTATGTCTCAGGATGGCCAGCGCAGTGGAATGCCAAGCATAGCCTTGTAATGTAATATGTTGTTTGGTTTTGCTACTGTCCATTTGCCGTCGTATCACTTACCATCAGGTGAACGGCATGCTCGTCTTGTTACATATTGCAATAATACAAATACACGGAATTATATAGATTACCATTATATACCACTTAAGATAATATGATATTTCTCTTCAGCCTCAAGAATTCTACTCCTGAACATAAGCAGGCTATATTCAATTTTAAACAAAATAGGCTGAAGACTACCAAGTTTTTACTCTAATCCAAAGCAACAGAAATGCCGTCTTAATAGTCAACTTCACCTGGTTCAGGTCAATTAGCTAAAGCGCATTCCCTAAGCGGCTAAACCCGCTATTGTCCCTATCGTCCCTGCTCTAATTCCGTTTGTCCCTTCCCGGGACGGTCCAGTGACGTCACGAGTGGGTGACACCGCAATCCCATTACGGGATCGGTGGAATACTCAATTTTGTGAGAATCAGTTATATAGGCATATATTGTGATGAGTGATCAATTATTTCAGAAAATAGAGTAAAAAAAAATCATTTTTATGAAGATAAAAAATCTGCTTTAACGTATTATATATTTAATATTTTTTTGGGAACTCGCACCCTACACACACGCCCCCCACATCGTGAGACGGCACATACACCTACACTTTTGGGAGAATGGCGGAAATCATCATTCACCTGAGGTGCCTAAAACCACACAAACCATAGCAGGCAAACGCCTTTATGGACATTTACCAATAATTCAGACGGCTTTTGCTTTTTGCGGTTGCAAACCACTTCCAACAGGTCCTAGTGGAAATATTTGAGATAGGCCTTTTATGATAAAACTTCATTTAACTTAAGAAGACGATGATTCTAGACGATCAGCCCATATATGTCCCACTGAATGGCACCGGCCTCCTCTATCGAGAGAATGGTTGAGAGAGTTCAGACAATATAGTCCGCCATGCTGGCCTTTGAGGGTTGGTGAGTGGGCCTAGACGATCAAATGATCAAACTGTTATTGTTACTAACTGATTGTTGCAATTGCAACAGGCACTCCAAACATAACATAAATAATTGATGTGAATTTTAAAAGCCAATTGAGTTATTCAAAACAACCGAGGCAATGAGCGTGGCTGGCGTAATGGAGGAAATAAACGAAATTCCATATAAATATTTATAAATGGGGATGATATTCAAAGGGTGTAAATAGTACGAGTATTCTGTACAAGGGCCCGCAAGTGCTTAGCTCTTTAACTCGACAAGATTTTGTGTAGAGCTGACAATGTATTAGAAACGAAATAAAATATGATGAATATAAATCTTGAGATCACTTACTTATTCAGAGCATGCAGACTTTACGAAATTTTAAATTAATTATTTATAATTTACTTGACAGTGTAGTAGAGTTTTCTAAGAGATTTTATATGTGTTGTTTTTTCTCCTAATGTGCGCGAAAATTTTAATTTGCATTATTAATGTGTCGCAGACTGATTAACTAACTTAACTTGATGATTAAAGTGTACAAAAATGGGTTATTTAATTGAAATTACAATATGAAATAAGTGCGTGGTGGCCTGTTGGTAAACGGACTAGACGCGGCTACCAATATGTTCACGGTGGTCGCGGGTTCAAATCCCAGGGCACACCTCTGACTTTTCGGAGTCATGTGTGTATTAACAGTCAATCACCACGCACTAAAACGGTGAAGGAAAACATCGTGAGGAAACCTGCATACCATAGCGATTCATAAGAATTTCTATGGTATGTAAGTCCGCCAACCCGCACTAGGCCAGCGTGGTGGACTATATGGCCTAACCACTCTCAATCGTACTTTCGATTGTAGAGTAGGCCCGTGCCCTGCAGTGGGACGTATATGGGCTGATACAATACAATACAATATGAAAATCCGTAAAGTCCACAATATATTTTGAAACGTCGAACCATGAAGCGTAGAAACAAAATCGCTGAAAGACATACTACATCTTTAAAAAATTATCCAATCGTAAAAAAAATCCTAGAGCACTAAACCAAAAGCAAAATACCGTAATTAATCAATAAAGCCATGCCTAAACATTATAAAGCATTCAAAAACAACAGTTCACAAGCGCGGCACGTACCGTACACCCGAAGTCTCGTATCGTCCGATTATTGCTTTTCATTTTAATATTTCAACTTTAATAAAGAGCCCCGACCTCCCGATTATGGAAATTAGATGTTCTGAATAGATGAACCTCGCCGAATTTTAAATTGGACCCCTCCTTATTAACCTTATCAAGATGTGTAACTAACGGCTATTACGTGGCATGTTTATATTTTTTATACTCAGTTTGGAGGTAAAGTTGTTAATAGGGATTTTGGTCTTGAAAATTCGGTGTTGCGTGTCAGTCTGTGTAGGATGTTTTTAAGTCATTTACCCCATTAAGTAACAAATACAATTAGCAGTGTAATAAACTGATGCCTTTTCCAGAAGGAGTAGGCAGAGCTGCTATCACGACACCTATAACATACGTTTTGCTGTGAGTGTACTGTTCCCCAATGTGATAGGGGCGAGCTCGCCATATCGGGTACTTTCTGACTCTGGGTTGATACTGAATAAAAAAATCCAACATCACTTTTCCTAACCCTGTTTTCGAACCGGAGACCTCAGCGTTGTAACTGTACCGCAGTACAACTGCACCACCGAGGCAATGGAGATACATTTGGTTTTGATAGAATATCTTTCGCTGGATACTAGCCACTTCCAAGTTCCAACAGGTCGATTTGGATATTTTCGGGGGAGCCTGTGTTCAGAAGTGGAATTCCTGTGACTGAAGGGAGCGACACACACACATACATACACACACACACACACACACATACACGCACAGAGAGAGAGAGAGAGATAACATATCCAGAGCACGAGCCTCCTCTATAATCGAGTGCGTTATCGAGTGGTTAGGCTTTATAGTCCACCACGCTGGACTAGTGCGGGCTGGCGGACTTTACATACCATTAAAATTCTTCCAAATCGCTATGGTATGCAGGTTTCCGTTTACCGACAGGCAACCACGCAGTTCATGCAGGCCACGAGACAAACTTTGCCTGGTGTGCACATCACTAATATTTCTTATTGTAAATAAATAAATAAACATTTATTCAATTATTTTTTGCACAACAAAGAAATCATATAATAATAATAATAGTACTAGTGGCGGCCTTATCATACTAGGTAATTTCTAACAGGCAGCCATGGATGGCATAGCAACTAAAGACTATTTTTATTTTTTATCTCAATTAACACTGGCTTATTCAAAAATAAGACAGTTTTGTGGATCAAAGTTTTCCAGCTCGCGTCAGTTCAACATGACTTACTGTAAACAGGAAACACCTTGATACCTTTGTAGAATATAATCCTAAAATTAATCCTCGAAATTCAACGTTGCTTCGTTCAAAGAAAATTGAAAGAAATTTTATCTTAAAATTTCTCTGTAAAAATGTCGTAATTTCCAAAAATTCGCTTAGTAAAATGGACCGATACCGTAAGACCTGAGTTGTTTGGTAGCTTTGCAAGCGATGCCTAAGCCGACGCACTAAAAGCCGGATCTAAAAATAAATGGATTTGTAAAAGACCCTTTGATGCTGTTTTTAATGGTGAATATTCTCAAATTGGCTTGTTTCGCCACTTCGAATTCGTACTCTTTGTAAATTGTACGGAAATGTTTCAAATAAACTGTTAGTTCGTGCGCTTTAAATGTTTGCTGAAAATACTTTCAATGGCGATAATTGTTATAGCGCTTTGCGTGTGATGGTAAATTGAATTTTCCTCGGAAAAACTTTGTGTGGATACACAGAGCGTTTAATAAATGTATTGTATGAATTATCATGAAAACTTTAGAAGTTGATGCAATATGTAATTTTTTTATTACCAAATTGCGTTAAGACTTAAATTCTCTTAATCAAAAACGGGAAATTAACTACAAGAATTCACATTAAAATATTGATTTCCTTTAGAAAATCGAAGCTAAAATTGTTATTACTTTTAGATAACACATTAATATTCACGACCCTTACATTACACTGGAACGCCAAACCCAGTTTACTCGAAGGAACTCTACATTTATGTCCGGAGCACGATTCCTTGGCGATCCCATACCGGATATTAACACTTAAGACGTAGAGTCTGCTCTACCGATTCTACTTGTATGTAAAATTGATATGAACGGTACAGCATGGTGCACTTACTTTCTAACAACTTCATATCCGTGTGAGCTTGTTTAAGCTATTTATGCTCTGCTGGGAAAATTTTCTACAGTGAGCTTTCAAAGGAAATCTGATAGGTAGTTTTATTTTACAATAAGGTCACGTAAAAAGACATGTGTGAGGAGGAATACGATCTAGCCGTACTTTTAGAGATTGCTAGTTCAATCTCTTCACTACGACAAATGTGAGAGGTGTGCAACTAGATGAAAAAACATAGCTAGCTGCATTGACTTTCATTTCTAGAAAAACTTTTTGAATCTTCGAATATTTATTTTCGGTCTCGTTATTTGTAAAGCTGCAATACAAAAACATATTTTAGTGAACTACGAATACATTTATTTATTAATTTTATTCTTCATTGTTCACAATGATTTTTTTTTATATGTACTGGCCCGGCATAGTGGCGGCATTGCACCTGATGGTAAGTGCTAAAGCCGCCCAGACAGAATATCCATTGGCATCGGACGGCGGTCCCATGCCTTATCGCACTAAATTAATCTCTACCAGACAGCCATTTGATTAATTTATGAGAAGGAGATAGTGAGGGCAGTCATAATATTCTTATCATCATCTCGCATAAAGTTTGGGGCAAGACATTTCTGAACAGAGACCTCTCCCAAGGTTCATTTTGAATGAGATGATGCCTGACCCGTTCTCAAGTACAAAACACAGTTTCTCCCATTGTTGATGCTGCCCGTCATGCACATGTCATTTAACTGTGTCACCGCTGCGGTAGTTGTCTGGTTGTCCGACAGAGATCACTTTACACGATACGACCTCCCATTGTAACACTGTTGTTGCTGTATTTATAGACTTAAATTATTTTAACTGTGGAACATGGGTGAAAATGGTGTAACATTGACTTGTTTTACACAATTACGACCCGTCATAATGACAATTAAATTTGGATTGACTTTTCAATGCTCTAAGTATGCCATTACATATTATTAATATTATTGCTTCCATCTCTATCTGAAATTGTAGCCTTAACCAACAGAGTCCGCATTTCACATGTCTTAAAAATTGTAGCATTTTTATCATATGTGGTTTAAATAAAGATATTAAGTAAGGATCTAAACTATTTGTTAAACCTCTTTACAATTTACAGTGAAATCGTTATTAATGTTACAAAAAAAATCCTTGTTTTACTTGAAATAAAAAATGCTTGTATTGCATACTAGTTACGCCGTCATTTTTTGCCTTATTCATTTGCATATTAAGAGCGGGTAAAAATGGCACAGGGCCAAAAATATGGAAATTGCAGCCACCTGGACTAGTTAGGATAAGGCTTTCACTACAATTGCGATTCAGTTTTATATTAGGTGAAGTCTTGGCACCACTACTATAAATCTTTTCCTCATTCTCACGTACCTCAAGAACAAGAAAACGATATACAAGTCAGTATGCGAATCGTCGCCGTCGCATAATGCATTTCCCTCAATATAGACGTAGCTAATGCACTCGACAGAATACGAATACAACGCGAGCGCATCTACATACAACTGTATAGCGGGCGGAGAAGAGCCTGAGTCACAGTAACGTTTGAAACAGTAGCTCGAGTAGAAATAATAAAATGTTATTCTATTAAGTAGGGATTTTTATGGTGATGCCATTAATCTAATGTTAATATATTATTTTTTTAATACCAAAACCAAGCTACCCCATGAATCACATAGCAATGTTTGGAATTCCACTGCGCTCGTCATCCCGAGACTGAGAGGTTAAGTCTCATTATATTGGCGAGTTACTTTGCCTACAATGTCCTACAAACCTTTGATTAATTTTTACTTTTTATTTTGCGCTATTATAGTGGATCGTGTATATTAACTAAAATTATATAGTCATAGTGGCGAACCGTAGATCATCTTTTATAAAGTTAGCATCAAAAGTTATCTGCGATTTTTATAATCACAAACAAAATATAAAACAAATAATTAATAGTACAAAAATATAAATGTACTAGAATATGACAAAATGTTTTACGTAACAATTTCAGTGTTTATTTTTGTTTAATAATTTAAAATTTCAAATATTAACATTGTTTCATAATATCCTATAGTTCTAGAGAAGTAACGAAAGGAGTAAAAGGAAAGTGAAAAATGTTATTTGCATCTGACAAATGTGACAAACACGGAGCTATCTCACTGGTGCATGATTCACTGCGGGCCATGCAGGCGCGACTTCCGGCGCAGACGACGAGGGTCGCCAATCGAGAGCGTTTTTATTTATCGCTTCAATTGTGCCAAAAGTGGGCTGGGTGGCGAGGATTGTATTAGACAATTGAGGGATTGTTTCACGCTTTTTTGGTGACTAATTGCTTTAGCATTTTAATGTTTGGTACTTGGCTGATTATGGGGTAGGTTTTTGATGTTACTTTGGCATTTTCAGGGTTTTCTGTAATCGATTTACGGATTCCTCAGTTTAAGTTAAGGTTTAACTGTTCGGACTCGGAAAAGCTATTGGTATATTCGAATAATTATTATTTGAATTCAATCATTGCGATGATTATATTATTTTTCAATATCCAAAAATACTTCGGTTTTTACTTTATAGTGACCAAATTTTAGCTTTGTCTACTTGTGTTCATCGTTCTTTAAATTAACAATCTCGTTTCTTAAATTTACGTGAATGTTACACATTGTTATAAAACTATTTTTGAGAGAGCTTAGACCATAGTCTCCCACCCCAGTCTGTTGCGGATTCGCGAACCTGATATGCCATATAAAATATTTTAATTAATTATATTTTCTTTCATATTTTTCACGTTTCATGTCATATACACTACCACTTTATACAGCATTATTTCCTATACCTTACCTTATGAATTAAATTAACAGCCAAATTACATCAACACAGAAACACTAAATTCGTCCTCAAAGTCTAGCCGAAACAAAACAAAATAGTTCACAATAAGTTTAGAAAATAGACCGTCGGATCCCGTTTTATCCGGCAAATGAAATTTCATGACTAATTAAACAACTCATCCGGGAGCTGAACGCAGAGCTCTTTGTCAGAACAAGTGCCTATATTTGTGGTCCTTACTGTATGCTAAATGAATGAACAGTGCGGCATGTTGAGTTAATTGTTTCGTGTGAGACTGAGATGGTTCGGTTAATTGTGAATTGTGAGATGTGTATTCTTATGTAGAATTGTTTGAATTTATAAAAACAATGTGATGTTTTCTTCAATATCAGTACCCATTTACAACATCACACCGTTTTACAAGAAGAGCTTGGCACAGGTGCAACCACGTTTTGCCTTTTTTCACTTGGCTCACGATTTGATGCGGGATGAATATATCGTCAATATCGTCATATCAATCGTCGGGCGATAAATCAATATCACTTTTCCTGACTTGGGATTCGAAACCTAGAATTGCATCACCGAGGCAATAAATTTCAGTAAACCTTTAGTAAAACAATTAAGTCCCCCTATACAATATTAGTGTATGAAGTTTAATAAAATAAATATAATGTCCATGATAAATTTAGTCATACTAATGGCTATACCACAAACAAGCCTAATAATTCCGACCTCACTGCGCGCTCCGCGCGTGGCGAAGGCTTGCTAGTGCTAAAATTCCTTTTTTACTCGTATCATAATTAAAAGCGCTTTAATTCGTCTCTATCTCGCGCGTTTCGCAAACATTTTCACCCGGGAAGCACGCCAACTATTTGGATATAATTTAATACTGCAATTGGAATGTATGCTAATTGCGAGACATGCTTTATTCTCATTTTTTATGATTTTAGCTAATACACACCATTTAAGGTTTCTTGTTTTTATGTTCGATTGAAATTACTTATTTAATATTAAAACAAAAAAATAATTTTAAGGGTATGTTGGCGAAAAGTAGCTGTTTTTTATTTCATAGTTATTTTCTATGAGGGAGTGGTACCACCACAGCATAGCTGATCCATTGACATATTGACACGTTTAAAAGGCTATAAAAGGCTCTATTACATAATATTATATCTATTTATTTGGTTAAATTAACTCTCTATTGCATAAAATAACATCGAATAAAAAAAAAACAAGATGCGGTATAACCACTCGAAGCAGTTTCTTAGTAACGAACTTTAGATAGAAATAAAAAAAAGGAGAAAGGGAGGGCACTCGTAAAGTAAAGAATATTTTAATGGAAGTTAATATATCACACAGCTAATCAAAGACCTAGCCTTTTCCATTTCACAAAATTAGCAGCCCAATCTTCCAATAGGAATTAAAAACATCTCGAACCTTTGACCTCTTTCCAAGCTTTCTGAGCTTAAGTAATTACAAATAATAATAATAATAATAATCCTCCCTTTCTCCTTTTTTTTATTTCTATCTAAAGTTCGTTACTAAGAAACTGCTTCGAGTGGTTATACCGCATCTTGTTTTTTTTTTATTCGATGTTATTGTATATGTTATATACTCTGGCAACACCTAAAGATCATCCATTTGAAAAATATATATATTTTTTGTTTAATATCAAATATATACACAATATTCAAAATTTATATCTAAATAGTAACCAAAATCATTCTTTTCTACATTCACATAATGTTTTATCGAAGAAATAGTGTAAATAAGCAACAAATCAGCATAATAAAAAATAATAGAATGACAGTGTGTGACAATGTCAAATAATTTTACAAAACATGTTAATTAAAGACCAAAAGGATGTTTCATAATAAAGCCAGGAAGAAACGGAACGCACGTTTAACATCTCCCAGCTCGTCGAGCTCCGCGTCGTGGGCGTCGGCTTCGGACGTATTCGAAGTGACACCGGACAACGACGCGTCGAGCCAACACGGCGAGCTGCAGTCGTCCCCGCCGCCACCAAGACCTGCGCGGCGAAGAGGACGACCCCCTCCAGCGGTGGGCTTGGGACCTGTGGGGCCGAGTGTCCCACCTACGGTCCCCGCTACCGGTGGAGTAGTGCGCCGCATGAGATGGACACGTGAAATCAATGAGAATGTCATGCGGGCCTACTTTGGGGCAACAAATGGAGGAATTAACCTCACTGCGTATCGTGTTAAAATGCTGTCTCTGTTTCAGGCTTTGGAACCAACGATTAATGTATCATCCCAACGACTGTCGGATCAAGTGCGATTTATCCAGCGGCGTAAGTTGTTGGATGATGACACACTTGAGCGGTTGCGCACAGACTTGTGTTTTGTCCAGGATGACCATGTGTCGCCCGTCAGTGGAGATCAAGCGCCAGGCCCAACACCAACACCTGTTGCTGATTTCGAGCTGACGGACAATTTAGATGACAACGTAAGTCCCCAGGATAAACAGCAACTGAGAGGAGCTTTGGAGTGTGCGATTTTGGAGTTTGCGTCTTTATCGGCGTCTTGTAGACCGCGTCTGCCACGTTTGCCAACGCATAGAAGAAATTTGGCGCTGATGGGAGCTTTGGACTCCATGTTAACTACATACTTGGAGTCCAGTCGGGATCTTGTTGATACGCATTCGATCCTTTACTGCGCGGCTGTCGCAGCATGTCGAGTGGCTAATATAAAATTTCCAAATGAATATAAAGCCACTCGAGGTGTTGTGACTGTGCCTGCCTGGCAGCGGAGGATAGAGGATCGTATCAACAGGGCCCGAACTCTCATCGGCAAGCTAATTTCTTTTAAAGAAGGAAACAGCAGGCCGAAGATTATGCGTTTTGTGACGCAGGCTTTTTCGGGGACCAACACAAGTCCTCGAAATTATAGGCTTTGCGTCACAGAACGCATAGACTTCTTCAAACAAAAAGTCTATGCGTGGGCGAACCGCATTCGTCGCTACAGGAGGCGATGGGATCGTTTCCAACAAAATCGCAAGTTCCAAACTGACCAAAAGAGGGTTTATAGATGTTGGGAGAATCCTCCGCAAGGTGTGGTAGATGGGCGGCTTCCCAGTGCTCACGAAATGCGTGAGTACTGGACGAATATCTGGTCGTCGCCTGTCTCTCACACTGAAGCCTCCTGGTTTAGTGTTGTAGATCGAGCTTGCGAGGCAATACCGGCTATGGAAACCATTTTAATCAGTCCAGAAGATGTGCTAACTGCAATTAGACAGACGCAAAACTGGAAGTCGCCGGGTCCGGACGGTCTGCACAACTTCTGGTTAAAATGGTTTCCAAGTTCGCATGCTCGATTGGCAGCGCAATTCCAGGATGCGCTTGAGCGGGGATCCCTTCCAGCATTTATGACAACAGGTGTTACTCACCTTCTCTTTAAGTCCGGTTGTACCACGGAACCAAAAAATTATAGACCCATCACATGCCTTCCCACTATTTATAAAGTTTTGACCTCCATAATTAGATCTAAAATTACAGACCATATAAATTCTAACCAAATTCTTTTTTCCGGCCAAACAGGTTGCATGAATGGGTCCCGTGGTACTAAGGAGCTCCTTCTCATTAACATGACCATTTGCCAACAGGCTCGTCACAACCGAAGGAATTTATCGGCTGCCTGGATAGATTATAAAAAGGCCTATGATTCGGTGCCTCATGCATGGCTCATGAGGGTGTTAAATTTGTATAAAATTAATACAAATTTATGCAACTTCCTTGGGTCTTGTATGGGGCAGTGGACCACTGTCCTAAGATATCCAGGTGGTACGGTTCCTCCTGATTGTGACGAGCCGATTAGAATCAAGCGGGGTATATTCCAGGGCGACAGTCTGAGTCCACTGTGGTTTTGCATGGCCCTGAATCCCCTCAGCACTCTGTTGTTGGATTCAGGGTTAGGCTACCGTCTACGGAGAGGCTCTGAGCCTATTTCTCACTTGCTCTATATGGATGACCTCAAGTTATTTGCATCGAAACAAACCGAATTGATTGAGTTGTTAAAAATAACGGATAGTTTTAGCAAATCAATCAATATGGATTTTGGTATAGATAAATGTGCGGTTATCCATGTGAAGCGAGGGGAGGTTGCGGTCTCTGATGACATACTAGTCTCAGAGACTGTAAGGCTTAGATCCCTCTCCGTGACGGAAACCTACAAATATTTGGGTATGCCTGAGGCTCTAGGTATCATGGGTGCAGATGTAAAACGATCGTTGAAAGAGCGTTTTTTTAGCCGCCTGACAAAAGTACTTAACAGTTTTTTGTCAGGTGGAAACAAGATTCGCGCTTTTAACGGTTGGGTTATGCCTGTACTCATGTACTCTTTTGGCATACTCAAATGGACTCAGACCGAATTGGACGCCCTGGATCGTAAAGTCCGAACTCTCCTGACTGCACATCGTATGCATCATCCACGATCATCAGTGATGAGATTGTACATCCCGCGGAGATGTGGGGGCCGAGGCATTCTTAATGCTAAGGACTTGCATAATCGCGAGGTGTGCAATCTCAGGGATTATTTCCTTCACAGTGATGTGGATATGCATAGGGTTGTAGTTATGGTAGATAAAGGATTTACCCCGCTCTCTTTGGCGATTGAGAACTGGCGGAAACCTCTGGTGGTAGGCATTAAGGATCGCGAGGACATATGGAAGAGCAAAGAGCTGCACGGTCGGTTCTATCGAGCCCTTCATGGGCCTGATGTGGACCGACTAGCGTCTGTGTCTTGGCTACGCTTCGGTAACCTCTTTGGGGAAACCGAGGGTTTTGTCTTTGCAATTATGGACGAAGTTATTAAGACGAACAACTATAGGAAATACATCCTGAAGGACGGTACGGTCGACATCTGTCGGGCATGCCACCGTCCGGGCGAGTCTATCAGGCATGTTATCTCCGGTTGTTCGTATCTTGCTAACGGCGAGTATTTGCATAGACATAACCTAGTAGCCAAGATCATACACCAGCAAATTGCCCTTCGATGTGGACTTGTGACTCCTGAAGTGCCATATTACCAGTATGTGCCCCAACCAGTTCTCGAAAATGGTCATGCAACGCTGTATTGGGATCGATCTATTATCACAGACAGGACTATTCTAGCCAATAAGCCTGACATTGTGATAATAGATCGATTGGCGCGCCGGGCTATACTTGTTGACGTCACCATTCCGCATGACGATAACCTTGTCAAAGCCGAAAAAGACAAAATGTCTAAATATTTAGATTTGGCACACGAGGTTACCGACATGTGGGATGTCGACTCAACAATTATTGTCCCGATTGTCGTTTCTGCTCATGGGTTGATACCAAAGAGCCTCGACCAACATCTACAGAGGCTCTCAATCGGCGTTTGGGTCAGGAGTCAGATACAGAAGGCAGTATTGCTTGACACGGCACGTATTGTGAGGCGGTTCCTCACTTTGGGCTCCTAACCACCGGTGGCTTGGGTCTCGAGCCTCGCCATCGTTGGATAACTTTTTATATTTTTATATGTATTTTGTTTTTTTTAATATATATATAAAAATGTAAAAAAAAAAGATTTAAAATAAAGAGAATAATAATAATAATACGCATCGTGTGCAAAATTGTAAAAAATCGATTTTAATTATATATTTACTGGACAACATATATTTTTGGCTTATTTTAAAGAAAAATCAATTGCTATCAAAAATCATGTATTTTATAAGACTATTTTTCGTATTTGCTACAATTTATTAAAGAAAATAAGAACGAAATTTAATTGACAAATGATGACAGTGTCAAATAACACAAAACTGGAATAAAATCTTTGAAAACGTATTTAAAAATGATCACACGATGACATCACGCGCCAGCAGACGAAACGCACGCATAAGTTCTCCCAGCTCGTCGAGCTCCGCGTCGTGGGCGTCGGCTTCGGACGTGTTCGAGGTGACGCCGGACAACGACGCGTTGAGCCAACGAGACGAGCTGCAGTCGTCCCCGCCGCCACCAAGACCTGCGCGGCGAAGAGGACGACCCCCTCCAGCGGTGGGCTTGGGACCTGTGGGGCCGAGTGTCCCGCCTACGGTCCCCGCTACCGGTGGAGTAGTGCGCCGCATGAGATGGACCCAAGAATTGAATGAGAATGTCATGCGGGCCTACTTTGGGGCAACAAAGGGAGGAACTAGACTCACTGCGTATCGTGCTAAAATGCTGTCTCTGTTTCAGGCTTTGGAACCAACAGTTGATGTGTCATCCCAACGACTGTCGGATTTATTCAACGGCGTAAGTTGTTGGATGATCAAGTACTTGAGCGGTTGCGCTCGGACTTATGTGTTGTCCAGGACGTCAATGTCCCGTCCGTCACCATAGATCAAGCAGCAGACACACCACCAACACCTGCTGCTGATATCGATCTGACGGACAACATGAACAGCAATGTAAGTCCCCAAGATGAACAACGTCTGAGAGGGGCTTTGGAACGTGCGATTTCGGAATTTGTATCTCTATCCGCGTCTTGTAGACCGCGCTTGCCGCGTTTGCCGACGCATAGACGAAATTTGGCGCTGATGGGAGCTCTGGACTCCATGTTACCTACGTACTTGGAGTCCAGTCGGGATCTTGTTGATACGCATTCGATCCTTTTCTGCGCGGCCGTCGCAGCATGTCGAGTGGCTAATGTAAAATTTCCAAGTGATTTTAAAGCCACTCGAGGTGTTGTGACTGTGCCTGCTTGGCAGCGTAGGATCGAGGACCGTATCAACGGGGCCCGAATTCTCATCGGCAAGCTAATTTCCTTCAGAGAAGGAAATAGCAGGCCGAAGATTATGCGTTTTGTGACGCAGGCTTTTTCGGGGACCAATACAAGCCCTCGGAATTATAGGCTTTGCGTCACAGAACGCATAGACTTCTACAAACAAAAAGTCTATGCGTGGGCGAACCGCATTCGCCGCTATAGGAAGCGATGGGATCGTTTCCAACAAAATCGTATGTTCCAAAGTGACCAAAAAAGAGTTTATAGATGTTGGGAGAATTCCCAACAAGGTGTGGGAGATGGGCGGCTGCCAAGTGCTCACGAAATGCGTGAGTACTGGGTGAATATCTGGTCGTCCCCTGTCTCTCACACTGAAGCCCCTTGGTTTGGTGTTGTCGATCGAGCTTGCGAGGCAATACCGGCTATGGAAACCATTTTAATCAGTCCAGAGGATGTTCTGGCAGCGATTCGTCCAACCCAAAATTGGAAGTCTCCGGGTCCGGATGGTCTGCACAACTTCTGGTTAAAATGGTTTCCAAGTTCGCATGCTCGATTAGCAACACAGTTCCAGGATGCGCTTGAGAGGGGATCGCTCCCAACATTTATGACGACAGGTGTCACTCACCTGCTCTTTAAATCCGGTGTTACCACGGAACCAAAAAATTATAGACCCATTACATGCCTTCCAACTATTTATAAAGTTTTGACTTCCATTATTAGATCCAAAATTACAGACCATATTTCTTCTAATCAAATTCTATTTTCCGGCCAGACAGGTTGCATGAATGGGTCCCGTGGTACAAAGGAGCTCCTTCTCATTGACATGACCATTTGCCAACAGGCTCGTCACAACCGAAGGAATTTATCGGCTGCCTGGATAGATTATAAAAAGGCCTATGATTCGGTGCCCCACACATGGCTCATGAGGGTGTTAAATTTGTATAAAATTAATACAAATTTATGCAACTTCCTTGGGTCTTGTATGGGGCAGTGGACCACTGTCCTGAGATATCCAGGTGGTACGGTTCCTCCTGATTGTGATGAGCCGATTAGAATCAAGCGGGGTATATTCCAGGGCGACAGTCTGAGTCCACTGTGGTTTTGCATGGCCCTGAATCCCCTCAGCACTCTGTTGTTGGATTCAGGGTTAGGCTACCGTCTGCGGAGAGGGTCTGAGCCTATTTCTCACTTGCTCTATATGGATGACCTCAAGTTATTTGCATCGAAACAAACCGAATTGATTGAGTTGTTAAAAATAACTGAAAGATTTAGCAATTCAATCAATATGGAGTTTGGTGTAGATAAATGTGCGGTTATCCATGTGAAGCGAGGGGAGGTTGCGGTCTCTGATGACATACATGTCTCAGAGACTGTAAGAGGGTCATTCCGTGATTTCGTGCAAATTACATATCCAGCCAAATAAAACCATGAAATAATGCCCTTTATTTAAGATTTTTTTTTCGGATGGACAGCATATCAAGTTCCCAAAAAATAGTATCTTTGAAAGTTTCAATATTTTAGTTTAGTTTTGATTTATCTTAGTTTATCGCCTGAAATTCTCATTACACTCCGAGTCCAAAGTGTGTCGAAATTGAATTGATTCTGTTTGTATCTTTTTTTATCAATTATTTTCTTCAAATTCTTCTATAATCTGTTAGTTTAATTAATTATTATTTTAAAAATAGTATTTTTTTAAATAAATTCATAGTATAAACGATTAAAAAAAGGTCCTAAAATTTTGTCACACAAAAAATGTCATTACCTTCCATCGCTAGAATAGTTCAATTTATAGACGCGTTTGTAAATCCCCACTCGTGATTCACGACGCAATCTGTTCGTAACGGTCAGTTAGCCGCGTCGGCAAAGCAATGTGGACGTGTCTTACAGATTTAAGAAATTATATACGTTCTTTGTGTCTTCGAAAGTATTTTGTCCTAATATTGGTTCATTACATTCCGTTCAATTATAAAGGGTAAGTAACACTTAATATTACTATAATTTCTATAAGTTACGCCTTGTCTATGGGCTATAATCCTATTTAATTGTGAATTAGTCATAATGTATAATAAGCCAGTTATTTAAGAAATTCTTTCAAATTATCATTCATTTCCGTTGCATCCCCATCCGTCCCATCCTATTTTTTTGTGGATGGTAATGAACGATTATGGAAGTGAATGAATAATTTTCTTATCAAATTACTATTTGATAAGAAAATTAACTGAGCAAGCCGTAACCGTAACCCTTGCCATATCATATTATGTAATCCAAGAACAACAGTAAAAAGTAAGGTCATAAAGCGGACCATAAACGCCCAATTGGTCCGCTACCTGGAGGATCACTCGTTGATCAGTGACCGACAATACGGATTCCGTCATAATCGATCGAAGGGTGATCTTCTAGCGTTTATCCTGCATCGCTGGGGTGAGGCGATTGACCGGCGTGGCGAGGCTCTTGCTGTGAGCCTCGACATTGCCAAGGCGTTTGATAGGGTCTGGCACCGTGATCTTCTGTCCAGGCTTCCAGCATACGGTCTACCCGGCAACCTGTGTTCGTGGATTTCCGGCTTTCTACATGGGCGTAGAATACGTGTAGTCGTTGACGGACACGCTTCGGCGCTCATGTCGGTAAATGCCGGAGTTCCTCAGGGCTCGGTGCTGTCGCCCACCTTGTTTATTCTGCATATCAATGACATGTTGTCGCTTGGCAACATTCATTGCTATGCAGATGATAGCACGGTTCATGGGCGATACCACTGCGGGCCTCCAGGTTGCCGTGTCGAAACTGTGAAGGGACGCGAAGATCTTGTCATTGAGCTCAACCGGACCTTGGATCTCATTTCTACATGGGGTTCCAGGAATATGGTTGAGTTCAATGTCAAGAAAACCTAGGTGTGTGCGTTCACGTGCAAAAAATCCCCGTTCTCTCCCCTCCCCATTCTTCAGGGCACTCCCCTCTCAGTGCGGAATGATCTGAGTATCCTTGGTGTGGATATCCGCTGTGATCTCAATCCAAGGAATCACATCGAGGGCGTAATATATGCCATATCACGCAGGGTTGGAGTCCTGAACAGGGTGCGTCGGTTTTTCACGCCCGGTCAGCTTTGTCGCTTATATAAAGCACCTTAGCAGGCCGGTATAATTGTTTCCATTGGCATGGGACTGCCATCCGAACTGAGTACGCTTGGTAAAAGCGTTCGGGATGTCAAAAACAACGTCATAAGCCTAAACTTTAACACGTGTACACATTACAACCTCGTTACTGTTACAGGTAACTTATAGTTACAGCTCCTTAATGAGTACCTGGCTTTAGGTGTTGGAATAAATATAGAATACATAAGTAAAGCATGTGCCCATAAAATTAAAACTAATAATTTACATATGTTACAGTTTAGTGGAGAATGGGAAAAATACGAAAAAAATTAACAAGAGAAGAAAAACTGGCAAAGGACCGGCTTCGCAAACGAGAAAAATATGCATTTTGTTTATTTGCAGGTATTTTGTTTTGCGATAATTATGGTGAAGCAGCTGAAGGACAACTTATTCTTACGGATAATGATAATGAGGAGAATCATGATGTAGAAGAGGATTTATCTAGATGTCAAATTGATACACCGACAATTTTAAATAATAATAGTGACTCAGGCGTTTTGGATAATTTGCACATTTTTGACGATGCAACAACTTCATTGCTGTCACCGCGTTTAGCAAACGCTAATACCACACGTTCAGGACAAAATCCCAGTATAGCTAAATCTAATAAAGTAACAATTTTATCAGACGTGCGCCTTAATTGGGATAACGTGGCTTTTAAAGATATACCAAAACATAAAACAAACCTCGTAAGTACACTTCGTCATCGACAAGAACTTGAAAACTTTCTTCGACCAGACGGGAAAGAAAATCAGAATAGCAATACAACATTAGATAATTGTTTACCCTCATTGCGCTTTGCTTTTTTTAATGATAATGAAGATAGCGATGATGATTATTAATCTAAACTAAAACAAAAGGCTTCAAAAAAAAATTATGGCGTAAGCCGTCTTGGATGGCATTTACTTACTATATTCAATTTTTATTGACTTTTTTTGTGTTCATAAGAAATTACTTCATATTTTTCATTTATTATTTTAATCACATAGAACATGTGGTAAGATTTATTATTAACCTTAAGGTGTATTTTTACGGTTGTTTATTTTTAATTACAAGAAATATTTTGTCGAAATTTTTATTAATGTCATTAAGGTTAGTATTTTTTAGATCTTTGATAATAAATATTGTATCTTTTTATTAATTATAATTGCTTAAGACTGTTTTCCAAAGAATATTGTTTTGTTTTTTGTTGATTTAATAGTTGTCGTTATTTTGATGTTAATTTTACTTCCAACACGTTTGAAAACTTGGTGATCGTTAATTAATGTGAGAACTTACTTGATACTGTGATGTGATGAAGCTAAATAAATAAACAACCAGTACCAATCATTATTATTAACATTTTGCCTTTCACGTTATTTTGATTCATCTTTGTACCTGTTGTGAATTGCCTTCCCAGTATGTTTCATTCCCTTCCCACCTATTTCATTACATTCTTTTGAGTAATAATTACCATCCATAGCGCAATTTTGAAGAAGCTAAATCTATAAATCTATACAATATAGAAAAGTGCCTTCTTCTGAATATCATTAAAAAAACAACCTAGATTTGTTTTATTGAATAACATTCTTGATTTTTTGTATTTTTTTTAACTTCCGCGGAACGACGAAATTTGCACGAAATCACGGAACGACCCAAGACTCAGATCCCTCTCCGTGACGGAAACCTACAAATATTTGGGTATGCCTGAGGCTCTAGGTATCATGGGTGCAGATGTAAAACGATCGTTGAAAGAGCGTTTTTTTAGCCGCCTGACAAAAGTACTTAACAGTTTTTTGTCAGGTGGAAACAAGATTCGCGCTTTTAACGGTTGGGTTATGCCTGTACTCATGTACTCTTTCGGCATACTCAAATGGACTCAGACCGAATTGGACGCCCTGGATCGTAAAGTCCGAACTCTCCTAACTGCACATCGTATGCATCATCCACGTTCGTCAGTGATGAGATTGTACATCCCGCGTAGATGTGGGGGCCGAGGCATTCTTAATGCTAAGGACCTACATAATCGCGAGGTGTGCAATCTCAGGGATTATTTCCTTCACAGTGACGTGGATATGCATAGGGTTGTAGTTATGGTAGATAAAGGATTTACCCCGCTGTCTTTGGCGATTGAGAACTGGCGGAAACCTCTGGTGGTAGGCATTAGGGATCGCGAGGACATATGGAAGAGCAAGGAGCTGCACGGTCGGTTCTATCGAGCCCTTCATGGGCCTGATGTGGACCGACTAGCGTCTGTGTCTTGGCTGCGCTTCGGTAACCTCTTTGGGGAAACCGAGGGTTTTGTCTTTGCAATTATGGACGAAGTTATTAAGACGAACAACTATAGGAAATACATCCTGAAGGACGGTACGGTCGACATCTGTCGGGCATGCCACCGTCCTGGCGAGTCCATCAGGCATGTTATCTCCGGTTGTTCGTATCTTGCTAACGGCGAGTATTTGCATAGACACAACCTAGTAGCCAAGATCATACATCAGCAAATTGCTCTTCGATATGGACTGGTGACTTCTGAAGTGCCATATTACCAGTATGTTCCTCAACCAGTTCTTGAAAATGGTCATGCAACGTTGTATTGGGATCGATCTATTATCACAGACAGGACTATCCTATCCAATAAGCCTGACATTGTGATAATAGATCGATTGGCGCGCCGGGCTATACTTGTTGACGTCACCATCCCGCATGACGATAACCTTGTCAAAGCTGAAAAAGACAAAATGTCTAAATATTTAGATTTGGCACACGAGGTTACCGACATGTGGGATGTCGACTCAACAATTATTGTCCCGATTGTCGTTTCTGCCCATGGGTTGATACCAAAGAGCCTCGACCAACATCTACAGAGGCTCTCAATCGGCTGTTGGGTCAGGAGTCAGATTCAGAAGGCAGTATTGCTTGACACGGCACGTATTGTGAGGCGGTTCCTCACTTTGGGCTCCTAACCACCGGTGGCTTGGGTCTCGAGCCTCGCCATCGTTGGATAACTTTTTATATTTTTATATGTATTTTGTTTTTTACTATATATATAAAAATGTAAAAAAAAAAGATGTAAAATAAAGAGAAATAATAATAATAATAATATTTATTTATTCTCTCATACAGAAAAAAGGGTACAATATTTTAAAATTACAAATTGGATGTGAGACTGGTGTCTGATATAGGCAGGGCCTGTGTTTCAGATCACCAGGATCTTCACGCCATGTGGTTACATTTTGGTTGCAGCTCGTTAAATACATTAGAAGTAGATAAATAAATCTGTATATGCGACAGTTTATAATGGTACAATAAGTTACATATTAAATATGGGTAGTCCTTTTATATTAAACTAACATAATCAATAACAAGTAGGAAACAAAACAAAAGAGATTTTTTAAGAACTAAAATGAATGTAACAAATAAATTGACACTCTATCTTAAACAATGTTAACAAATAAGAAATTAAAAGAAATAAAATAAATTCGACAATAAAAATATTAATGCAGTAGGTACACTATTTTCATTTATTATTGGCAATAATAAAGTAAATAGCTTAGCTATCTTAAAACATTAACAGATTAGAATTTAAAAGAATCAAGATTAATGTAACAATAAAAATAACAAATGAAGTATACTAATTTTTTATAGGCAGGCATCTTCTAATTTTATTATTAAATTAAATTTATTTATTTAATTTAAAGTTATTGCTATAAGACAAAAATGAAGGAGTAAAAAACAGACATTGTGTGTGTGTGTGTGTGTGTGTGTGTGTGTGTGTGTGTGTGTAGGTTTGTGTGTGTGTGTGTGTGTGTGTGAGTGTATAAAACATTTTACTCATTTATGTGCGCCTAATCATATGTTAAGCTAAGGGGGTTAGGAGACGTTCAGTATCATCATAGCTGTGATCTTGTAACCATTCCGTTACTTTCTTTTTACAACTTATCTTAATCAGTAAATATAGTTTCAGTTTTTTATATATTGTGTTGTAAAGGTACGGTCCAAGAAAGCAAAAAAACCTGTGAGAGAAACTTGTATTAAATCTAGATATTGTGCAAATAATATTTGTTCTACTCCTCTTTTGTATATCGATTGAATCGTATAACAACAATGAATGTTGTCTCAATAATACAGCACGGATAAAAAGTTGACGAATTGTCAACACCTTGCATAGTTCAAATAATCCAGCCGTTGAGTGAAGCTTGGGTAAGAAGTAGCTGACTTTTAGTATTGTTCTTTGTGCTCGCTCCAAGTAAATTAAATTTGTTTTATTAGTACCTCCCCAAACAGAAATACAATACGTGAATATAGATTGACATAATGCAAAATAGACTGATTTGATAATGTTTTCGTTAGCAACATGCCGAAGTGTTTTAAATATATAAATAAGTTTTCGAGTTCTGCCTGCTAAAGAATTAATATGTTCCCGAAAATTAAGTTTATCATCAATAATTATCCCTAGGTATTTAATAGAGTCTGTTTTAATTAATTTAGAGCAAAAACATGAAAGTGTGTGGACTGCTGTATTACATGTGTGGGCATAAATGTGTAGGTCTGGTATGGACTGTTTCTTGATGGAATATGTCATATATTTGGTCTTTTCGACATTGAGAGTAAGGCTATTGTTATACAACCATTTTGTGATTAGGTCAAATCCTTTTTGAGCGGTATCGTATACATCCTCCCAAGTTTCACCACTAAATACTAGGACCGTGTCATCTGCAAATGTAATAATTTTACCACAAGACAGTTTAGTTTTACACAAATCATTTATATAGGCAAGAAACAGCGTAGGACCCAGAATACTACCCTGTGGCACACCATACTCAATAGGAAGCTCAGCGCTAATCCATTTATCAATTTTTACAACTTGAGTCCTGCTAGTAAGGTAGTTTGTGATTAGCTGATGAGGTAGTCCTCTAATACCAAGCTTTTCGAGTTTCCTTAACAGAATTGGAATAGAGACCGTGTCAAAAGCCTTAGCTAGGTCAATATAAATGGCTAACACTTTTTTATTGCAGTCCAGGTTTGTGACTATAAAATCTGTTAATTCGTGGACTGCGTCTGCTGTTGATTATGTTATCTGCTGTTGAAATAATTATTAAAAATTATCACTACCCACCAAATTAACCAGGATCAACTTACTTAATATCCCTGAAGGACACCAAACACTTCGTTAACACAGATAAAACTTCGGTTATTTTCAACGTCCCTTAAAAGTACTGTGGGGACGGCAGGAAGATAAAAAACATAAATTAAAGTAAAATAAGCTGTCACGGCCCAACTTGGAACATTATCGTTTTGAACAAGGAGCGTAATTCGGCACCGCTCTAACCGCTTCCTGTTATGGAAGTACTGGCTATGGGATAGGAGGGAGCGATTAGCGGGAATACGGTAGTCATCATTATATTGTTACTGATCAGGTTGGAGGGAGCATTTGGTACAGGATCTCAGGTTTTATGTAATAGCTTTTTGAAGCTACTTATGATGATTCATTTTTTTATAGAAAATATTAAATAATGCAAGGTTTAATGAAGGTATATTCCCAAGGAGGTAAATATATACAACAAAAATAACCCAACTTTAACCTTTATACTGTAATTTGGCTTGCAATAAAAAAATATTGTAGTGTGTTGTTTGTATTATATATGTAGAGTACGATTGAGAGTAGCCAGTGTAGTGGACTATATGGCCTATCCACTCTTAATAGTATACTTTCAATTGTATTCGTACATGAGGCCCGTGCCCTGCAGAGATGTATATGGACTGATACAGACAAACAATATATATTATGTAGGCGCTACTATAGAACTCACATATTGCAGATCTTTTTTGACGTCCCGAGATGTGATGTTGGGTGAGGTTAATACCAGGGTATAAATAGTGGTCTCGGACTCCTCATATTATTTTTTTGAGGTTAAAAATTTTCAACAAACAAAATTGCCTCACCTTTGAACCAAGGACTTCCTTCACAGTCTTACAAGCATCTTCTAAGCAAATATGGTAACCGAACTAAGGAGTGTTGGCTTACTTTCTGTTCAATTACTGCTAGATGTGTGCGGCGATTCTCCATTTATATATTTTTTTTTTCGAAAACGCTAATTAAATCGCTCTTCGCTCTTGACTTGGCCCGATAAAGTCGAAAACCACAAAGGGCCCGACCAAACCGCAGTTTCTGATGAGGCATACAGCTACGTGACAAAAAACAATTTTCTTCCTTCAGAGCATTAATGATTGTGAACGACATTTTTAAAGTACAATGTGAAATTTTAAATGAATTTAATATTACTAGTGGTCGCCTAGTGGTCGAAATTCGACCAAATCAAGAAGAGAAAAAGTTTTTACCTGTATGATGATGTTGTTATTCTGATAATTCGTGCACATTTAAATGTCCGTATCTCTCAAAATCGCTTATTTCTCCTGAAGTATATGCAATTACTAAAATCGTAAACTACAATAATTGCTTTGAACCAGCAATAGTAAATTATATAATTTTTTTTGTACCTGAATGTTGTTATTGCAGATTGCTGCTACAGAACTTTCTTTATGCATATAATGAATGATAGCGCTCAGTATTTCACGTAGTATTCGTCAAATAAATCTTTTCTGTTTGATATTCAACAAAACCACAGTAAACATTTTTTTCTGATTGACATTCAACTACATAATATGTCTATAATAAAGCAAAGAAACAATTTGACCAAAGAGTATGTATACGTGTACAAATACTTGTGTATGCGTGTGTCAAATGCATGCTGGTTTATTTATTGATTTAATGTACTTTTTATACATTATTATTAAAATCTTGTTTTATATTACATTTAATATTAGGCTTAATATTAATATTATTGCCTCATTTAAAATTAATATTCTCTTTTAATATTAATATTATTACCTCATTAGGCAAATAAAACCTTTTTTTTGATATGTCTATGTCAGAAGAACAAAATGAAAAAGAAAAGTAACAATTTGACACCAGAGTATGTATACTTGTATATGGATGTGTGCGTGAAATGCATGGCAGTGTGTGTAATGTTTTATTTTTTGATTTAATGTACTTTATAAGCATTATTATTGAAAAATATTAGCATTCTCCACTTCTCCTACACATAAACTATAAGTGTGCCAAATTTTATGCTCCTGCGTGCTCGCAATTTTCGTAAAAAGGGATCCAAAGTTTGTGCATCACGTATTAATATATAGATTATGTACTGCTCTCCCTCTAAACAGTAGTGTAAAGCAACTGTTGTATTTCGATTTTGTAGGACATTGTAGCCAGAGTAACTGTTGGGCATACTGAGACTTAACATCTTATGTCTTCGGATGGCGAGTGCAGTGGTATGTGAAGGATTGCTTTGTAATTCATGGTGTCTTGGTTTTGCTTCTGTTTATGAGCGGTCTTATCGTTTCCCATCAGGCGAAAGGCATGATAGTCTTGCCATTCATTGCAAAAAAAAATATATGAAAGAATTGTAGATTAGTATAATTACGATGCTTAAGGACTGTAGACTTACTGCTTTTTTAGATTCACGCGAATATTACACATTGAAATAAAACTAAATTTTACTGATATTTATTTTGTGAGTTCCCAAAGTTTAGATTATTTTTCGATTTTTGTGGTTATGGGGCGGCCAAAACTGGTTAAGGTTACTGGAAGTCACTGGATGCAAGCCTTCCAACAGGTTGATGTAGCGATCAATCAAATCGAGACAAATGTTGAGCGATAAATTCGCAATGAAATAAATCTTGGGTTATATTTTCTCGCCATAAAAGTAAATAACATTTATCCTACAAATAACATTAAACAAAAGTTTATTTAAATGCCCGACCAAAATCAATTATCACATAGGTGTTAAACTTATCGGACGGATGCACACGAGTGGAAAATAACGCTCGACACTCCATCGGAAAATTAACGCATTAAATACATTATCCTTCCATTGAACTCCGTGGATAATCATAAAGGGTAAACGTTTTAATGAACCGTTCAATGTACTCATTAATTCATGGTTTATTTGTATCTTTGTGTGGGATTCTCTGGGGCAGATTGTATATTGTTAATGCTGTCCTAGGTACCTACAAAGTGTGGAAATTTGTTTTAATAACAGTTATTTAAAATTTGGAGGATGATACGGACGAACGAGTGAAAATGTAGAGATTTTTATCCTTCCAGCAATGTCACTGGCCTAATAACAGCAAAGATGCATCAATATAATTTCTTACTTCGTTTGGTTTGACACAGTAGTCTTACCATTAGATATGAACTATTCATACATACATAGATAAACTCACGGATTTTATCCCATAAGGAGTAGGCAGAGGTGCGAGAACACCCTCATTTCGTCTTGAATGCTCCGTCCCACGATGTGATAGGTGGCTAGCCTATCGCCTTATCGGGCGCAAATTCCTAAATCTGGGTAAATAACTATTCATTCATGTATTGGCCAAAAGTATAACGCTAGAGTTTCTTGCCCGTTCTTCTCTGGCGAAAACAGCCTTGTGAACTGGGTGGTAGTGGAAAAAAAAATGACTGAATCTAAATAGTGTATGACATTTTATGTATTCAATAAATATTTTCATTTTCATTTTCATTTCATTTTCATATCAAGAGTATATTTCAACACACAAGAGCCTAATTCACATATATAATTTCAACCCAGGACCTAACAGTTTAAATTCCATGGTTGCATCCACTAGACTACAGCACCGACTACCAATGAGATAAATTGCATTCAAGCTGCTGGATCGGCTGTCACGGGTATTGTTCGTGTTTTTTCCGCGCCGTTAACGTGATGTATGCATTTTATTCTGTCTGCCGGTACATATTCTACAATGTATTCTATTGTGTAGAATTGTTATTGGTTGAAGAAACTGAATGCTGCAGATATAGTGTTTTCAATATCACCTTGGATTTATACATAGCCTTCATAGCGCAGTTTGTTGAGATTCGATTGTGGAAGTCTCCGAACTAATACATATGTTCATGAGCTCCATTCTATTTTCTTCTGTTTATATGGTGAGGATGATCAAGTAATTTTATATACAAATACTACAACGAAAATCAAAAAATCGAGTAGCCGAAGGATTTAGTTTTATTAGTATCAAAAGGTTAAAAATTAATAAATTATTTTGAGAAATTTATTAGGACGCCCGCCTATAAGATTAACGGACGACCTGGTAAGGTTGTAGGAAGTCGCTGAATGCAGGTCTCTTCACACCAGTACGTTTGGAAATAATTGCTGGAGGAATTTGTTTATCTCCGAACCTCCAATGGCAGAAGAAAGAGAGAGTTTGGGAATCATTTAACATATATTATTCTGAAAATATTTTCGTTTCCCACTTCAAAATTCCCAAAACCCTAAAGAACAATTTATCTCACCAAATAGTACAATTAAAACTTACTCCCAAAAAGGAAACCGAAACAGAAATCCATCCCTTCCGAATATCTGCGAGACAAAGCATTCATCTCTTATCAATACACGTGCGCATAAAGTGAGCACAACAAAGCGGTAACTTTTCGCCTCTGCCGGCCCCATTCATTCGCCGACGACATGCATTGTTCCCCGACATCCCATTCTGCATGTAAACACAATTTACTACACCATTTTTGAATAGCCTGAGATGAGTTACGCGTGAAGTTTGCTTTTGGGTGTGTAAGAAATTATTTAGCATATATTTTACTATTTTATCACCAGTTTCAACAGTAGGTAAAACTTTATTATTACAAAAAAATTAAAAGATTCAATTTCTAGATTATTTTTATGGTAGAGTTATTTACTAAGGCTAATCAATCAAAGCAATTTCGTAAACACAAAGCGCTTGATTCAATATACTTTGCTCTGAACAAGTCATAACCTCTTTCCAAAGAGCCCTCCTCGTAGCTCTGACTTCCTTATTATTTAAATCCATCCATGTCCAGTAGTTAAATTTACATTCCATACACAAGCGAATCAAATACTCGTATTATGTATGAAGTAAGGCTACGATCATTTTCTAAATATTTTTCAATAAAACCTTAGCAGATACCGCTTCATGCGGTCCCATCCATCACCATCCATAATATGATCCACGCCATGACTAATCCCACAACGCTACTATTAGGCACGATATTTTTAACCCATCACGTGTGTTAAAATCTCTTTTAGCCTGTGCAGGTAAAATGCTCTCTACAAAAAGTAATGATTACAATATTTATTTGAAAATATTCAATTATTAAAAAAGCAATTACGCATTCAAAAACTACACTTACGTATTCATAGTAATTATCTCTCTCTGTATCAGCCCATACACGTGCCACTGCAGGGCACGGGCCTCCTCTACAATCGAGAGTACGATCGAGAGTGGTTAGGCCATATAGTTCCACCACGCTGGCCTAGTGCGGGTTGGCGGACTTACATACCATAGAAATTTTATAAATCGCTATGGTATGCAGGTTTCCTCACGATGTTTTCCTTCACCGTTTTAGTGCGTGGTGATTGACTATCAATACACACATGACTCCGAAAAGTCAGAGGTGTGCCCTGGGATTCGAACCCGCGACCACCGTGAACATGTTGGCAGTCGCGTCTAGTCCGTTTACCAACAGGCCACCACGCACTTACCAACAGTATTTATAAAACATAAAAAATCAAGCTTTCAATCCCATAATGTGTCAACCTAAATAATTAATTACTAATATACAATGATTTGCCCTATATAAAGACCGATTTTCAACAATCAAATTTCTAACCTAGTGCGTGATGCCCTGTTGATAATCGGACTAGACGCGGCTGCCAAATGGTTCATGATGATCGTGGGTTCAGATCGCAGGGCGCACCTTTGACTTTCTGAAGTCATATGTGTATTGTCAGTCAATCGACACTCACTATAACAGTGAAAAAAAACATCGTGAGGAAACCAGCATCTCATAGCAATTTGTAAGAATTTATATGGTATCTAAAGTCCACCAACCCGCCCTCCAATCGTACTACTCTTGATTGTAGCGATGTCCCGTGCCCTTCAGCGGGACGTATATAGGCTGATAAAATACGATACAAATTACAAACCCCGCGATACTCTTTCAAACCTTTTCGTAGCAATAAACAAACACCTTCTTCCCAGCGATAAGCCTCAAAAAACAAGGAAAAACAAACTTTTTGTTTCTTATCTCGAAAGTAATACAAACACTTAACATACCAACAAAGGAAACCGAACAAGATGTAAAAATCTTGCACGAGCTCTGAATACTGTGATCTACATACAGAAATATGTAAATACGGAAGGGTTGCAGAAGTCATCGCTTCCCAAAACTCCGGATTAGAACTCAAGGGACCTGCCGTTTGTACGTCATTCGATGTTTTGTATGTGATTGCTGCTGTTGTTTGGGAAACGGTGCGGTAGTTCTTGTTTCGGGAATTGTGTTTTTTGAGGTAAAATTGTGTATATTTCTGTTTTTATACAGTTGATACTGTTGAATAATGTACTTGCCATTCTCTATCAGCCCAAATACATCCGTGCAGGGAACGGGCTTACTCTACAATCGAGAGTACGATTGAGAGTGGTTAGGCCATATAGTCCACTACGCTGGCCTAGCGCGAGTTGGCGGTCTTACATACCACAGAAATAACGTTTTTTTTTTTGCAATTACTATGGCAAGTACATTATTCAACAGTTACTTTGTGCTACTTTTACAGCTACTTTGTACTGAAGGAACAAAATATTGACTTGATTTTAATGATTTTCACATAGAATGATAGCGTGAATTTTGTTTCAGCCATTGACCGAACAATACTAGCTAATTCAAGAATAGGTTTTGTTTATTACAATGAACAGCGAGACGAGCATGCAATTTGACTGATGGAAAGCGGTTGTATCCGCTCATTGATAGTAGAAAAACCAAACCACACCACGAATTACAAAGCAATGCTTGGCAATCTACTGCGCTCGCCAAGTTGAGACATAAGATATTAAGTTCAATATGTCCAGTAGTTACTCCGGGTACAATGTCTTTCACACCGAAACACAACAATGCATTTATGCTCCTGTTTAGTGGGAGAAATAGATATTGCGGTGTTACCAACCCAGGAGACCTCTCATATACCTACCGGTTACACCAGTTTTCGAGTGTCACTCAAGTAAGAAACGTTTTTAGGAAGTTGGTACGTGATAAACATAATTATTAACAGGTGGGCAAATTATATTTGATCGCATAAAGTCTCTCTTATTTCCTGACACCTACGACACAAGACTTAATTGATATTATTGTGTGGTCAGGGCTATGTACATATGTACCTATATATGTGACTGTTGGGTGTATTTATTTACATATTACATTATGCTACGAAATTTGCTGACAAATAAATAGCTAATGTACTAACATTAAGATACGTACATCTTAATAAATGTATTTAAATTTCAATTTACATAAGATCGCGCTAACTAGCAACTCAACAGTCTGGGAAATCGATAGCATAACTTGTTGAAATCCAGCTTACTGAACTCGGTAACGAAGTAATGAACTGCGCCCCACTTCGCAACTTCTTAATATGTTCCACACACGTCGCGAATGTAGTTTGTGTTATACAAGTATCTAAGATCAGCGTCTCAGCATATCATGTATCTGATTATCATACATAATAATCTGATGTCAAGTACATAAACTCACGCCTTGTTCCCTGAAGGGTCAGGCGGGGGTGATGAAGGCAACCAGGACCCCCACGTTACGTTTTGTGTTCCACCCCACGATTTGATAGAGGGCTATCGTCATATCGGGCACAAATTCCTGACTCCGTGCCGATAATGAATAAAAAATCCACTATTACTTGGTCCGACTCGATATTCGAACCCGAAAACTAAGTTATGTAATCATACTGTAGTCCAACTACGACACCACACGGCAGTCTTAAAAAAATATCTGATAATGTTTAAGAAATTTTGAAATATCTGCTCATACACCTTATGGGCAAAACAAAGATATGTAATTTATTTAATTAGGACTATAACGAGTTTGTATACGACGAAAAGAAATCTGATTCTAGTGCAGCTTAAGGGAACAGGACAAGTAAAATAAAACATTATTCCAGAATTGTAGGCGTCTAACTAACCTTTCTGCGGTTTATGTGGGCCGTGAGAGTGTTCCTGGGTCGAATATTCTAAATGGGATGTCTAATTAGTGCCAATATTGAATAATTGTCGTCAAACGTGGCGATATGTTCGGTCCCAAGACTTTGTTGATGAAAATTAACTGGGTAAATAATGGGTGGTACTAGTAGCATTTTTGTCTACCCACTTGAGGATACACTCGTGAACATAGAAACAAAGTTATTCACAAACAAACCAAAAAAAAACTTTTAATTAAATCAATTTTAACAGAACCCATCGAATCCAACTACTGATAGCCGTTGAAAAAATCTAATATTACCAAAAATAGTTTCGCGTGAAAGAAAAACGATAAGGAATAACTATAGTGAAGGGTGAAATTTAACGCGTGGGTACTTCGACGGCATTACCATAAATCTGGCGAGCAGCCGGCCGGCCACTCGTGAATATCTAAATGGACGTATCATCCGTTTTATACGGAGATATGGGGCTCTTCGTGACGTCAGACATGGCTTTTTATATGGAGGCATTTGTATTTTTTAGGAACGTCAACGTAATAATTTGTCCATTTTTTTGCCATGAATGGTGACAGTATTGATGCCATCTAACTTATCCGCGATATGACCGTTCATGAACAGTAGGAAAACCAAAAAAATATGAATTGCAAAGCGATGCTTGGCATTCCACTGCGCTCGCCATCCTGTGACATTAGATTGTTCTTCATGATTTGACATGATATGACTTAACATGTCCTATAAACCGGAACATAATAGTGAATTTAAACTTTTGTTTGCCTGGAGAAATAGACATGGCGAAGTACCCAGGCTTCTTACATATGAGAGACCTTCCACCAGAAGATAATGATTTTTAATGTCTCGTAGCTTAGTTGAATGTTCCTTACTCATAGGAATCATAATATTAGTAGTGCAATTGTATTAAAGGGATGTATAATGGATTACATATTTTTCTAATATATAATGGATTACATAATTTTTTAAGGATACTTTATCTCATATTAAATCCCTGAAGTTTAGAGGCAAAAATGTGATTGATACTTTCTCAATTCCTATATCACCTACATGTGACTTCTCGACAATACTTTTACCATTAAATCTACCTTCGTCTCGTATTTATATAAAAATGCATGATACATTTTCAGAAAAAAAAAAAAACAATATCAATCTATATATTAATACGTGATGCAAAAACTTTGGATCTCTTTTTACGAAAATTGCGCGGACGCAGGAGCATAAAATTTGGCACACTTATAGTTTATGTATAGGAGAAGTGGAGAATGCTAATATTTTTCAATAATAATGCTTATAAAGTACATTAAATCAAAAAATAAAACATTACACACACTGCCATGCATTTCACACACACATCCATACACAAGTATACATACTCTGGTGTCAAATTGTTTCTTTTCTTTTTCATTTTGTTCTTCTGACATAGACATATCAAAAAAAGGTTTTATTTGCCTAATGAGGTAATAATATTAATATTAAAAGAGAATATTAATTTTAAATGAGGCAATAATATTAATATTAAGCCTATTATTAAATGTAATATAAAACAAGATTTTAATAATAATGCATAAAAAGTACATTAAATCAATAAATAAACCAGCATGCATTTGACACACGCATACACAAGTATTTGTACACGTATACATACTCTTTGGTCAAATTGTTTCTTTGGTTTATTATAGACGTAGTTGAATGTCAATCAGAAAAAAATGTTTACTGTGGTTTTGTTGAATATCAAACAGAAAAGATTTATTTGAGGAATACTACGTGAAATACTGAGCGCTATCATTAACTACACTAGTCACAAAAATTAAGGGATATAAAAAAAATTCCAAATTTTTGGGTGATTTTCAACAAGCTGTAACTCCGAGGAAAATGGTCGTACAGAAAAAATAAAAAAAGCAAATTGTAGCTCCGAGTGTCTAATTTTCAGATCTGACCATGAAAAAATTTTGTCATGTCCAGGTCTGGAGAAATCCTAAGAAAACTGCCGAAAAAAAATTTTTCCAAATTTTTTCCCGTCTAAAAAAAGGTCCACGGGCTTCAAAAAATTTTTTTTGATTGTTTCGTTCAAAAGCTCTTTTAGGGAATTTAATACTCTTTAATTTGGCCTATTCAAAAAGCCTGTACGACGATTTGCCGCGGAGTTATCGTCAATCAAAGCAAAAAAGTTCTTTTTGACTTTGATATTCAATAACTCCGGAAATCGAAGGAGGGTTTTTTTTTTCAAATTTTTTTACAAAATCAATCTCTTTAATCGAAAAAATAAAGATTTTAGAGAGAAAAAAATTTTTTTCATTGAAAAAATGAATAAAAATCACAAAATTGCTCATAATGGTGATTTTTGCAAAAACAAAGAATTTGAAGCTTCGGGGCACAATGAAAAAAAAATCGCAGCGCTTTAAATTTTTGAGGGATTTTAGGGGACACTTAGAGGTTGAAAAATTACCGACGATATCCTTCGTTCATCCATTTTATCCAAAGTTATACCAAGTTATCCAAATATCCTTAATTATGCGAATTTTTGTCTTTTTTTCAGTCCGTTTTCAATTCAAAAAAAAATTTTTTTATGAAAGATGTTTACATTTTCTTATAGAAAATGTCGTGCAGTTTTCAAAACCCTCCTTCGATTTCCTGTACGATCATTATTTCCGGAGTTATTGAATATCAAAGTCAAAAAGAACTTTTTTGCTTTGATTGACGATAACTCCGCGGCAAATCTTCGTACAGGCTTTTTGAATAGGCCAAATTAAAGAGTATTAAATTCCCTAAAAGAGCTTTTGAACGAAACAATCAAAAAAATTTTTTTGAAGCCCGTGGACCTTTTTTTAGACGGGAAAAAATTTGGAAAAATTTTTTTTCGGCAGTTTTCTTAGGATTTCTCCAGACCTGGACATGACAAAAATTTTTCATGGTCAGATCTGAACACTAGACACTTGGAGCTACAATTTGCTTTTTTTATTTTTTCTGTACGACCATTTTCCTCGGAGTTACAGCTTGTTGAAAATCACCCAAAAATTTGGAATTTTTTTTATATCCCTTAATTTTTGTGACTAGTATATATGTATAAAGAAAGTTCTGTAGCAGCAATCTGCAATAACAACATTCAGGTACAGAAAAATATATATTTTGCTATTGCTGGTTTAAAGCAATTAATGTAGTTTATGATTTTAGTAATTGCATATACTTCAGGATATATAACTAATTTTGAGAGATACGTACATTTAAATGTGCACGAATTATCCGAATAACAACATCATCATACAGGTAAAAACTTTTTCTCTTCTTGATTTGGTCGAATTTCGACCGCTAGGCGACCACTAGTATTTATAAAATCTAAAGAATCCTCTTTGTTCCGTGTATTGCAGTCACACGGAACAAAGAGGATTCTTCTTCAATTTAGATTTTATAAATATTGATATTGTAAAGGTGTGTCCAAACATTGAGCGGCAAGAGCGCGGCAGCAACACGCGGCGTGTGCAGGACACATTTCTGCCGCGCTCAAGTTAGAACGAAGCCGACTAATGTTTGCGCGGCAGTATTGCGCGTTCGAATGCGGCTGTCGTCCAATCAAAGCGCGGCGTGCCGCGCGCGGCAGCCGCGCTCGATTGCCGCTCAATGTTTGGACGCACCTTAAGGGTATTTTTTGTGCCGCACTGCCTTATAAGTTGGTTCCGATGATATATTCCAGTGTTATTTCATGCTATTTCCTTATATCTATGATTGTAAGTTAGAAGAGGAAACGTGAATTAAGCATTCACATGTTTTACAGCGAATATAATCTTGTATGTATATATATGTATTAACCTATATACGTCTACTGGAGGGCACAGGTCTCCTCTACAATTGAGACTACGATTGAGAGTGGCTAAGCTATATAGTCCACCACGTTGGCCTAATGCGGGATGGCGGATTTTTACATAAAGTTGTAGTTCTTCCGAATCACTACTATAGGCAAGGTTCGCCACGATGATTTTGTTCGCCTCGCCTCGATCATCAATATACACATGACGAATAATAAAGTAAGAAATAACTTTCTTTTCGAGAAATATCAGATAAATATTCTGTAACAACTATGTCTGCTTATTTTTTTTTTAACGAAATAAGCTTATTTTTTGAATGAACTAAGGATATATACAGGAATAAATTCAAGTATCGCCTAAATTCATATCCGTCCTTTTTACACCCCTGGGTTATCGAGGAATCAACCAAGCATGTCATTATTTTTAAACGGCTGTGGACTACCAGGTGCTGTATAGCAACTGCCAAGCCAAAGAAAAAAAAACCGCTCCCGTTTCTGCACCTCCTTTACACCCCTATATAGTATAATATGAACTCATACGCGCATTTTATTGTTTGGTTTACAGTAAGCCAGTCGATTTTATTCTTATCAACACCCACCATTTTTATATTTACGCGATATTTTGTGACTAATAAGAATTTTATATGATTCAAGAAATAACTTTAATATTTCGCTGACTTTATTACGTTCCATGCTGTGAAGTTTATGCTTGGGTTTAAGAAGGTGCTTCAAACTCGCACCAGTTGTGACACGTTTATATTTCAGAGACGAATTGTGGTGTCTCTAATATTTGAGTTTATAAATTATGGGACTTTTACTTAAAATTTCCTGTACGTCTTCCCTTTATACGTTTGTGTATATAAATATATATATACACGAACGTATATATATTGTAACAGTATAGAAGGCACGATTGAGTCATAATTGAGGTGGTAGCTCTCTCATATGTGAGAGGCTGCCTGGATAGGTACCACCGCAATGTCTTATACTCCCGTCACGAACACAGCAGTGTAAGCACACTGATGTGTTCCGGTTCGAAGGATATTTTAGCCAGAGTAACTACTGGAAATATTGAGACTTAACATCTTTCAGGATGGCGAGCGCAGTACAATGCCAATTGCTACCGTCCATGAGCGGTCGTATTGCTTACCATCAGGCAAATGACATGCTCGTCTAGCTATTAATAGCGATAAAAAATAAATTAGAAGATCTGCAAGCAGTAATTTTTTTAACTTTATCAAATCACCTGTATTTATTGCTAACCTTTACCCTGTATTTTATTTATAGATGCCATTTAGTACAGATTTTGGCTAATATGTCTGTTTAATAATTTTAATTTCCCTCCAGAAAATTGAAATGAGGAATTCCATTAGCTAAGCCATATAAGTACATAGATAGCATATAGATTGGTTTTTATCCAACTCATTAGGCGCTGTAAAGTTAATCTGCTGATTGAAATCCGCCGGCATTCGGCTTTTGTGCAAAATTAGTGGTAGTTTACATCGAATTAATTTTGTGGCATCCGATTATGAATTAATTTAAACAAGATCTACTCGTATTTAGGTGTAATTCAAATTAAAGTATTTTGTGTAAAATGGGTATTTTATTAAACTATTATTTTTATTTCTTTGGCACGGAAAAGTGAGACCTCTTCGTCTAATGATCAGTGTAATATGTAGACGGCGAAAATACAATTATTGTTTCGTGTTTTCAAATTCAGTTATAGCGATCTATTAAACTGTTTCATCAGGTTTGTCTAGATAAGTTTGTAATGACTGTGTGTGTTAAATAAATTAGAATAAAATAAAAAGTTTAGGTATAAAAAACACTACTTCTTATATTGGTTTTATAATTAAAATAAATTGTGATAAAACAGGCAAATAGATCCTTGACGTTCTATTAAAATATAAATTTCCTTCATATTAAACGACTCAATAATAGTATAGATGCTCATAAAATTACGAGAAAAAAATCGGACTTAGAACAATAGTTTGTTATTTAATATACTCTCACCCGAGGGATCGAATCCGCAGTTTTTCTCTACACAACCACCGTTTTTCATTGCCCCACATCACAATATACAAACAACACTCAATCTACACATTTAATTCCAACTTATTCTATGTAACAGTACACTCAAATATATTCCATAACACTTTTACCCAACAACCGTATCGACAAACGACACCGTGAATTCATAGAAATCCCAAAATCAAATGTCTATTATGCCAAATCTCTCCGGATTCTGCGGAACTGGTTGCCAAGTGGGAAATAACAATATCGGGCTCTTTTCACCGCGTTTACAAGCCATGGAGCGTATTTTAAGGATGTAAGTCGTGGGTTTCATGAAAGGGCTCGGGTTCAAGTCAAGTCGCGAGGATTGTGAATGCGATGTGATTTATGATATTCAGAATTGACTTGTTTTGTGAATGGTGGGAAATAGGGTTTTGGTAATATATTTTCTTGAGGTCCGTAGACACTAATAAAGTAAGGGTTACTCTATTCAGGTCAAGTCATTTTGGGTGGTTGTTATAATTCTCTTCGCTAAAAAAGTGTTAAGTTTGTGGGATCGATCGTAGCTTTGTTTAAAGTAGTTATGCTGCGTTTCAGACTTTGAAAGTACTTTCACAACTATAAAACCAATAGCCAGTTCACCAATATAATTATAATCCTCATAATAATCAACCAAGAACATGTATTATAACTGAGCAGTTCTTCCACAATATCCCTCCAATTCGATTTTTATGACAACCTCTAGAATAATCTGGTACAACACTTTTAACATTTTCTCTTTATTTTCTATTTTAACAGTTTCTTGACATGATTTTTCATAATAGTATTATATCTCAATAATTTTATTAATATTATCGAATAACAAAAACCATCACATACCATCTTATCCGGTTATAACCGGTTCTGTCTACAGCATTACAGGAAGGCACAAAGCGAATGTGTTCCATAATTTCTTTATTGTGCAGCGGACTAGGGCCATAAAAAGGCCATGGGCACTCGGTACACAGAAAGTCACTTACAGACGCCTTGTGCAACGGATTCGTATTTGTCGCTTTTACACCATCCGATATCAGTACGATATCGGATCGTGCTTGAGATTTTGTGAGTCAATGGTTATTTATTATGATTGCATGAACTGCTTCCTAAATAAACTTAAATATTGACTCCATGGTATCCACGCAAGAAGCAAATATAATCTCAGCATGAGAGTCAATCTTAAAATCTCCATTTTACTACCTTTACCTTCGATAGTTGCTCACTTTTTCTATCTCGATAGTTGCCGTATTGTTAATTAAATATACTTACAATCAACGAACATCTATGTAGGATTTGAATGTTATGAAGAAAGATGAGTAGAATGAAACCTTAGACAAATGACTGATATGGAACGTGGGTTGTGTGAAAGAGATGATAAATAAAAGTATTTAAGATGGAAAGAGTTAGAGAATAAGTGATTAAGATGTTGAACTATGTAAGGACAACAAGGATATAAGAGAAGGGACTGGAAGACGATGGAAGGCGTGAAGTGAAGACGAAGTAAAGAAGATTTTTTAAGACGAAAATATATATTGAAGCATACTAAGACCATCTTCTTTTGATTTGACCTGTAAAGGAACTATTCCCACATCTATTCTTGAGAGATCACGTGCTAAATAACAAAACAATATTTCATTATTATTTCTCCACCTCCATAAACGCCCACGAAATTAATGGAACACTACGCGTAAGTATAATATAAAATATAATAAACGGTTAAGCTAAATTCAGAGGCTCTTTAATACTCTTCAAATATGATAATTAAATTACTCCATGAAAAAAAATGTATGAATAGAATTATTTATTTATTGTGCTATTACGTAACGAGTTAAGATTTGTCGTATAGTGTAAATAATGCTTAACCCTTCTGAAATGTTATCAGTCATTCTCACAACTGAATGGAGGCTTGCTTCGGATTAACTATAAGTAAACACATATCCGCAATAATCACGTGTCATGGTGTATTTTAATCTGGGTTATTGTGTTTATATGATACTAGCGGCCCAACCCAGCTTCGCCCGGGTACAAATAGATTTCTGTAATAATATGTACGTATTATACATATAAACTTTCCTCTTGAATCACTCTATCTATCAAAAAAACCGCAACAAAATCCGTTGCGTGGTTTTAAAGATTTAAGCATACAAAGGGACATAGAAAGCGACTTTGTTTTATACTTTTTTGTAAAATTAAAAATAAGTTTTTAGCGAAATTAAATATTTTGTCTTTAATTAAGACGTAATACTAATAAACAAATTATAATGAAGAAATTTAGCTCTTGTGGACCATACCTATAGTCATGAATTGTCGTAAATTTGGTACTTCTATGTACATTATAATTTTAATATGTGAAATATTACATATTTTTGATTAATATGATTTGGTATAATTACGTTCTTCTACTAGGTATTCATACAATTTATATAATCTCATTCTCTAAACGCATAAACCAGTCAGATTAATTACAAAATAAAATGCAAAATACGAAAAATCTCTCCCGCACCAAAGTATAATTTCCATTTTGATGTGTAGTCAATAGCTTCAAATCCCAAAGCACAAAAGGTGTTCCCAGTTTCTTCGGGAAAAAAGTAAGGGAAAAATGCAGATTCGCTCCGGGATCCGACAAGCTCTCCTTCGGGAACATGTCGGGAAAGGGCACCGTTTATTTATTGCGTTTCCTGTGAAAAATCCATTGCTTATAAATAAAAGCTTGTCTTGTGTCGAGTGGGTATGAAAATTGGGAAGTTTCGGCGGCATTTTTTGTTGTTATGGTTTTTATTTATCATTATTGATAGATGGGTATCAAATAGTTTATAGTGGCTATTACATGCATAATGATGATGTAGATTTTGTTATGGCCGTAAAGTTTCTGGGAAACTATTTTGATTTATGACTTAAATTTATTAAAAATGTTGCAAAAATATTTACATTTTTTATATTCATTGGCGACCTTTCATATTGACGATGAAATCCGATTTTAGTAAGTCCAGCTTTTTTATTAAGTAATATTATTCATTCGCCAGTCATAACAGGCCTTACCACCCACCAAGGAATTTTCATATGAAAAGTATATATGGAAGGACATACCATTGTTGTTGTAATTAAAAAATAAAACATCATTATTTATAGAAATAAAAATAAACGGCTTCATTAACAATTTTAAAACCTATTTTCTTTAAGGAATGTCTTGCCCCTTTCGGAAGACTTTTGAATTCAATTTGGGCGAAAAAGACACGCCATGACTCAAATAAGTATAAAACCGTCAATTAATAAATCCATTAATCTAGAAAGTCATTTAAGATAGCAAACAAACATATTTTCGATCATGAAGCCACAAATACAGAAAAATCACTGATACACATCGCATTTGAATGCCGATCTCAACACCAAAAATACGAGTATTCAAAATATAAGGTAAATGATATAGAATTCAATACGCGTATGGAAGACGGTCACTGGGGAGGTCGGGGCGCGTGTGGCGCGGAAATTACGGCGTGCGTGGGAAATGTACGGGGCGTCAGCGTGCGTTCTATACTGCCAGCCAGACTGCAATATTATTTAAATTATTGTATTGATACAAACGAGGCTGTGGTATACAAGGTAGAGAGGATCTGACAAAGGTTATGTTGGGTTATTCTAGGTAAACAATGGTAGTGTCTATGGGGATAACATCTATCATTGTAATTTAATATTGCTAAAAGAGGAAGAAAAATGACGACAGTTCGTTTTGCTGGAGAGTTTCTTGCGCCGTTTATGCTTCACCGCTAGTTTGGTAAAATGGAGTATGTTTTTAATGACTGCGCCAATATCGAATTTAATATTAATATGGCAACACGATATACTACACCTGAAAATATTATTTCTGTTTATTGTTGTTAAAAATTTTAAATCACAAAACAAACAAAAATCGAACCTAAATGTATTTAAATACCTACATATAAAATTATTCAACGAACAAAATTAAATTTTTAGAAGCTTTAATTAATTAATTTTTTTTAAAGCCAATTTTCACCGCATCATACACTTTTTGCCAAAGAATTGGCGATTTACAAGATCTTGTGAACAACTATTTGATAAAGAATATTTTGATTTTGATTTGTAAGGTGATGATGATTCATGCTACTGATAAATATTGATAAGGATTTCAAGAAGCTGTGGTAGTCATGCTCTCAGACGAGTTTTTAAATCATACGTTTACATTATGTATGACTTTAGTGTATTATGTACGTACATACAAATTGAGTAGTTGTCATATTTTCGAAGTCGGCTAAAAGTAAAAAATGTAACAACATTTAAGGGATTGCAAACAAAAAGATAATACAGTAGATAGTCAACTAGAGCTCTCGGCCAAAATTCTTTCGGATGTTAAGGAGCGCGGGAAGAACATTTTAAGAGGGGTTTGTCGCAAATTGAAGCAGCCAAGTAAATTTAAACGTAACAACTCCACGATCCTGTAACGTCTACAAATGACTGAGATAATGAGGGTAGTATTTCAAAAGCGTATTATTTATGTTGAAAAGAATGTTCTCACATTATTTTTTTGCTCAAATTAAGGAAAAGGCACTCCGGATATCGAGTGGTTCTGATGCTCTCTTTCTAATAGGTTTTCGGAGTCAAGGAGCATTTCAATTCAAGGTATTAATCTTTTTTTAAACCTTTATACGGGATATTTCACAAATCAGTATACCTTATTCAAGCATGTATACATGCATACAAGTCAAGCATGTATACCTTCTTATTCATTGCTTCATATTGGCTTCAATTTTGATTAAGAAAGAAAGAAAGAAAGAAAAATTCTTTATTATCGCGCAAATTAGCCGCATACAACACAGTACAATAATTATAAAAATTTAACAGTACAATAAATTAAACAAAGAGAGACTAAATATAAAAAATAACAAGAAGAAAATAACAGGTGATTAACACACGATCTTAGTCAATATTTATTCTTCTGCCCTGTGTTGTTAAGAGCAAATATATGCGTATAAGTGGGTTAAAAATATACCTTTTTTAAAATAAAACAAGGTTTTAATTCCCAGTCTTCACTTGCTACTAATTAATTTAATAAGAAACGCAGTAATGCCTCCGCAATGCTGCTTGGCGGATGAAATAAGCAAAGTATAAAACCAGAGGGTTTCTTGCTTACGAGAGGCCTAGCACCTAGTGCATTTACATTTCTTCAGAACTATTTGAGACCTAATGGTTTCTCAGATTTACGCGAATTTTACATTGAAATAAAAATATTTTTTCGGATTTATAAAAAACAACTTATCTTTTTTAAATTAGCTTTTTAATTTAATAATTGTAAAATGAGGGTTTAAAATTGTAACAGTCACTGAGCGGATGACTAATACCTCGGTCCATCTTGTGACCACTAAAGCTGTAAAGTGAAAAAAAAAAAAACAGAACCCGCGATAAAATCCGTAAATAATAGATTCATCTCAATATTTAAATCCTGTAGTATTCAATTTTTTCACTTCACCAATATAAAATACTAGTTATTTATAAACTCAGCAAGAACCATAAAATGTCTTGAGCATCGACTGTAAATAATTGTAACATGTAATAAAAACGGTCGTCGGCCGACGGCTCCGTTTAAATTTATCAAAACAGTACATTTTCATTAGCTAATTGAGTTGCGCCCCTTCGCTCATCATCCTCTATATAAACGGTGTTACAGACCCGTGCAAAAATACGTAGGGTTGTCGGGTAGATAGTTTCAGGAATTATTTTTATAGCAGATTGAGTGAGGATTTTTTCGGGACTGTTTGATGAAGTGTCTAAATACTTGCATTTCTTCGAATTTCAATGTTGTTGTAGTACATAAGTATTACATTGGTATCTGCTTCGCACACCTATGACCAACCATGTTAGCATACAATAGTAGAGGATTGAAAATAAAATAAAATGACTATAAAATCAACCAAACAATTAAAATGTGAAACATAACTATAAATATAACTTAATAGTAATTTTGTGTCTTATATTGTATTTTTGGTCTTATCTTAATGCCCCTGCGATACTGCTTGTAAAGATTATGGCTTGGATAGAAGGGGTTCGACCCAGACACCGCGATAAGTATTTGCGAGATTCACAAATAATTGAAGATACGCTTGTAGTTTTAATACTTACGATACATGACTTGCGTATTTGAAGGTTAGGAAAAATATATAATATTTTGCTAGTGAATTTATTTATGTCTCCATCCAACATCTTTCCGTAACGTCGTCATATGAATTTTCTTAACTCCTATTCCTTCTAAGCTCATAAATTCATTGACGTCCATCGCAATCTTGCTCATACACCCTGTGTTTCCCCATTTTCAATTCCACAAAAGAACTTATCAGATTTATTGACCAAATGACTATAATTATTAAAGTATTCAAAATTACTGCCAACCCTGCATTTATTTACAGGATGCTACGAACAGAGCTTACTGTGTACTCTTTTATTGCTTCCCGTCGGGTTTCATGTTAATTCGGCTACGATTTTCGGATGTACATTTAACAGCGATGAGCACACGTGAGCCTGCGCTTTACCATTCAATCTCAGTTACACTAGTTATTTATGCTATAGTCATGAAAGCACTTTATAAATTAACAATATACTGTTATGTCCAGCAAGAAGTCTTCTCGATTGGCATACAAATATTATAGAATATCTCTGAGTTCAGTAAAGGTAGGAAGGAGTAGATTAGGCGAAGGACCATAGTCTTATTTTGAACTGCCTGCTTTGAGAAATAGTATAATGTAATTCTGTTTTTAAAATGAAAAAATAATAATATAAATGCCACTAAATAAATCTATTAATATTCAAAAAATCGCCACACATGCACCCCATAAGAGTAGGCAAAGACCATGAATCTTTAATTTCCTCTATTCAGTCATATAATTTTCATTAAACTCTTAAACCAGTCTCAACCATACTCCTAACCTGGCCCTTTTTGACTGTCAACAAAAATATTCACACTAAAAACGTATCTTTCTAAACATCAGCTGTACAAGCAAAGTTGGCAGAGCGCTACCAGTTCCAAAACATTCCGGAAACAGTGCTATAGTTTAACGTTATTGAGAATTCCACTGCAATCACTGACACTGGCGAACGCTTTGTCTTATAACTTTGAATATAGTGTTTGTTTATGTGCATAACAAACTGTATGCTGTAAACAGGAGAAAAGCCCGCTATAGAATCCCACGTACATTTGTCGCGATCCGAGATCAAGTTATATATTATGTTTGTCCTGTTTGGAATACATTGGCATGACTACCATCAGGTGTTATCAAAATACCCGCAGTATTTTGCTGTGCCAAAAATGAAGCAAAGTGTCATTACAAGGCAAATATAATATTTTCAAAATTTATATTCGTAAACAATTAACTGAGTTCCTTACTGGATTTTTCTTCGTGTTTATGTATTCCATTGAATGGCAAGACGAGCATCAATAATTCTTCTGACGATAAGTGAAACGACCGCTCATAGCAAAATCAAACAACACCATGAGTTACAAAGTACTGTTTTGCGGAAAAATAGACTTTGCGGTGGTACCTACCCAGACGGCCTCTCAGTTATGAGAGATCTACTACCAGTTGTTTCTGATTCTTCAATTATTGTGTTGGTCTGATGAAATATCTTATTACCTAAGCCAGGGTAAATATATTCTAAACGAAAACCCTGGCTAGTTATATCAATTCAATTCACACAAAAAAGTTCCAAAGGGTTCATTGAAATGTCAAACAGTCTAGACTAGAAAGTAAATCAGTCTCACAGAGAGCGCTATAATGTTTGTAGGCGTTATGTGAGGAACCACGGAGTTTGACAACATATTCGTCCGGAAATTAGATGACGCGGCGAGAGACGTGCATGTACTGTAGTGTTGTAGTTTTATCGACTTTAAATATCGACTGATTGTACCCAAAACTACAACTCTTTGGTTTGGTATATAGCCGACCTTTCTAGAAGGGAAATGAGAAGAAAGAACTAAGAAGGTTTAGAGGAGGAAAGAAATATTACTATCATAATCTTCGTAACATATATTATAGATGCATTTCTGGCTTTACTAGGGGAATGTAGATGGAAAAATAATTAATGGAGAAAGTAAATAATAAAGAGACATTAGGTCTCCGAGAATCTTATTATACTATACCATGTGACTACAACTTTCCAATGATAACAGTGCTGATTAGAGAGTACAAATTCGACGCGGCGTGAGAACTCTGTGTTGAAGTGTTCTGTAAGAAACACTACTAAGTACAAATCAACTTCTTCACGTCAGTGCACCGCCACCAATACCACTAGAATCGGAGTATTCATACTGTTATCTGTGAGACGGTGGTTCCATCCTCTCCAACCAGCCCATTCATACTAAAGTAGGTACAACACTGCTGCAAATCAACTACTTTACGTTGGTGGACAGTGCCAAGTACTACCTTACCTATAGATCCGGTACTTTCATAAGGTTTTCTTGTGAGATAGTGGTTCCATCCTCTCCAACCATATTCATACTATAGTCCAAGGTATGCAGGGCTACAAAATATTGTCAATTTTTATGTTAGAAGCCACCGAGTTTGACAACACATTCGTCCGCAGCAGGGAGATGCGGAAATTAGATGACGCGGCGGGAACGAGGGGCTTGGTACAATAGTGATGATTTGTAGTCTTATCGATTGTAAAAATATCGATTTAGAGACTGACTGAAGTAATGGCCTTCAAATATATTTACAAGCTATCGAAGATAATAGTCGATAGGTACTATTAAATTAAGATTTAATGCACCTTTATTTCCCGTCACTCGCAATGCAAAAATTTTGAGCGGTTCTTTTTTGGTTAATTTAATGTAAATTAACTTATTTTTAATTATTGATATTTAATCACTGGTTTGACCGTGTTTATGAGTGTTTAACAAATACCAGTAGAAATAATATCATAACATTTATTTTTTAATATTATTTATTTATAGAATTTTAACTATAAAAGTACTCTATACCTCTTCAAAAATCACAGTCATAAACAAATTAACTCACCAATAAACAAAACATATCTATCAAAAAAGCAATAAACTTCACCGAAACAATAAACTTCACCGATCGACACCACCAAAATTCCCCAACCACAAAAACATCGACATCCAAAACTGCATCTATCGACAACTGCACGCCACTGCGCCGTGGAGCACAAGTCAGCAATTTCCCGCAACGAGAGGTGATTTATTCCATAACTCCGGTATCGCGTCAAAGTTGCGAGTGCTCTTTACAATCAGAGCACCTCGCTGTGAGCCGGGAGACAGACTGCACACTAGCTTCCTTATCTGATGGCAAAATGGTGATAGTAATGGAATAAGTTAGTAATAGAATAAAAGGGAAGATGTGCACTAAGTTATATGAATTGCATAGGAGTATCCACAGAAGTCTGAAGAGAAAAAAAGCTGCTAGATTGATTGTAGTGTTTAAAATAAGACAAGTTAACTAACACTAGATCTAGATTATTGAAGCTTGGGAGGATGTCAAAATATCAATTACCACATTATTTTTATTAGGTCTTAAAATTGACCGCAGTGAAAAAATATAATAATGCTAGTCTGGAGAATGTCTCGCCCACATACCGGCTTCTTGCTCCTCCTGTAAGCCAGGATCAATAGAAGCGCGCATTTTAGCTTCAATGCTGGGTGTCATCCAGTATTTAAGTGCGGCGATTCACTGGGTATGTCTTACTTATTCAACCCACAACGAAATTAATCGTAAGTTAAATAATAAGGTTCGAAATTTTTTTATATGTCCACATCGCTTCGTAGCAGAGCGGGTGACAATCAATGAAGTAATCATGCCAGTCTGATTGAAACTCTGATGGATCAATATGATGCATATTCTACCATTATATAGTGACAACTTTCTCACATCTAATTCAAAAAAATAAAACTCTCTAGCTGTAATCCAAAAAAGTGTGTGACTCCTATCCGTGGCGGCGACTGGCCCAAGACTCGTAAACTACTAACTACATAGGCCGAGTGAGGCGAATTTGCATCGCGCACTCGCGGGAACGCTGCTTTGTTGGCTAAATACTCGCAGTTAACGTATATTGTTCTTGAATCGGAGTTAGGTTTGATGGATTATAATGTTACTGATATACTAATATATCGCATTTTAAGGTACTAAACATTATTAATCTATGTAAGAAAATTATTTTTACCTAGAAATCCATGAACTATAATGCACTTGTATTAAAAAAGGTCCTAAAAACGGTATTTTTAGATGCACAATATATACAATGAAAACTTCTAATAGGCAAAACTATTGGAAGCTAAGCATGCATTGCTTAGCTACCAATAGTGTTGTAAACTTTGAATTTTACTGCATACTTCAAAAGTATGATGAAATAACGTCAAAAATTGTCATTAAAATAATAAAGCCTAACCTATATATAATATGCCAATAGAATACAATTTTTTTATAATAATATCACAAAATATATCCCTAAATAAAAAATATCTAATAAAACATTCCGTAATACCGAACCTTTGCAGCTCCCTAACTCGTGCCACTAGAGGCATCTATCGCGTGATTTGTAAACTACGCGCAATGGCTCGTAGTGGCTCGGATTGCCACACACCCTCGCTTTGTTGTCTACTACAGTTCATGGGTTCTTGAATGCTGAAACGTGTTTGATGCGGTCGCCTGGTCTGTTGAACGTTTTTATTTAGTGATGGTATTGAAACCTGATGTGACGTGCAATGAAGTACTGGTTTAATGATGGTCTCTCATATGTGAGAGGCCACCTGAAAAGGTACCATCGCAATGTCTATTTCTTTCGCCAAACAACAGTGTAAATGTACGGTTGTGTTTCGGTTTATAGGATATTGTAGTCAGAGTAACTACTGAACATATTGAGACTTAACATCTTACGTCTCAGGGTGGCGAGCGCAGTGCAATGCCAATCATTGCTTTGTAATTAAAAAGTGTTGTTTGGTTTTGCTACTGTTCTTGAGCATTCTTAACGCTTACCATCGGTCGAACGCCATGCTCGTCTCGCTAATTTTGGCAATGAAACAAAAGTACTTATTTAAGTAGTCACTTAATTACTGAAAAAGAGCAAAACAACTATGTATCGGCGGCCATATCTACCACCCAAACAATACATCATCATCATCATCATCATCATATCAGCCACAGGAAGTCCACTGCTGAACATAGGCCTCCCCCAATGATCTCCACAATGACCTGTTGGAAGCGGCCTGCATCCAGCGACTTCCTGCGACCTTAGTCAGATCGTCCGTCCACCTTGTAGGCGGGCGTCCGACACTTCGCTTGCCTGTACGTGGCCTCCACTCGAGAACCAAACCAAAGGCATTCCTATCGTATTGTTTGTGGAGGCCCAAACAATACGATAGGAAAAAAAATGTCACTTCAATTTATTTGATTTCTTTTTATTTCCATTGTGTCTGAAGTCACTGAACCTACCTACTACAACCACCACCTTTATTTTCGGTAGCAGTCTTGATATACCCTGTTTATATATTTTTTCTCCTTATTTTTTGTATGTTAATGTATGTTTTTACATCATATTGTGTGATAATAAATGTGTTGTGTTGGTTTATTTGTTTTGGTTTGTTTACTTCCGGTGGCCACAATAAAGTGGCCGTCTGGAAAGACAAATATATTAGGGTGGAAATCAAATCTAAACCTCTCCGTGGTCTAGTTGGTTGACAATAAGTTTTGAATTGAGACGCTGCGAGTTCGAATCTCGCACGGACGCAATAAAACAAATATTTCTTTGGAGTCTAGCTGTGATACGAAAAAGTTTGCCTCATTATTTGATAAATATTAATAAATAACATCCAGCAGTCACACGCACACATAGTCTATGACTGACCCACACTATGATCTACGAGAGACTTTTCGGTCTCACAACCATATAACATTTTTCTCGGTGCGGAGATCGAACCAGCGGCGTCTCGTTTCACAAGCGGCTTACCAACTACGCCACAGAGGCTATCAAAATGATACACAAGACATGTTTTCTTAATGGCGGATCGCGACTAAGTTTATGACTATTTCGTGTATTATTATTTATTATGTTTTTTTAATGCAATTTGTGACCAGTTAAGCATGCCATTAGCCCGATGGTAAGCGATATGACCGCTTATGGTTGGAAGCAAAACCAAACAACACCATAAATTACAAAACTCTGCTTGGCATTCTACTGCGACATCCTGAGACATAATATGCTAAGTCTCAATACTCCAGTTACTCCGGCTACAATTGTCTTCAATCAGAAACACAACTGTGCATTTACACTACTGCTTAGCGGGAAAAATAGACATTGTGGTGGTACCTACTCAGGCGGCCTCTCACATATGAGAGACCTAACACCAGTAAAATTAAATTATAATTAAAATATAATAATAAAATTACGTGCACGAAAACCACATACTTCCGACCCTACAACAATAAGAGAAGGTGAAAGCCTAAAATCCGATCCCGGCTTAGATACAAGAGCACAAATAAAAGGCACGTCTCTAATTACCATAATCAGGACTTTACATAACGGGGTGCAAGCGAGTGCAGTACACCCCGTGGGACCGCCGCGTTTGGCGCTGAATTAATTAAAATATTTAATTAAATTATACCTAACCGATACTAGCGGTGTGACGTTGTGATGTTGTTTATGACGCATCGAAGTATATTGAGATTTTATTTGTAATTTTAGTACGTGCTTTGAACAATGAAAAATCTATATTCAGAGTCTTGATATAGATTTCGACGGGTTCCAAATTGTTTAATGAAAATGATTATGTGTTTTTCTCCCAACCAGTCTGCCAGTGCTTTTTATACTTAACATCAGATGCAGATGATATAGTAACATAAAAATAAATAAACACACCCAACAATCACATAGTCCTAACGCCACAGTAAGATCGCGTTTTGTGTCGTGGGTATCAGAAACTACGACATTTCGGTCTCACAAACACCTAGGCCTGGAACAAGGACTTGTGATTTCCACAAACATTTGTCTTGGTACGGGTTCAAATCCGCGGCCTCTCGTTGCAAAACCTCATATTGGATTATTTTTCACAACATACAATAAAACACAATTTCACAAACATTCCGCATTCAAATCGAGATAAATTTATACATAATCCCGCGAATTGAAACAAAGCAATTAACGTCCAAAAAACGGATACAAAACGTGAATTTCCATAATTGAATTAAATTTTAAAAATATTAAATGAATATAAAATGTGTATTTCCATAATTTTGCCTTATCAAATATGTAATTTGTCGGCGGCGTGATATATTAGCCGCTTTATTAATATTCGTGCGTCCGGCGAGTCGGACACGCGTCGCCAATAATTTCTCACTGGTCGACCCTACTCTTATTTTACACAGCATATTTGTACAGAAGGTTAATTGTGTCTGACTCTGTGACATGTAAGATAATAGGCCTCACCTTGAGTAAATCTTTGTGCAGTCTTAGTGAAAAAATAATTCTAATCTATTTGATCACTGAACTTATTAGTTTGTTATGCCGCGTTTATTTGAATTATCTATTCATACAACTCAAAAATTGAAAACATAAACATGGTGTCATAAATACGATGCGTTTAATTTTATTGGCATTTAAAAAATCTACTGAACTTTCGAATTAATAAAATCAATTTTACATTTTCTGTATTAATGTTCTTAATTTAACGTTTTCTGAACTACTTATTAAAAAAGAAGAACAAAGAGTACTAAACATAATTTCTTCCAGTTTCATCTGTTTTACAACAGAACACCTAAGCATTCTGTAGCCGCTATTATTTGTGTCCTGTTGTCGGCCTCGTCTCGGACACAGCAACAGCAGCGACGTGACGTCATAAAGTCTGTTAATAATGCAAGCGCGCACCAAATTGTACCTTTTTATATTCAAGTGCCACTAATGCGCCGTGTTTAGCGCTCCGGCGACCTTTATTGATGTACTTGTATTATGCGAATTTCGCACGCATTTTGGCGTAATTTAAATGGCTTTGTTCCATTTTAAATTTCGGAGGGTTTTGTTTGGTATTACTCGTAATAGATTTAAGTTTTTTTTTTTTTATATCAATTTACGAAGCCATACTTGGTATTGAACTGCGCTCGCCATCCTGAGACATAAGATGTTAACAAAATTAAATAATTAAGAATCTCAGTGACAGCCCTAGTTGACGTAACGAGTCGTTCAATAAAATAGAGAAAAGTGCCGAGTGAAAAAGCAATATACTCATCTATATACAAATTGCTTACTCCATATAATGTCTATGTGAGTTTTATGCTTGTATTGTGCTTGCAGCAGAATTGAGTTGTTGTATTGTTGTTATTTAGTGCATTGTCTAGTGAGGTGAATGTACTAGATCTACCGAGATAGTATATCTTTTAAGAGGTAAGTAAATTGGAAGCGGTCTGGACTACTGATTTTGGAAATAAGACCGCCAAAGCTTTTATGGAATTCATAGATTTTATATACAAAAACAACATTTAGGGTTTAAAGTTGAACATTTCACTTTGGTCTCATTATGTCTCATTATGGTCTCATTATGTCCAGTAGTTACTCTGGCTACAATGTTCTTCAAACTGGAATGAAACAGTTCATTTAAACTGTTAGTACTTAATATTTTATTTCAGGCAGCAGTTTTTTAATACTGGATTAGAATAATAATTCTACGACAGATTATAGACTAAATTTAATTTTTTGCCGAGTGAAAAAGGTTGTACTTAAATTCATAAGACGACCAGTATATTTCAACGCTGTAGATTCCTTATATTATGCAGGGATTAAAACAGCTAATGTTTATCTAATAGACTATTTGCTTAGCGTCGAAATATTTTGTATCCTTTTTAGAACCTTTAGGTTTGAAATCTAAATGCGCATCAAGAATTATATACATTTTCCTACGAATCTTACTAACCAAGAAAAACCGCCATAGACCAATCACTTTGAAGCATTCATTCAGCAACTTAAAACCACTTTCTTCAACTTTCCCCGTTCAAACACTCAGATAAGAATTAGACACGATGCAATATCGCTCAGAACGCTGGCCTCAGCGCCGCGCCGGGTATTTTTCAATTTTCCAAAATCCTCACGAAGCGAAAGAGCGGTCTTTGTGCGAACAGATTTATTTTTCCAGATTTTCCTGGATTTTTCCCCGGATTCGCTATATTGGATTTATTTATGTTGTATGTATGTTTCTAACTGGATGCCACTTGTGTACGAAATTGGTTGTATTTTTAAAGGTGGATGAGTTTAGTAGTCTTGTTTCGTTTAGACTGAACAATCTGTCTTATGGTACCCTGAAGAGCTATTCAGAGTGATTGCTTGAAATTGCGTTCACATTCAAATAACTCAACGGCTATCAAGTCATTTATAATCTACTAACGTATTACCAAATCGAACACGTAAAATAACGTTATTATTTTATTACAGTAAATATATATATATATAAGTACGTGTCTTTATTATAAAATAAATTTAATAACAAAATTTTAGTAACTTATTTAAATTTAGAACACATCTCAGCACGATTAAGTGCCAGACCTGACCATCCAATTTATCTGCTGGATGATTTATCTCAAGCCATTGCAGCGGTGTCGGGTGTTGTCGGCTGGTGTCGGGAGATGTCGGGTGGTGTCGGAATGTGTCGGGTGGTGTCGGGACGGCCGTCTGGAAGCGTGACGTGTGCAAATGAAACTCTCTGGCCGAACCGACTGCATTGTACGGATGCGGTTGCTTTTGGGAGGCAGGGATGTTTGAACAACGATGTAATACAACATAACAAAACACTATTCCGATAGGGGCTTTCGTATCTCGCAGATGGAATTTATATAAATCGTGAGAGTAAATCTATTTTATTTTAAGTGTAGCTTTGCTATACTAAATTAATATTGAAGTGTAGCGAAATAAATCTGTGTTAAAGTAAACATCCATAGTCTATGCCTACTTATAAATACATTTAAATTTTTCTGTAGGATTATCCACAAATGTATAAAAATCACGCCTGTATCCCAGAAGGGGTAGGCAGAGGTGCTACCAGGACATCCACGATTCGCATTATTTCATTTGTTGACGATTAATATTTGTTTGGAAACAAAGTTGTCTAGAATGATTGTCTAACGTGCAATTGAAACAAACTTTGAAAACGACAACATCAATGCAGGGTAGTATCTCGCATTCATAGCGAAGTGCTATTACCTCCTATATTAGAAGGCTGAAGTAGCACCAGACAATTGATAAATTTAATTGTGGCTGGTAGAAAGAAATCTAACAATATAGTAACGAATACGGTGGTTTAAAAATAGTCATGGTAAGCTGCATGAATTTGTCATTATACTTTGCTTGTGAATGGCTATGTAGTTTCAAGGACACGAGAATAATTCTGTAGACCAACGAGAGGTAATAGTGAATCATCGGTGGTATTTCATTAAGATTGCTAACAAAAAGCTTCAGGAGCAAATGGTCATGCTATTACAAAAAATATAGCTATGATAAAATGCGTTTATTGCTCATATAAAACCTTAAAAACACAAAGCTATCAAGACGCCCCATCGTATAACTGGATAGAATTTTTTAATATCAATTTAAACATTTGCCCGCTAAAGCATTCTCTGTAAAAACTAAACTGCATTGAAAACACAGCCCTGTTGGCGAATGTATCCGCTAAACGCATGCAAATCCAGAAAGGCATTTGCATCTGAATGGTGGACTTTTCAACGGTTTTCCACGGCTGCAATACTTCACCGCACAATGGTGGCGGACGGCGGAGGGGGCGGAAGGGGTGAAGGGGGCGAGGGCGGGGGGCGCAGGGGCGAAGGGGCGAACCATGCGCCCGCGTTACGTGTCTAAACACGGAGGATTCTTGTGTACAGGCTGATTGTTTTGGCTCGCCGTTGTTTCTGGGGATCCTTGTTGATGTATGTTGCTTCTAGAGAATTGTGCGTCTTAGAATTACGGAAAGACAGAACACTTGCTTCTTTAGTTTTCTTTGAAGTTATTAATAGATGTAAACAGTTACATTTCTGTCTTCGCATTAAGATCAAAATCCTTAAAACGGCTTTACTAATATTATTACTCTATCTGTGGAGATATTGTGTCAACAAGTGTAGCATTGGAATTCTACTGACAAGAAGGAAACTCAACAAAGGTCGCAGGAAGTCAATAGATTGAGCTACTTCCTACAAATCGCAGTGGACATCCTTGGAAGCTTAAGTATATCAATCAACTAAAAACCTCAAAAGGAACCTTTTGAAAGTCCATACTTAAGGAACTAAACTATTTAAGAGAGCGTGGTTTTCTTATTCAATTTGTTAATCAATTATCCCTTCCATAGGAACAGCCTGTATACTATAAAATAAACATATAATTTTGGCATTCTTCAAAAAGGGATGTATTTAAGTGATCCCTTTGAACTACCCCCGCTATGTTTGGCATTCAGAGTTTTTGCCTCCTTTAGATTAGCTCGCAGCATCCGCCGAATTTGCATATTTCTATTGAGTATTTGATAATATCTTACATTTGAAGAAAATGCGGGAATGTTTTACGTTCTTTTATTAAAGAGGGAATCGGTTTTTATAGGAACGCATGTGAAATTGAAGAAAAGCTTCTGCATTAAGCGTAATGAATACGTGTTTGCTGTACAATGCTGTTTTGGTTCTCGGTTTGTGAAGACGAGTGTTATGTAGGCTGCGTAGGATGTTGTAAATTAATTGGGTAAGCCAATTAAACATTCTTGTAGCGTTTAATTAATGTCTAATTGAATACATCTACTATACTCTCACCTAATTCATCATGTATCTTTTCGTTGTCTTGAATATGGAAGAATTGTTTTAACATAAATAAATACGGTATATTAATACCATAGAATTCCGATTAAGAAACACACAGAAAGAGTTGGTTAATTGCTACTACAAAGTACCAATCGAAATCTACCAAATCGGAAGATCACAGTTCATAGTACCAGAAAATAAGAAAGTGGAATGCAGAAGGCAGTAGGATGTTTCACTCACCAAACAGCACTCAAAAGCAAAGCCGTTGAAATGAAATTGGTTTATTGATTATGTAGGCTATTAAATAGCTCTTATGACCAGTCAATACTTAGTACTCATTCTATATTTACAAAATAATTTATAATTTAACTGTTTATATTGTTAGATTTATTTATTTATTTAATAATATACGTTACGCCACATAAATATTCTAAAAGCCAACCATTAAAACAATTCAGCCCGCTAATACTGGAGTCTTGATGATATAGAAAACTGGGAATGAGATGCAGATTAACAATTCAGAATACCTTAACTAAACAAATATTCCTCGAATTGATAAAATTCAATGCAATTAGGACGTAAAAATACAGAGGACACTTGTATATTCTCGAGAAAGCGCAAAGTTTACGAGCACTCGACTGGAGCCTCCTCGGAACGTTTAATGCGACTTTTAAAATAATCTGTCGTTGCCGGGTTAGTATCGATTCGATTCCCGAGTGTCCTTACGTCTTCTATTTATTAGTTTTACTAACGTTTTATGGAATTTCCAAGTGAAACTGTTTGCTGAATGGCGTTTGTTTTGAATAATGGCACAATTGGAAAAATCTAGTTAGTTAGAACCATTATTATCCATAGGTTTTAAAGTGTTGGAACAACGTTTTTGGTGGTGGTGGGTCTCTCATATGTGAGAGGCCGTCCGGGTAGGTACCACCGCAATGTCTATTTCTCATTTTGTAAATGAATTGGTATATACTGGTTGGAAGTGCATTGTAGCCACAGTAAATATTGGAGATATTGAGACTTAACATCTTATGTCTCAGGATGGCAAGCGCAGTATAATGCTAATCATTGTTTTATAATTCAGGGTGTTGTTTGTTTTACCGAAACTTACCAAAAACGAAATACAACATTCCATTTACACTGCTGTTTGGTGGGAGAAATAGACATTGCGGTGGTACCTACCAGGCGGCCTCTCACATTTGAGAGACCTACCACCAGTCGTGAACGGACAGCTTCACTGTCGTGTTTCGTTCGATACTGTTATATCCGGAGGTCCAAGGTGTATTATTGTTTTCTTCCCATCCATCTTTCTTCTAATTTTGGGAGGCTAGCAACGCATCTACTATTCAATTTTGTTCGATTGCGGGATGAATTAAAAAGTAGAAAGAAAGAAAGAAGAAAGAAAGAAAAGAAAGAAAAACGCTTTATTATCGCGCAAATTAGCCGCATACAACACAGTACAATAATTATAAAAATTTAACAGTACAATAAATTAAACAAAGAGAGACTAAATATAAAAAATAAGAAGAAGAAAATAACAGGTATGTATGTTGCGCAGCTCACTCGCGATAACAGGTTAACATCTCAGCATGATGCTGTGTGATAACAGAAGCAACCACACAGCGCTGGTTTTCAGATGTAACCTTAGGCGATGCGACGTACAGAAGCTAAGCTAGCCCAGCAACAATTACAATATTAACAAAGACATTGTAAATAGGAAGAAATAAATAAAAGTCAAATATAAAGCCAAGACCTAAAAACCCACAGTTCAGTTACTGTCACTTAACTTAATAAGGCGAACATTATGCAAACTCTTACAAAACTTGAAATCCCAGCAAAATCAAGTTACGAACTCAAAAACTATTTTATGCATTACTAACCATAACAACGACTTATTAAAGTGACATTACGACGTAAAGTATCCGATCTGGCGGAAAGTTTTCCGATATCGGACGACGGAGGACGAAAGAGGACGAAGGAGGATAGAGGACGGAGGGTGACGCGTCCCCTCACTAAATCTTACTTCTTCAAGTTTCCGCTGATCTTCCAGTGCCTTGTCTATAAACTATTCGACTTAAATCCGTCGAACATTGATGGGTGTTTAATCTGGTCACTTTTTAATGGCCTTGTGACGTTACCGTACTGTATTTACCAAGTGTAGTGAGATTTATAATATGTGAGAGGCCGAGTGGTTAGGTACCACCGCAATGTCCATTTCTCGCGTCAAACAACAGTGTAAACACACTGTTGTGTCAAACCAGAGTTTGAAGGAAGTTTTAGCAAGAGCAACTCTCTCTCTCTCGTGGCGTGTAGTGATAGTTTTCATTAAAAACACAGTCATTTTCGTATGTTTTCATTCAAAATTCCAACCGACATCATTACTATTCTGCAGGTTGAGATTTTACGCAAACTAAAAATAAAAAATCGGTTATCATTGCTCCCCTGGTAAGCAGTTGTTTTAAAAATCCTATTTCGAACAACAAAAATAAAAATAAACTAAAGAACTAACTCGGACTGCACGAATTAGCAATCTTCATTTAAAGAGACATTTCAAGTTTAAAAATACCAAGAGGAGCAATTAAATAGTGCTAATTTCAACGCCGACGTCGACATTCGCACGGTACGGTGTACATTGCCAAGTTTCCACTGAGTGTCTTTAGCTGAAGCACCTTATTAGTGCAATGTATACTTCACACTGTTGGCCTTATTTTTAAGCACATCCTGAGTCGGGATTTTAGACGTGATGTTGGCTTTCTGCAAGGTAGAAGGTTTAATACACGGACGAATAAATATTTTTATGTAATGTATATTTTTGTTTGGGTTTTTGTAAGTATTTATTTTTGTCATTCGGGAACCATCAATAATTACTTTACTATTCTTAAAATCTAATCTCTTAAAAATTTTGACGGTAATTATTCCATTACAATGAGTTTTCAAGGTTGGTTCAAGGTGATCTAAATCGTACCTTGATTGGCGTCCTCAGCTATAAAAATATGAATTCGTAAACCACATCGCAGATGGAGAAGCTATTATTCAAGTACAAAATTCTTATTAAATGAGCCGGAATGAAATATGCTTAAATCACTTTCTGAATAATTCCAATTCGAATAAATCAACCATACACGAGTTTGCACAAACTGAAACAAACAAAAACACGTTCCCAAAACTCGAGTTAACCAAAACGAAATCGAGAAGTGAAATGATTAAACAAAGACGGGGTAACATGGGCGCAAGTTGAAAAACTTTCAATAAACGGGAAGCAGGCAGTTAGTTCATTTCGGCAGTCACAAGTCTCGTTAGTTGGTTCGGCGACGCGTCGATATCTCGTGCACGGTTGTACCCCGATTTGGGGATATATGGGCCGATATTCGGAACGTGGACGCTGAGTTTTTATTTTTTGTTTGATTTGTCGCACATTTTTGTGAATTGTATTTTATCTTAAAATATTACATTTGGTGTAATTGCAACGTGCCAAACAAGGTTAATTTAAACGTGTAAGATTATCACCATCTATGGCGAGGTAGACGTATTAAGCTGGTATAATAATGTAGAAAATCAATGGTGATGGTTAATTGCTAGTTTTCACTATTTCTGTGCGACATCGCGCTTTACATTTGATACTGTGCACGCAATTTGCATGCTAGGTTTAAAAAAATGGACATTAATAAGTAAAAGGTGTAGGTTACTTGGGAAATTAAATAGTAACAAATGATTTTGAGAATCATTTCTTAGAATCTTGAGAATATTGACTATAATTCTTAGTGTCGAATGGCTATAACTACCACTCCAAAGCAAAAAAATAATATTTATTTCATGGAACTCGTGCATGTTGATTATTTTGCTTAATGACTTGACTAGCCAACAAATCAAAATATATGCGTAACATATTGAAGGCGGGTCGCCCAGTACCAAACATGTAGATATTTAAATTAATATAAGGCATACTTCCTACATGTTTGGTACTTGGCGACCTCCTCCTTTTTTTGAAGTCGGTTAAAAAATAAGTGGTCCATTACCTGAATCTCATTATACTGATCTGGTGCAACACAGCCACGACCTCACCAAGATTATTTTCTTTACTACACGCGGGCTCGTCTCAATTTTCGCTCCTTACGTACACTAAACCAAAATGTAAGTGACGCAATTTCCACATACAGAAGTTGGCAAGTTGGAACCAACAGTGGGACAACTCAGCACGGCGTGTTTGCGCACCAAATGTACCGGAACCACGCTCATATTAACGTACAGTAATAATTGCCTCGTCAGTTTGTTCGCAATGAGTCTGAGCGTTTGCTTGGAGGCATTTGTACGAGCTTAGCTTAAGCCTTTGGTGTTTAGATTTGAAGTTTTGCGGTAATGTTGAGATATTTTCATCTTGGCAGTGATTGAATAGAAAGATAATAAGTCAAGGGTGCATCAAATACAGTATCCAGCAACTAATATGGTTACCCTTTTTTTCACACTCTTTATTGTATTGAGAGGCCTTGCTGGGAATAGTTAGATATAAAGTTGAAGTTAATTTTGCTTATTTTGATAGACCTTCCTGGTCTATCAAAATAAGCATCTCTTTTGTGGAGTATATAGGTACCTCAGATTTTTTCAATATATTATAAATATATTTGAAATCCATCTGGCTTTAATCCACCATGGTAAATGCCGTGTTGACTTCCGGTGTGAAGGACATAATAGCCAGAGTAATTACTGGACATAATGAGGCTTAACATCTTATGTCTCGGGATGGTGACTGTAGTGAATGCCAAGCATAGCTTTGTAATTCGTGGTTTAGTTTAGTGTTGTTACTGTCAATGAGCGGTCGTATCGCTTACCATCAGGCGAATGACACGCTCGTCGCTCCATTCATTACTACAAAATAACCCAGTATGGTTGACTAAGCACAAAGCTCGAAAGAAGGATGGTAACTTTGAGAAGCTTGTCATCACCGGTAAGATCGAAGGAAATAGACTACGAGGCCAAAACCCGTTACGATGGTCCGATCAAATCCGCACCGCCCTCGACACCAGCATACAGGAAGCCTTACATAACATAAAAAGCAGATCTAGATGGCGCAATATCAGTAAAGGAAAAAATGCCCATGGTTGGGGTCACGACCCTCAGCAATGAGGAAATCGACTCAATGAGGAGGGAAGGAGAAGGAAGGTTGACTAAGTCCAAAATGGCCGCGTATTTACAATTTATTTTCACTTTGTACTCGTTAGTAACCGTGGAGGCACAAACGAATAACAGCATTTAAATGGCTTCACCACTAATGGTCCTAAAATACCAAGTTGAATGTCCATGTAAATTGTGGAATCGGATTAATTCACAAACAAATAAGTAAAAAACATTATCACGCCATTAAAACAAATCCGATAGCATTTAGCGGGCATTGAGCGCGATCGGACCGCGTGTTAGCATTACGCGTGAATTAATTTTAACGTTGGATCCAACACTGGCTGTACAACTTGTTTGTGTAGTGTTGGCCTACGATGGTAGTGTTAATTATCCACTGTCCTTAAGTGGTAGAGCGACGCTGAATTTATATTGGACCGACCAGCTCGACCAAAGTCAACACTGTCTATTTTTATATAATATTGAGATATGTAAAGTAGTTACTCTTGCTACAATATCCTTATCCTTTCTATCTATCATACTGTATGTTGTTCTTCCTAATTTGAAATTATATTAGTAGAAGAAAAGCGTTACCTAATCTCTTATCATCAGATGAGTCGTTTGTTCGCCTGCCAAAAAATGCTCACGATGATTACTGTTGGAACCACTGTTGGGTCCAACACGTGCCGGCATTCCGCGTGAATTAATTTCACAGTTGACGGCGCGCGGCGGTCACACAAACACGCTGCGAATAAATAATCACCCTGCCAAATGTTTAGCTCGGTTGAATGTATCTTAAATTATGTGGTAATTATATGTTTACAGCGAGAATGGTCGTGTCACGCTATTTTGTCTGGTATTTCATTATTATTTACATACAATTTTGCTTGCCTGTATTTCAGATATTAAGATTGACGGTAGAAAAATTTGGTCTAACATAATTATTACTACATACCACCCTCCAGTCTTCAAACTTTTAGAAATACGTTTCGCTTTCACTCTGCCTTCTTCTATTCTTACAGAATTGTAGGCTTAAGTTTTATTATCAAGCTTTGAAAAGTTTAAGGGTATGTTTGGTTCAGAAACTTCGAACATTTTGTTCTACTCCGAAATTATTCCACCAAACCCAATATAGATGATGATTACGACACATCCAAAAATCTATTTAATTTTGACCTGTATTACCGCATTTGTTTTTTACATGACTTTCCTTTGTTTTATTTTCTTTATGAGTTTAATAAATTACAAATAAATATATATTTCCGCTTTGTAACATAAGTGTAAAATTGCACATTTATTAACATTTCCTTAGACACGTCTCGAAGACTTACGCAGACAAAAGCGAGGTTTCACGCCAGCCCTCAACGCACGCCTGAAAGACAGTTAATTTTGCAAGAACCAAAATTTATGTCCGCTCATAAATTTCCATTTAATACAAACTTAATTCGCGGAAATGTACAGAATGTGATGTATTATAATGTCATATTTAATATTAAACGCAGTTCAGACGCAGCTTTGGAATAATGATGTTTTAGGTATCCGTCCTTAAACAGTTAAAGCAATATATTCATTTGAAAACTCTTGTAGTCTAGTTTGAATGTCCATCTATCGAAATACCTATATGGAACATCCCATCAGACTATCGGTTATTTATGAATCTTTTACATATGATGGCAAATGATTTCATTTGAATTTATCTGTAATCCTTACAAATACAATTGCGATTTTTTTACGATATATTAATGTTCGTACCTCTTTCACACAAAAACGGCTGGATCGGTTTTGCTGAAATTTGTTGTACCAGATGAGGCCTGGGTGAAAAATTGGTTGCTTTCATCCCGAAAAATGTAGTGATAATGTGGGTAGTGTATTAAATTAATACACATTGGCTACTCTTTTCAATTCGAATGGATGGCACAGGATAGAAGAAAAAAAACTGCAAGATTTTGTCGTAGGATGGAATGAGAAGGGATATAACGAGACGGGAAAAGCAACATTATAGTCGACGGTGTTCAAATATAAAACAGTTAGTGCGCGGCATAATATAAAGCTGTTGATGTGGACTGGATTTAAAAAATACGAAGCTAGGCCGTAACATTATAAAAAACAATATTGACCCTCATCAAAAGGAAACGCAAACAATATAAGTGAACATTTGCAATTTTATCCGACAATACCCAGATTACGAGAATAAAACACTAAGGACACTCCATCCGGATATAAAATGAAGGAGCCGGGTAGAATCGGCATTCGATAATAGAATAATAAAATGCTGGAAGGTTAGGATGCATAGCAACAGGTTGGTCAATAACTTTAGGAAGAGGAATAAGAGTGCGTATTACGGATACCAAGTTATTGAGACGACGCGACGCGGCGCTTTGTATCTTTATGAATCTTGGGACAATCATAGATTTGTAAACATATTATGTATGTGTATTACTGGTGGTAAGGTCTCTCATATGTAAGAGGCTGCCTGAGTAGGTACCACTGCAGTGCCTATTTCTCCCGCCAATCAGCAGTGTCAATGCTCCGTTTCGGTTGGAAGGACATTTTAGCCAGAGTAATCAGAGTCCATATTATGTCTCAGGATGGCGAGCGCAGTGGAATACCAAGCAATGTATTTCATGGTGTTGTTTGGTTTGACTATTATCGATAAGCGCTCTTATCCCTTACTATCAGACGATTGGCATGCTCGTCTCGGCATTCATTGAAATACATTGAAAATATGAAGATTATAGCAAGTGCAGTGATAAATAATTATCAACCAAGGACGGTGTAATATGCTTCCAGTAGGACGAAAATAGCACTTCGTCACAATTAAATATAATACAAAACTTAAAATTACCACTTACAAATATGCTCCATACCAGGATAAGGCTTACCTGTAAAAAAAATATATTATTCCAAACACAGTTTTCACGTTCTCAAATAGGAATAAAACCAGCGTTATGTGAATTTATAAAAATTTGCGTAATTTAGGCCAATTTTCGAATTGTAAAACAATTTTTTACAATACTAAAACAAAAATGTTGGAGCAACCTAATTTTGTTATCAGACAAGGAATCCTAAAGGTTTCATTTTAAAAGTATATAAAACAAGTTTGAAAGATCTTTATTTTCTTAGCGAACGTAAAAGCAGCGTAACTTCTTTTATGCCAGAGTCAAAGAATGTAATTAATTCAGAAATCTAATATAAACTGGATATATTTATCCTACAGAGCTAGATAAAGCGGCTCAAAAGAGCAATTACGATGTTTCTTTTGATTTAACAAAATGTATTACTCGTACTTAGAAGTACATTTTTCCTAGTAATTACGTAGACATTAGATGTTTTTTTATTAATAGATTTTCGTAAATATAACGTAAAACACTATTTTTAACCGACTTGAAAAAAGGAGGAGGTTTTCAAATCGATTGCATGTTTTTACTATCCCATTGCAAAAAAAATAATTCAAGAAGTCTCATTATTATGAGTTATGAGAGAAATGTGGTCAGTAGGGTAGATATAAATTAGTGGCAACATATTGGTGTTACCCTGGCGTGTCTATAAACGGAATGAGCATTAGTGTTATCTTTGTAATATATAAATAAGCCTATTAATAGGACAGGCAATATGACATGCTGTACGAACTAATGTGGCTCTACCACTCGTTTAGTCACCTTCACTAAAAACCACTACTCTAAAAATACGTTTCAAAGATACCCAAAGATATCACAAAATCATATTAGAATGATGTATTCGCCCTCGGGGGAAGCGTTCCCCAGTTCTTAATCTATTCATTACAGTTGTCACGTTAGTCCAGCCCTGTGCTGAACACAATAAAATGCCACTTAGTACGCGTTAATTGATTGATGCGAGTCCGACCCTGGTCGTTTGGCATTGTCTATGATTTTGAGAAAGGGCGCTGTGGTATTTTGCCTATAGTTCATTCTATTATTTTATGTTTATATTTTATATTACAGCTCAATTGTGCTGATTAAAACGTGTTTTGACAGTGAACTGGCTTTATATGAAAGAAAATTAAAGCAGCACTGCATTTCTTTGTGAGTTTTGTTTTTTTTTTTTTCATTTAGGACATATCATATGGCAATAATCTGCCGTCTTCATTTTGCGGCAGCAAAATGCTTACGTAACTTTTATTATACGTTACGTTATTTAATAAATTTTCAATTTGATTTTATTGCCTCAGTGGAGTAGTTGTACTACGATTTGTTTGTAAAGCTGTGGCCTTGGGTTCGAATCCCGGGTTTAGTAAAGTGGGTTTTCTATTCATTATCAGCCCGGAGTCAGGAATTTGTGCACGCTATGGAGATAGGCTCACGCTATAACATCATAGGACAAAAAATACACTGCGTAACGTAGTTGTCATGGTTGCACCTCTGCCTACCCCTTTTAGGAAAGAGGTGTGAGTGTACACACATATATTTATGTAATTTGAGACACTTTTGAACCAAGATTTCTTCCACACATCACCTCCCTAATATTCCCCAAAAATTTCCATCCCAATTCCTATTTCTCAAGGGCATACAGTACCCCAAACCCCAATCGATCACTAAACGGTTACAGGTGACAGTGGCAACACTAAGTGCGATCCGGTGTCGCATGATCCCAACGTGAATTATTGAGCTGGGAACACGGCCGTGTTTAAAGTTTATTGTTTAGAATTGTAAATAGACATTTGCATGGTAGTTTTGGGTTTATTGGTTTTTTATTGGTGCTGGATTGTGGAATGAATAATGTTAAATGTAGGTTTGGAGTGAAATGAATTGTGTGAGTTTTGAATTCAATAGTGAAACAAACAGCGTTCTGATTACCAGCAATTGAATAGATTCGAATTTTGAAATACATAACATACGTATACCTATTGGGTATGTTGATTTATAATATTTTAAATTAAGTTAATACAGAAAATAATTGATAATAAAGTTGCTGCACAGAAGCATGGATACTATAAATAAGTTTTGGGCTAGCACTGGTATCATTACCAGTAATATACATTTCAAATATGGACACACTCACAAGGACTATTTGTGTGTCAGCTGAATTATTTATTTTGTGTTACAACTGTCACCTTTTCTCACATAATTCAGAAACAGTCACGCAAAATCACACTACAATCATTCACAGTAAGTGCCAATAATAGAAATTATCTTCAAGTCTTCGTTCATATCATTATGAGGTTGACAGGTATTCCAAAGTTATTTCAAATCAACACTCTTTCTAGACGGATTTGTTCTTAACATCAAATAGTGTAGACATAGACATTCCCAATTTAAAAAAAAAAGAGTACATAATATATAATTAATTATAGCTAGCCATAATTGGATTTGTTCTTACCATCAGATAAAGCGAAGACATTGGCGTTCCTAATTTAAAAAAGCGTAAAAGAATTGCGCGTAAAATTACCACATAAAATTATAACTGGCCATAATTCTGCGCCTATTAAATACTACACCCAGTTACAACTCCCATAAAACAATTTACAAAAACAATATAAAAATAGAACAAATAATAAATAGAGCAGAACAGGTGTTATGTCGGGCGATCGCGAGATAGCAGCGAACAAAACGTCGCCAACACAATCATTAGTTTTTAGTTCGAGCTGGAATCCACGGGTCACGATACCGTGTAAGGCGGGCGCACACCGAGTATAAAAAAATGTGTTGTTAAATTTTATACCCTGAGATAATAGTTTAAGGTTTAGTTTCGCTTATCAGAATTTTGTAAGTTTTCTGAAGTACTGTATTAGTAGGTATTCTTCAATCTAATATTGCGCTAACATGCTTATTTTATAAAAATAGTTTGCAGAATGAACAGCTACTGAACAACAAAAGTCAAATCTCAGTAATAAGTAAGGAATAATAATAGAGGCCTCTTCATCATGACGTAAATGTAATTTACATGTTTAATTTAAATATTTTGTTAATTAATTTTATCTATTTTAATCTTAGTCAGGACGTTTATTTCTTGTAATTAAAAAAAAACAACTTGTATGCTGTAAATTTCAACTTTTTTAAATACAATGAATGGCGAGACGAGCGTGCCTTTCGCCTGATGGTAAACGGTACGACCGCTTATGGACAGGAGGAAACCAAACAACACACTTAGAATTACAAAGCAATGCTTGGAATTCCACTGCGCTCCGGCGAGCACTCAAGACGCCTCTTGAGAAATAACATGTCAAGTCTCAATATCTAGTAGTTACTCTGGCTCCAATGTCCTTCAAACCGAAATACAACAGTGCATTTTTACTACTGTTTGACGAGAGAAATAGACATAAATACATATCCATACACGGTCTAAAAACATTTACTAAGATGCAAAGATTTTGATTTTATCTTCAACCCATTCCATTACAATGCAGATCACCGACTATTTTTAACCCTTTTTTAAACCCAGCTAATATTTTAATGAACCTACACCGCGGTCCCGTGCGATCCCCTATCGGAAACATTCAACCCATTGTACTGCTAACCTAAATATAAAAACGCCGAGCATTTCCTGAAGGCTCGAGCGGTTTCCGTTTCCGCGATGTAAAAAACGAACCGGCCTGGGTGTTGGCGGCACGTGGATATACAAACGTATTGTGGAAGAAATACCAGGGTCGATATATTTAAAGTTATGTTAAACTGAATACAAATAATACAATATAAAATGGCCTCTGTGGCGTGGTCGGTTAGACACCACTTGTAAAACGAGAGGCCACGTGTTCGATCCCCGCACCGAGAGAAATGTTTGTGCGGTCCACATTTTTTTTGTTGTCGGTGTTGCTGAGACCGATAGGCTCTCGTAGTTCCTGACTCCCACAACACAAGATTCGATCATAGTGTTGGATCAGGACTATATATGTGACTGTTGGGTGGTGTTACTTACTATTAAAGCACTTGAATAAATTCAATTTTTTTAATAGTCAAATGACCTAAAAATATCACATCTAGCAATCACTACTTCTCAGCAAAGGTTTTGAGGGTTGGGCCGGAGGTGAAGTGGCAGCGAGGGGGGGAGGGCATCCGACAATTTATTTCACATTAGTGCGCATTGTGGCCACCATTAGTCGTATCCGATAATTCCCAATATATCGTGGACCAAACTTCCAAACCTTTATTACCATAAAAAACTCTTTAAATTTCGATTCTTTGATAAGACTTGAATTTTATGGTTTCTTTTAAGGTACGCCTTTGTAAAGTTATATGGTTCACAGAATTGAAGGGTCTATTTTAAATGTATTTGGTTTTTGATGGTTTGCATATGAAAGGAGTAGTGTTTCGATAACGGACAAAACTTAGCAAATAGAAAAAGAATTCTAAAGACGCTTTCAGCTTCCAATAACAGCTTTATATTATCTTTTTCTTATTATACGTATGAATTGGAAGACAATTATTTTTTTATTATATTTACTTTTAAAAAAGTTGCAAAGAATATATTCAATAAACATATATTGAGAAAGCATAAGTTTTGTTATATAAAATCTTTATTTATCGAATAAACAAACCACGCTTATTATAATAAAAAAACAATCTGAGTATGCTAAGGTGTAACACGAAACAGCTAAGGCGCGAGTTTTGGCATCACCGTTTGGATTGCACAATATAAAATATCAAAATCCTTCGAAATAGTACGCTCATAATTCTGGCTATTACAGTATTGTAACTCCAAAAAATTTGAGATTTAATGACATTCGAAACTGTTAACATATTTTTCGCATCAGAGTTATTATCTTGGGTACCACGCAATTCATTTACAGACTAAAATCTAATACAAATTATTTTCTAAATTACGTGTATCAAACATACAACATATACCTTTACCTATTGCTTTAAAGGTAGGATCTAACACCCAGCCTCCGGCCGCCCGTAATCGACGTCATTTTATGTTCGAAGTTTACGATTCATAAAACATCTTAATACACTCTCACACACTGTTTTAGAACCTTCGGATAAATTCCTGTAATTTTCCTTCAACCCTTCCGCTATGCCCGGTGGCTGTTACAGACGAAAATTAGCGAGTATATCACTGTTTAGATTCAGTGCCTTGAGACTGTGCTTAAATATTTCGTATTTCATTTTGATAGTGTGTGAAATATCTGATACTAGCGGCCCGGCCCAGCTTCGCCCGGGTGCATATAGATTTCTCTACAATAATATGCACGTATTATACACATAAACCTTCCTCTTGAATCACTCTATCTATTAAACCGCATCAAAATCCGTTGCGTAGTTTTAAACATTTAAGCATACAAAGGGGCATAGGGACAGAGAAAGCGACTTTGTTTTATACTATGTAGTAATTAGTATCGGAATTAAATTGAATAATTTACTGATAGATCTCTAATATGTGAGAGGCCATCTGGGTAGGTACCACCGCAATGTCAAAATAGTGTATATGCACTGTTTCTTCAAATTTGATGGAGATTGTAGCCAGATTAACTACTGGACATATTATTGAGGGTGAATATCTTATGTCCAAAGATCGCTCATGAACAGTAGTAAAACCAAACAATGTAACGCCTTGAATAACAAAGCATTGCTTCGCATTCCAATGCGCTGGACATTCTGAGAAATAAGTCTTAATATATCCAGTATTTACTCTGACTACTATGACTTTAAAACTGAAACACAACAGTGCATTTACACTGCTTTTTAGCGAGAGAAATAGATGTGTGAGATACCTACCACCAGTAAATATGAAATTATGCCGAAGTGAATCTAAATAGCTCATTTATAATGGCTTTGTGCAAGCGCTTACCCAAACAACACGTGAATGGTGGACAAAAACATTGCACCCCGCGATTAGAGACGCATTGGGCGTTTCATAACACGGCACTATTCAGAATATGAGCAAAAACAAACATTTAACCTTATTTAACATATTCATTAGTCTTACTTTAACCTAAACAAGCGAAAGTATCAAAAATCCTTGAATTGCTTTTTAAGAAGAGTTGTGTCGTGGGTGTCATGTACTACGGGAGACGTTTCGGTCTCACAAACACCCAGACCCGAAAGAAATATTGTGAACCGCACAAATATTTCTCTCGGTGCGGGGATAGGATACGCGGCCTCTCTTCTCACAGGCGGCGTCTAACCAACTGCACCACAGAGGCTGTCGAGACATACTAAAAGATGATAAGTATCTAGCTTTTGAAAACCGCATAAACTGACGACAGGCAATGACCTTGCTTCATCATCCCCAGCTTACCTTAGGTATACGAGATAACTATTCTCGTCCCCAACCTTTGCAAATTGTATGAAAAAAAAAACAAAACTACCCGCACATTTTAATTTGAACAACAAAAACATCCGCAGTACATTTGTTTTGAAAGGAGCAATGAATAATGCCGTAGCCAATTCAAACTGTTGCCTCCGAGGAATAAAAGGGAAGTCTTTTTCATATTATTATTGTAGATAAACTTACGGGATCCCGCTAGCGCCAGTTGTGATTCCAACATCTTCGGAACTTTTCACGGCTAATGACATTGCAATGCACTTAGCTCCGACTTGAGTCCATGTCTTGCGGACTTGTTTTACACCGGCTTGTAATATGTTTAATGGAATAACAAAGGGATCAGCTCTGTTGAATTTATTAACGATTGTTTTTTTTGCGGTATGGGGTTTATTACAGCTGTTTTTTACCAATTCCGAAAGAAAGGCTTTTTTGCTATGAATGGTGAGACGCGCATGCGATTTGTTTGATAGTAAGCGATACGATCACTCATGGATAGTTGAAATACGGTGGATTCCAATGCGGTCGTCATCCTGAGATATAAGATGTTTAGTCTCGACATGTCTAGTAGTTACTCGGGCTACAATGTCCTTTAAACCGGAACACAACAGTCCGTTCATCCTGCTGCTTGGCGGAAGAAATACCATATGAGGGACCTGCCACCAATGTAGCCTTTTTATTGACCCACTATTCCCATTTTGTCTAGGTTACAGATGGCGATCATCACTTTTTATAGCTAGAAAATATCGTGATCAAAGAAGCGACACGTTTGATGATATTCGGATACCATTGGTCGTAGGCTTTAACAAAGCCAGGGCTACAGTTAAACCGTTATCTATCATGTAGATATTCTCACATCCTATATAATAATACAATTAACATGTATGTAACACGTCGGTGTAGCCGGCGGCCCACCATCGCTGCTCCGTCTCATTTAAGACCACCTGCATTTTCCCTTAGAAATAAGCTTTTAAAGTCTCGTTGGACTTTATAAAAATATCAAGCCACATAGGTTTCAACTTAATTAGTCTGGACCTGTTTCGCCTCACCGATGTTGGTCGTTCTAGATTGTTTAATTAATTCTTTGGGTTTTTGAATAACAAATTACAGAGGGGTCGCTCGAAGTGTTCTTAATTTATTTATAATGTTTTGTTATTCTAGAGGTGATTTACTTAAATTTCTATATTGCTGCAGGGCTCACACGTGCGTTGCAAAATTCACAGTTCGCTGATTTCCGTCCTAAGATATTGGGATAGTGGCTGAGGCTGGCGCTAAGCCGAGCATAAATTCCTAGCCCAGATTGCTCGTTGGGTATGTCTATATGTGGGGTATAATATCATCATCATTTAAATTTATATGGGAATAGTTCCGTAAGGGGTCAAATTAAACAAAAATCGTCTTGGTAATCTTCAATATATTATCGTCTTAAAACTTCTTCACTTCAGCCGTCCTCTACGTCTTTCGTCTTTCACGTCTTCCGTCGTTTTCCAGACTGTTCTCTTCTATTCCGTCCTTGCATACTTCAACATCTATATCATTCATCCTCTTACTCTTTCCATCTTAAATACTTTCATTAGTCATCTCTTTCACACAAACCACGTTCCATATCAGTCATTCGCGTAACGTTTCATTCTACTCATCTTTCTTCTTAACATTCAAATCCTACAACTCGGCCATACTGACACCTGACTGCCCTCAGTCAGATCTTATTTACATCACAAAACATACTTTTTCATCTACTTTAAGATATATACAATAATCTTTATAAAAACATCTTAACATAAAATACTAAACAACATTACAGATTTTACAACAATATAAACACAATATTCCTCTTACAAAACAATTAAATCTTTTCTTTCTTTTCTTCTTTTTAATTTTATAATTTTCTTGAATTCTTCTAGGTCTGTTTTCCACAAGGTCGTCATAATGGTCTAGCAACAACTTCCATCTCAAAACATCATCTAACGGTTTCACAATTGGTACAAAATCTTTAATAAATTTTCTAAAATGAAGTCCTATAAAATCCTGAATCTGCCTTAACATCTTTAGTCCAGTGTTCTTGCTTCCAAACTCTCTTTTTTCTGAAGTTGACTCGTTTGATAATAATTTCACCTTAATGTCACTTTCAACGCTAACTATCTTCTTGTTAACAATTTTTTCCTCTTTAACAGAAATCCGTCTTGGTTGCTGAACCACTGATAATTCGTCTTTGCACACATTGGGCAACATAAGCTCATCTTGTTTTTGACTGTGCATTTTTCCAAATATGTCATCTCTTTCACACAAACCACGTTCCATATCAGTCATTCGCGTAACGTTTCATTCTACTCATCTTTCTTCTTAACATTCAAATCCTACATTTATTTATACCTGAAGTTCAATAAATCCTTGCCAACATTCTTCATCCTATTTGTCATCAATTTATCTTTAGTAATTTTTTCGCTACATACTCTTCTTAAAAAACCTTCACTGACCATTATAGACAATATAATAATTGATTCTTCCCGTTATAAAAAAAAACACAGCCTAACACTTACCACAAAGAAACATGGTCTTTTTAAATAACAGACATTTATAAGTTACATCAAATGAATTGTCTTTTATCAAGCCTGTATTAAAAAAAAACCTTAACAGATATTACACCCACCTCGAGCGAAGCTTTATAAAAATCTTTATCTAAACAATTAGAGATGCATCCCCTGCTTCGGGGATTTTCATTAGATTCGAACATAAATTAGAATGAACCGCGCGTGTGATAATACGATATAATTCATGATTTTTAACCCTCCTGATAAAACCCCTATGGTAACGGTGAGCGGATTCATTTGGCAAAGAGTAGAAGTATGCAGATTGGTTAGTTCTTTGTGCAGAAAATAAGCATTCTAAATGAAATATATATTTGTATAGAAATAATGAAATGCAATAGTATTAATGTTTTTTCTACGTGCTAAAGCCTTTTTGTAAGACTTAAAACAACAATACAAATGGATCAGTTCGACCGGAGTGACGTGAAAAACAGATGTGTAATGATGTGTAGAACAACTTTGTTTTTGCGATTCGTTTGGTGAATGAGTTTGCCGTCTCAAAGTTGGTAGTAGTATATTCGTATCTATCTACTCGAATGGCAAATATCATACACGATGGACCGTTATACACATATAATAAATACTATATCAAAAACAATAGAATGCCGGATGCCTAATACGCCTTTCAGCTTCCCATACTTCTTCCTTCCCACTCCCCTCCTAATTTGATTGGCCGGCAACACATCGGTGACAATGATCACTTACCATAAGGTGACTTGATTAGTCACTTATCGGATCTATTGGATAAAAAAGGACACTTATTTTGGGTTCAATTAGTAACACAAACTTCACTTTTGAATCCATTAGGTATTTAATATCTCTCGGCAGCTGACATAATGATGGCAGCTGATGAAACGTAACTATACAACGTTTTTGAAAACTGACCCTTTCTTCCTTATTAATTTCGGATCTACGGATTAATTTAATATTTAATACACCAAATTTTAACAACAGTATGGTAATAACTAGATTCAAAATATTTATTCTATTTACAAAAAAATATTAATGAACTGCTCTGATTTAAACCAACTTGTAAATGTTGTAATAATCATTACACTATAAACTGGTTTTGAAAAGAACAACACTAGAATTTCTTGCCCATTCTTCTCTTGTGAAAACCGCTTTCCGAACCGGGTAGTAAATAAAAAATTACTGAATTTGTACGATGTTGAACATTTAAATGGATTCAATAAATTATTTTCATTTCATTTTCATTTTTAACTATGAACTCTATCATTTTCTTTATAATCTATGACAGCACCCTTTCGTACCAGTGCAGGCCGTTAGGTTAATTTATGCGTTGGTTGTCTGGCGATCCCCTAACTGGCTCGGCGCAATGGTATCGCGTGCGTACCATACAAGCGTGCAAATTGAAAGCTCTTCCTGATGTGTTTTTAAAATTTTGTTCTACTGAGTTCAAGCGATGTTTCCTACGCTATAGATAGATTAAGCTATGAGTTGAAACATTTAATATTTAAAAATATATTTTTTTGTAAATTTTCCGTAGCGGAAATATCAGTGACTTAGGTTTATGGGACTTCTAAACAAAACAAAAAGACTCGTATTTCTATCAAAGATGTAATTTGAATGGAAGGCAGAATATTTTGAAAAGTATTTTCTAGAAGACTAAATAAAACTACCATTCTTTATTTTCTTATCCCACACGGCAACACTAAAACACATGCAGATTTTGACAAATATTATGAATTTATAACCAATTATTTGTACTATAGCTTGGCTTGTTTAAGAACCAGTAGCATATCAGATTTCAAGCCGTATAGAATTTAACTGAATAATCACAATTAAATAAACTAAAAAACCAAAACGCGACTGAACATTAGAAAATAGCATAACATAGCATCGCATATCTGCTGCCTAGTGTTGTACTAGTGTGTTTTTGAGTGCACTTGTCCATGGTTTACGATGATGATGATCCCTAATTTTATTTATAGCTATCACACGCGCCGTTTGTTTGTGTTGAGTGCATTTTTATGATTTACGCTCTCGATATGCGTTTGATGCGTTGCGGTTGTTTTAATAGATGGTATTTATCGTGTTTTTCCAGTGCATTTAATGCGTTTGAGGAAGATCTGATATTTAAATTTAATAATTTAGGCCGTATTTTGATCTTTAAATATAGTTTATGGCTGCTTTTTGTATTAACATCGTTGTGTTAGAAGAAGTGTTGAATGGAATATCTTTAATGCAAAATATGTAATTTCATTATCAAAAATATACTGTATGTTTGCATTCAGGCTAGTAGGGGTGACTATCGTAGAACCATAAGGTTCAGATCCATCCAGACAATGATACATACGGACTGCGTGCTAATGGTGAGTTTTTCTTCTTCCGTTCATTTTGTCTGCCTGTTTTTTTTTTTTTTTTTTTCTCTTTATTTGGAGCTTTGTCGCTAAAGCGACAATGACGCCCCTATAAAAATAACAAAAGCACAATTAATACAATTCTAATCTTGGTTTCTAACACTAGCTAATTTATATAAAATTCTTGCCTCATCACTTAGTGGATTAGCCAAAATACTATTACAAATACCCGTTTTAATTCTATCAATACCAAATCTGAACGTTTCATTCCGAACACATTCCACCAAAATGTGATGTACATCATCAACTACATCACAAGTGGGACAATTAGGAGTGGTACTTTTGCCCATCAGATATTTAAACTTATTTGATGGAATGTGTCCGGAGCGTAGTCTAAGAGCTATGATTGTATCATTCCTATTTAATATTTTGTTATCAATCCATGGTATCCTAGACAGATTTGATTGGATCGTTCTGTACCAAATCCCTTTCTCTTTGGATCTCTTGTTAAAATATTCCCGCCATAAATCAAAACACTTAATTTTCAACATATTGACAATTTCAAAGTTGCAGGGCAGCATAAAATGGGGGATACCATCTGATATGGCTTCTTTTGCAAGATTATCAACAATTTCGTTTCCATTCAAATTAATATGCGAGGGAACCCATTGCATGTAAACAGATTTCGATTGACTCTCAAGCTGTGAAATTAATTTCATTATTGTATAGGCTGTCGGTGTGCCTCGGAAAGCCGAGTTGCATCGAGCCAGATGTTGAAGGGAGCTCTTCGAATCCGTTATAACAAGTAACTTATTTGCAGGAATAGTAAAGAAATAAGCTACAGCTTCAGAAATAGCAATCAGTTCAGCCGACATAATACAAAGCTTTGGATTAATTTTGAATTTTGCGGATATATTTAGCTGGGGATCATAAAACGCTGCACCTGCGCCATGTTCAGTTTTGGAGCCATCCGTGTAGATATGATAGCATCCATTGTAATTGTTATTAAGGTATTTGGTACATATACTCTGAAGATGATATTTGTTATAATGTGTTTTTGGTTTTGTAATACCGTCAATATTACAATTTATAATTTTATTAAAATCATAATTACTGATCCAGCTATCCAAAGAGAACATTCCTAGTTGATCGGAAGAATACATCTCCACAGATTGGAATTCATTATTTAATGATATTAGCTCGGGCAGTTTCCTATTGTTCCAAAACCGGTTTCTGCAAAGGGGTAAGAGTTTACCAAGAATTTCTTTGTTTAGTAAATTAGAAAAATATTTACATTTAAGCCAGAATTTCCCACCTAAATAACGTCTCCGAATGAATAAAGGCTGCAAGCCGAGCTCACTTTCCATCACATGGATGGGTGTACTCTTAACAAAACCTCCAATGACTCTCATTACACAATTTTGGATTTTGTCAAGCTTATATAAATGAGTGTCACTGGAGTTACTGTACAGAAAACTAGCGTAGTCCAATCTGCTACGGATCAACGATATGTATAAGGTTCTTAAAAATTTTGGATGTACCCCCCAACCTGTGCCAGATAAAACTTTAAATACATTTATATATTTAGATACCTTAGTAACTGTTTCATCTATGTGTTTTTTCCATCGAAGAGAACGATCCAACCATAGTCCCAGGTATTTTATCACCTCAACAACTTCCACAGTTGCATTACCTATAGTTAACGTCATATTGTCTCTAAATGGGCTCTTTTTAAAGACACAAACCTTGGTTTTTGGCACCGATACTTCAAGTTCTAAATTATTTAACATTTCAGAAATTTGATTTAAAGCTGACTGAAGTTTTATTCTGGCAAAATTAATACTATGCGACGACACATATAACAGAAAATCATCCGCATACTGCGAGATATATACATTTTTTATCGCTTTACAAATTTTATATGTTGCTACATTGAAGAGGAGAGGTGATAGGGGATCCCCTTGGGCTATTCCATGACTGGAGATTCTGCTTATAATATTACCATCTTCAACATTTATGTGCAAAATTCTTCTTTTTAGAAAGTGCCATAAATAGCAGCATACTTTTTCCCCTACTCCTAATTCATCTAAATTATTCAAAAGATTTAAAATGTCTATGTTATTGTAGGCGTTCTCAATATCCATGAAACAACAAAAAGTCATCTGATCATTTGAAAATCCTGATTGAATTCTTGTAATCAAACAACTAAGATTATCCAAGCACGATTTAAATTTGCGGAACCCAGTGGTTTCTTGCGAAAAGGTATTATTTTTTTCAAGAAACCACTCAAGTCTGTAGTTAAGTATAGAATGAAAAATTTTGCATAAGCAGGACATCAGTGCAATGGGTCGAAGAGATGAGACGAGAGATGGGTCTCTGCCAGATTTTGGAATTGGAACTATACGAATACAACGCCATTGGGAAGGAACAAAACTAGTTTTAAATAGCAAGTTAAATAGTGACAGAAGTATTTTTTTACCTGCCAAAGGAAGATTTTTAATCATTGAGAATGAAATATTATCCTGTCCAGGTGCAGTGTCTTTGGATTTAATACAACAGTTCAGTTCTTGTAGTGAAAATAAGGTTTCAATTTGGTTATTAGAATTGACAAAATCGGGCATCTTAGGAATAATAAAATGAGGGGTAAGACTTGACAGTAATTTATAAGCAGTATCTTGATCAACATGCTGTACTGGGGATTTTATGCCTTTTAGCCATCTCATTCGTTGCCACATATCAGAATAAGAGGACGCTTCGGAAATGGAGGAACAAAATTTAAACCAGGACTCACTTTTTGCTTTTCTAATATTCCGTTGAGCAATCCGAATCTTGTCTTTAAGATACTCCATATTTCGTGGCGTAGAATTTCTTCGAAAGATTTTTAAGGCTAATCTTCGTTCGGCAACAAGTTTTGAGAGCTCAGGGGTCCAGTATGGCTTTGGGTGAAATTTGGTAGTAGGATCTTGATTACATTTTATGCTTGGTATATGTTTGTCTGCTGCTTTATTAATAATGTCAGTAAATGCATCGTAAGCTTCTTGTGGATAATCTGGTAATACAAAATTAGCTAATTGATCGTCAATGAACTGTGTATATAAACTCCAATGGGCTTTTTTAAAGTTTCTTTTGGAGCACTGAATAGTGTTTTGTTTAGGATATAATATTGATATGTGGATTATTAGATGATCGCTGCCAAGGCTTTCGTTTGTTACGTTCCAATGGAAATTCAGTGCTATATCAGAGGAGGCGATAGATAAATCTGGGGCTGAACATTGGAGGTTGCCATTATTTAATCTAAGGCGAGTGGGGCTTCCATTATTTAAAATAACAAAATCTTTTTCCATTAACGATTCAAAAATCTGTTGGCCTCGCACATCATTTCGACAAGACCAGTTAAGATGGTGAGCGTTAAAATCGCCTAATATCAAAGTTTTTTTTGTAACCAGAGAAAAAAGTGAACACCAATCATTTTGTGTGGTTCTTACGGTACTAGGGCAGTAAACTGAGATAATATTTTCGACTAAGGGACAATTAAGTATTCTAACGTGAATAATTTCGATTCCTGAAGAGATATTCGGTACATGTTGTAGTTGAGCTTTTACTGATTTGTGCGTCAAAATGGCTACACCTCCGTATGAATCAGCGCGGTCAGATCTAAATACATTATAACCGGTAATTTTAAGTTGATTATCCAAGTTAAGCCAAGTCTCACTTAGGGCCGCAATAGCAGCATAGGCCAGTCCGAAACATTTTCTACTAACACTAAGATAATCCACTCTAAGCAACATTTTAAGGCACTTTTAACTTTTACCTGCATTGTTACATCTTTTAGGAATAATATATTTTTTAACCTAGTTAATAGTTCTTCAAAATTAATTTCCCTTTTACTTTCTTTCTCTTCATCAATATCTTTTTGACTTGACGTATGATAACTGTCCAAAACTTCAGAGTCTAAGAAATCTTGAGATTGTTCTTTTTTCTTATTTTTCTTTTTAAACACATAGACTGGCGGTTTATCTTGGACCCAAGTTGTTGTAACTGCATTTGCGTATGATGGGATTTGGGTGCGGATGGCTGTGCTGTTGACCGGGGGTAAATCAGTGGAAACTATATCCCGTTCTTTATCTTTTGGCCGATTGTCAAAAGGTTGATCTGATATGCCAGGCACATAAATTGTCAGTGCTCGTCGGTACGTATAATTAAACTCAGCCATTATTTGCCTTAGCCTCTTTTCTCTAATATATGCGGGGCAAGATCGGGCTAGTGCCATGTGTTGACCACCGCAATTAACGCATTTAAAAACAGTAGCATCGCAGTTGCAATGGTTGTTACCACATTTAGGACAAGTTGGTTTTGTTGATGGACATCGTTTAATTGAGTGACCAAGTTTCCAGCATCTGGAACATTGGGATACTGGAAATACGAAAAGCTCCACGTTGATTTTCATACTCTCAACAAAAACATATGGCGGTCGGTATGATCCTTTAAAGGTCAGGCGTACAGCTTCACTGGGAATCCATCCATCTCCTTCTGAATTTCGGCGCATAAGTCTGTTTGCAGATATAAGTTCAGCTGTGTCTGGACACACGATACTTTTTAAGATTTCCTCATCCGTCATGTCTAAATCTACATTTTTAATTACACCATACGATAAGTTGACTTCCATAGCCCGTTGTATCCTCCACCCTCTGTCCTTAATTGTCTTAGATTTTTCAAGTTGTTCGGCGCTTAACTCTGATGTTATATCTAATCTAATTTTGTATGGGTTGATATATCTCACTTTCTGAATATCTTCGAGGCCCATTCCTTTAAAAATTTTTGCTATTGAGAACTGTTTTGGCATGACTTCATTTGAAGATATATAAATTTCTATTTTTTCTTCTTTTTTCACGGCTTTACGTTTTTTTTCTTTATTCTGTACTACAGTCCACTCACTTTCATCTTCTCGTTCTCTTTTACTTCTTCTGTTCTCCAGGTCTTCTAGTTCCCCTCCATCGCATGATTTCCTCCTCGATATGGTACTATCTGGAGACGATCCACAAGCCACATCCATCATTTCTTCCTCCGCTGTATCACAATTCCTTTGCTTATTTAAATCATTCAAGATGTCGTTAGAACGGTTGATAACTTCGTCTATGAATTTATCTTTAACGCTAATTGTATTCATTCTTATCTGAGGCTGCCGGCGCAGCGCGGTGCCCGCAGGTAGAAACCTAACAGTACTCGCGATAGCCGGCGATTCGCACGTGTTGTAAACAGACAACAATTACGCGCAATAATTTATAAAGTACACGACCGACTCGAAACGCTGTCGAGACGAGACTCCGTCTGCCTGTTTGCTTTGTAGGTAAGTAGTAAATAAATTTATTTGAGCCCTTACTGATATTACTACTGGAATTATTTTTTCTTGGTAAACAATTCAAACACTTCTAGATAATTGCCAGACTTAAGATCACTGAGTCATTAAATAGTCGTTCTTGGCATACAGCAGTTTCAGTAGATTCCGCAAAGGGTAGACTGTATAAAAAAACGGACTTGAAATCAAACCAGTCTCTACACTGAAGCTACCACGGACTCAGGGAAATTAAATATTAGCTTTAGTTGTAAGAACAAATTCAGGAGCGCAGGGCCGCCGCCAGTGATCAGAACTCGTGCATAATGCAGGGCCGGATGCAAATCGCGCGCGGTTGCTGCCAATTTATCCATGTATAAATTTGCTCCCTGAGTCCGTCCGGCGATACGTCTCTTTTCGGATGCTGTAGTCTTGGTAAGGAGGACGGATTTGGACTTACAAGAAGATTTGTTTTCGTACTACTTGAATAATGGAATATATCCAAATTCTATGTTGTTTGAAGTATTGTTAGCCGTTCTTAAAAGTAGTTGTAAAAGCAATGAGGATTTTCAAGCGAGCGAAAACAAATATTAAAGCAAGAGATATACTTAGAAAAAAATTACTCTTTGGTAGGTGTGTCTAAAATCGAATCCCTTTATTCATGAGGATTTAGCGCAGTTTTCAAATGCTATTACTATGCGTCGACTCAAAAACGTTATTCATAGGCGTCAAAAATCACTAATAAGCTATTTAACAGCTGATTAACTTTGAAATGTTAGCTAGTTCTTCGCTTACTCATAAACCGTATTCTTGACACATATTAAAAAAAAAAACTTTTAGAAATAAATATAAGATACACGCAGAAAAAGCAATCTAGCAAGATTATTTTACTCTCTATGAAACACATAGCAAGGCAATTATGAAATCAGTCTTCGAAACAATTTTATTATATTTTAATTTATTTTTGCATTCAGAAAACTAACAGCTAAAATAATATACATACAAAAATATGAGATAGAAGGCCAATTACAACAAACTATGTACTTGTAAAATTTTATCTCGGTATCAAACACATGATCATCAACGGGAGTAACCCCCGTCTGTAGGCCGGAGTCGGTTTGTACCATGTGTGTGCGTAATGAAATTTTCATATCAAGTAGCTACATGCATGATACTAACTGTTACTCGTGTTCCGAGGCCTTTCGAATATATTCTATTATCATAATCTCTTTGTGCGGTGTTTCTGCCCTTGGGTAGTTTGTTGATAAATATTTAAATGTTATTTTATTATATTTTTAGTTTTGATCGTAGATGGGAAAGTCCTCGGTTGAGACAAAAGTTGTACTTTTGTTGTTGGTATTCTAAGTGATTTCTGGTATCAAGGATATGATATCTCAGTTTCAGGCTTATAGAAGCCGTATATGTAATTTTTTAAGTGTGTCTATTGTTAAGACGGACTTAGAATAGAGGGAAGATTAAAGTGAAAGTTGACAATTGGTATTGGCTCTTGACGTAAAATATACTTAGTTACACTGAGCTACTTGAAAACCTTTGATGCTTCAAACGTCTAAGTTACATCTTTATTCAATTATAATACATTGGCATTTCATCGTCTTTTCAGTTGTTACTTTATTTATACTTTATTAAATCAAATATAAGAAGTACTATAATTACGAAATACTACTTTAAAAAATCAATACAATATAATCATAAAAACACTCTTGTATTAAAATGATCTTCTGTTTTCCCCCATCATCCTAACTTAAAACAATACCAGAGCCACCAAATACAAACATAAAAACCCACCCAAAGGTCCACAATCGCTCAATTCCGCATCTAATAAAGTAGGGTCCGGGCGTCATGTCCCATTGTTCCCAATCCGGGATAAATTGGACGGTAACATTTAATTTGCGTTACTAACGAGTTGCGCGATAAAATTATCATATTTGCACCATTAAGGTCCGGACCTCCGTCGACCCGCACTATTGTTCATTGGCGTTTTAACTACCTTCAGGATGTTTCTGAATTTCCTTTTAGTGCGTTAAATAGTTGTGTTTTATTACAGCAAAACGTTTAAGGTGAAATCCTGTTGTGATAAATTTTTGGTCAGACGAGTAGAGAAAAGTAGTTTCTGACACCCGCAAGACTCGGTGATGGGATTGTTGGTTGCTATTTTTTTATTATTTAGTAAAATTTGTTTTGGAAAGCCGAAGCAGAGATGTATTATAATGATAAATAAATAATAAATTTATTTATTAAACATACAGAATTTTATTAAAAGGAAAACAAAGAAACTTAAAATATGCTATTATATTTTATGCTATAGGGAATATTATTTGATATAAAAATAAAGAAAATATGTGTATTTGTTGTCATGGTTTATTAATTATTAGCATGGCATTTAGTCCTCCTAATATACAATGTCTTTATATAAATTCAATACTAAACAAAGTTGGTCACTTTTATACATCTTTCATAGGTTGATTGGTACAGAATTCTTATGTCATTAAGTCTGCCTTGTACATAATGTTTAACTGATAAAATACCTAACTAATTACTTTCATATGTCCATAGAATCAGAAATAGCAGATATATTCTATCTTCAAATAAAACAGACACCTATAATTTTGTGAAAATTCATTTGCGACAGCATAAATTACAAGTAACAGTTCACCTTATCACACAGTAGTAATGAATAGTTATTACTTATGGGACATTCACAAGACGTGAAATTTCCCTTCAACTTACAATTATAATAACTCCGATTCCATCCAATTCATACAAACAATCCCCGCAGTAACAAACGAGCGGCGACCGCTTGCATTCTTATCATACAGATTGCAACTAAGAAACCTCTGGGGAAAAATGAAAGGAAAACGCAATTAAAGGTCCACTACGGAATTACCCTACACGATTGTGCCGGGAATATTAATTAAATAATTCCGATTAATATTAATATTCTAATTGGGGAGGCTGGGGCGATACGGAGGAAATAAAATTGTAAGGAGGAATGCGGAGGTCGTAAAGTTGACGGCCGTAATAAGATTTATGGGTGAGATACGGAAATATGATAAATTATGGTAAAGATATAACATAAAAGCCAAGGCACATTTTTGAGATATTAGGAACTGATCGTAATGTGATAAAAGTATTTTTATTTTAACACTAGTGGTGCGGCCTAGCTTTGCCCGGGTGCAGATATTCTTTAACTGCAGTGCGCATCCGAATTTTCATTAAAAAAATATCCGTTTTTTAATATTTTCATTTATGCTCTACTTCTGTTAGACACAACGTGATGTTATATAGCTTATAGCCTTCCTTTATATACGGGCTGCTCAACACTGAAATATATTTTTTAATTCGAACCTATAGTTGTTGAGATAAACGCATTCAAACAAAAAAGCTCGCCAATCTTACGGTAAAGGTACAGCAATTTATTGAAACTGATGTTAACTGCAATGCAAACACACAGAGTCTTCATGAGCCAGAGTTTGTAGCCTCATATTAATCCACACAATTTTGGAGGCCCAGCCAGATATAAACTAACTAAATCCCAAACATGACACGTCATCGATCGGTACCAATGTGTTCAATGGTCGCTATACGGGTTTATAAATAACCTACCAGTTACCCCCAAATATACGGCCTTGGCTAAACTCTTTGTATCCATGGAACATCTGTAATCCTGCCAGTACCCTGTGTTCTGAAAAGAAAGAGTTTTGGTTTGAATGCAAATACAAGGTAATTTCTATGACGCATTTACACCACTTCGGTCGAGTAAAGATAAAGTTATCTTCAAAAATAAATTCGAAGTAAATACTACAAACTAAATATATTTGTAAAAATAAAAAGGCCTGGTTCATTCAGTTAGTGTAATCCGGTTGCGGAAATATCCACCCATCAGCCCTGATCGCCGGATTTGGATAACTTTTACTAATAACAAACTTTTTCTCTGTTGCCATGGTAAGGTAGTGCGGTCACCTGGAGTAGTCAAGACCGTTGTTACATTGGAAACTATATAGTATATTATATGTATAGAATTAAAAATGAAATGAATGCTAACTTTATGTGTAGCGCAGTTGATTAGGCGCTGGCTGTGGAACGAAAGGCCGCAGGTTTGATCCCCACACCGAGACAAATATTTGTGGGATCCAAAGGTATTTATTTCGAATCTGGGTGTTTGTGAGACCGAAAGTCTTTAGTAGTTCCTGATACCCACGACACAAGACTCTATCTTAGTGTGTATGCTTGTGACTGTTGGGTATTATTTATTTATTTACTTTAAATGTAACTAGTTGCAGTATAATCAGTTTTTTGAGTCAGTATAAAATTCATATTCTATTTAACAAAATATTCCGCAGCCAACGTCACTTGTACGTCCAAACTTCGCTCGCACTGCGACAGCGTGATACAAAATCCACAAAACTCGAAACTGGGTGATTTGTCACCGGTAACTAGTTGTCCCAAATCCGGCTGTAACTGGATACATCCGCTTCTAATAAAAACTTGCGCGGTCAAACTACGCAACGTATTACGGGCCGCGTCGCGGGATTTTATTAGTTTTGTCCATGGTTCAGAATTCATGAGAATTAGGTTAATCTGTGTTTGATGAGAATAATGTACCTATCTCATGTATTGGTATCTTTTTTCGTCCATACTTGTGTAATATATGTCGGAATAAATAGAAGCAGACAGTATCAATGTTTAAGAAAAAGTATTCATTTAAGTTATTATGCAACCTTTTTAATTTGTTTAGATTTAAAAAGTAGATTGTCAAGATTGTTCGATGATGAAAGACGTAAAGATTTTTGCTTTTGTAAGAATGTATCTTTAAAATTAGATTATTTCCGAATAAAGTGATTCTGGATGCTTTTGGCTATTAATATCCCTACAACTTTTGGGGGCTCGTCCGGGATACTGAAAAAAATCAGCCATCGTCCGGGATACTGAAAAATCAGCCATCGTCCGGGATACTGAAAAATCAGCCATCGTCCGGGATACTGAAAAAAATCAGCCATCGTCTGGGATACTGAAAAAAATCAGCCATCGTCCGGGATATGCCAAGTGATATGCCAAGGGATATGTAGTAACGTGTCTGTATGCAGTTAGCCCCGAAGATGAACAAAGATTTACTGATGATGACGTCATGATATATTGAAGACGAATTAAGAAGACGGATGAATATGAAGATGTTTTAAGACGGATTTTTACGATTAGAAGACGAATTAAAAGATTCAGCGAGTTGTTGCTTGAAGTCAGTATACGTCAGACGAAAGATGCCACCAAAAAGAGACAGAGAAGATGAAGAAGGTTCCAGATCTTTGGGACCGAAAATATCTTTTAGCGATTTAGAGAAATCTATGATTACGTTTACGGGTGATGACACGTATCCGATTTCCACCTGGATCAATGATTTTGAAGACACCGCAGATATTATGGAATGGTCCAAAATTGAGAAATTAGTTTATGCAAAAAGACTACTTGACGGCACTGCTAGATTATTTTTACGATCTTTAGGAAGCGTTAGAGACTGGACTAGTCTGAAGAATTTGCTGATAGAAGAATTTGGCCCAAAACTGAATAGCGCAATGATTCACAAAAAGCTAGTTTCGCGTAAAATGAAAAGGGATGAAACATTTCAACAGTATTTCTTGAATATGAAGGAACTCGCTTTACATGGCAACATAGAAGACCAGGCTTTAATGGAGTATGTTATTGACGGTATTCACGACTTGGAGACTAACAAAGCTATACTATACGGTGCTTCGGATATGAAAGAATTTCGTAAGAAGTTGGACATCTACAGTGAGTTTAGGAAGAAGGCGTCTCTTAAAGCTGCACATCCTGTACAAGCTGCTGCGTCATTTGATCAGACTTCAAACAGAAAGAAGTTACGTGTGCACAGATGTTACAACTGTGGAGATTTAGACCATGTATCATCGAACTGCCCAAAAGGAGTAAAATGTTTCAAGTGCAATGTCTTCGGTCACAAGTCTACTGAATGTACCAATCAGCCTCTGAAGACGCTAAATATACATAACAAAGAAGAAAAAGAGAAAGTACCTTACAAAAGGTTAAAGATAAATGACAAAGATGTAGTAACCTTGATAGATTCTGGAAGTGACGTTAACCTTATTACGAAGTCAGAGTTTGAGAAAATTAGAGAAGATGTTAAAGACTACAAAACAGAATCAACGTGTATTACCGGATTAGCGAAAAATGAAGTCTGCACTGAAGGAATCTTTATAGCGAGTGTACAAATTGATAATTTCTACACAGAAATGAAGTTTCACGTTGTTAAAGATAATTATATACCTGTTACCGCAATAATTGGAAACCCCATTTTGAAGGACTTTGAACTTCGCTTCACCCCTGAGGGTATCTTCTTTCAAAAGATTATGCATCTTACACTTCAAATAGAGGATAAACACCGTGAAGATTATGACGAACGGATTCACAAGATGTGTGAAGATTATAAACCTAATGAAAAGAAGAAAGACAATAACGTTGAATTGTCTGATTTTACAAGCCCTGTAGTTCTGACTAAAAAGAAGGACGTAGTTCTGACTAAAACTAAGGATGAAGTTCTGACTAAAAAGAAGGGCTTACCTCCAAGACTCGCACGTAGCGCTCTACTTCTAGAAGATTATGACTATAAGATAGAACACCGACCTGGAGCTAGAATGAAACATGCTAACGCCATGAGTAGATACTCTGTATATCCGATGCTCACAGAGACTACCACTCGTATAAGAAAAACACAGATTGAAGATGAACACATAAGATTAATAAGGAAGATTTTGGAAACTGACGATTATCAAGACTACATGGTTGAAAACAAGATATTTTATAAGATGAAAGATGGAACTAAATTGGTTGTTATACCGAAGTTGATACAGTATGTGAAAATCAGAAGAAACCACGAAAAAGGAAATTTGGGAGTAATAAAAACAGAGGAATTAATCAAAAGAGAATACGTTATTGATAATTTACCTGAGAAGATAATAAAGGTCATAATGAGAGATAAAGATGATGAAATCCAGAAGCTGATAGATGAAGAAAATTCTCAAAATGTTATGGATCAAAGACAAGAATTAAGAAAGAATGCTAAAGGATCTATACAAAACATACAGGAAGAGAATATCAGAGACTACAAGAGGAAGCGAAAGAAAGCAGATGAATCATCTGAGGCAGATGATTGAACAGGATGGCCGTGTCGGAATAAATAGAAGCAAACAGTATCAATGTTTAAGAAAAAGTATTCATTTAAGTTATTATGCAACCTTTTTAATTTGTTTAGATTTAAAAAGTAGATTGTCAAGATTGTTCGATGATGAAAGACGTAAAGATTTTTGCTTTTGTAAGAATGTATCTTTAAAATTAGATTATTTCCGAATAAAGTGATTCTGGATGCTTTTGGCTATTAATATCCCTACATATATATATTGTTTTAGAACCTGTGATTATTTTTATTAGCCTAACCTATCGCTATATTGGACACAAATTCCTGACTCCGGGCTTATAATCAATACAAAAATCCAGTATCACCCGACCTGGGTTTCGAACCCAAGACCTCAGTATTGTAACCGTACCGTAGTAAAACTACACTACAGTCAGAAAAAAAAAACACATTAGTTAACAAGTCTTAAGTCAGTAATATTCTTAAAGTAGTACCATATAAGCACATTACTTATGACCTTTCGTCACCGCAAGCGCTAAGCCGGCTGTCGTTTGTTTGCAGCGCGCTTGCTAGGAATCCTTATAGTCTAAAATCCCGCCATACATCGACCTTCACCGAGATGTTTATTTGATGAAACCTATTTTATATGCAATTTAATATGTCAATAAATATATTGTATATGGGTTGCCTTGCAAATTTCAGTCCAGAATACGATTAATTAATTATTAAAATAAAAAAAAATTTTTTACACATTTCACCTGTTTGATTATTAAACAAATTCTATACCAATCGAAAGTATGAAACCCATAGAATATGTAAACGTTAGGTTGCCTATTTTTTTCCGGTCACAACCCTCAGGTTGCCAGGTATAAACAGGTAAATCGCTACTAGCATTTTGCGCCGGTCTGATTATTGAATGGAAATTAAATGAAAATAAAGATCATTTTATTATGAACACGGTGGTATAGGGTTGCCTGCGAAAAATCAGTCCCGAATTGCGGTTGTCGAATTTAGAAAAGTGAAATATTGCTCCGAGTGACACAGCATAGCAGCTGTTCGAAGTCCGCTCATAAAGAAAGAGGGTGCGCATGCTATTTATTCTTGAGAATGAAAAGGACAGCGATAGACTCGTATATGCTGTGTTCTGTGTTACCTGGCAACCTGAGGGTTGTGACCGGAAAAAAATAGGCAACCTAACGTTTACATATTCTATGGGTTTCATACTTTCGATTGGTATAGAATTTGTTTAATAATCAAACAGGTGAAATGTGTAAAAAATATATTTTTTTTTAATAATTAATTAATCGTATTCTGGACTGAAATTTGCAAGGCAACCCATATACAATATATTTATTGACATATTAAATTGCGTATAAAATAGGTTTCATCAAATAAACATCTCGGTGAAGGTCGATGTATGGCGGGATCCTATACTATTATGAATGTCTTGAAACAATGTAATCTTGTCATTACTACGGCCTAGTTAGCTTAGACATGTTCCATCTGATAAGGGTTCAAATTAACAGAGACAATTTCTTAAAAAACTTTGTTTTGCTAGACTTTTTGTAATCCCTTTCTTACAAAAAAAAATGGCTCTGAATTTTATTTTGTCGTCGAGATATGGAAATTTTATCTCAAATTTGGTTGTGTAATAATATTTGTTCGAGATGGATATTTCGCAAATAGATTGCGCTTGAACAATGCATATTTTTCCTTGCTTTCTCAACCCATTTTAAGATACAAGAAACGCACATACCTATCTCCCTTTCTCTCTCTCTCTTTTTCTCTTTAGCCACAGGATGTCCACTGCTAAACACAGGCCATCCCCAAGCATCTCTACATTGACCTGTTGGAAGTAGCCTGCCTCCAGCGACTTCCTGCAACCTTATGTATTTACCTACGATGTATATTTTCATGAGAATGTATAATTTTCCCCTAAAGGTTGGCTGTTCGAAAATACCAAATAAAATGGCATTAAGTACGCCTGTACAATTTTATTGTATGTAGTTGAATAATAATTAATATTAGTAATCTCCTTCTTCTGAGTCACTTACTCGTTTGCTGAATTATCCACTAAAGTAAGACCGATAATGTCCTTTAATGTAATTCATATAAAATATCTAAAAGGTACTGAGTTTCCACCTTTACGGCTCTCTTAGATGGTTAATCCTTCCTTTTAATTGGTCATAAAGAAATGGATGACACATCAAACGTTATGCGGCAGTAAAGAATGCTACGTTTATTTTCTAGTACGGGACACATAAACCAATTATTGGGCGTTGTGAATTGTTTGGCGAATATTTGATCAATTGAATAGTGCATTGGATCAGTTTGATTGGATTTACCTTTCATTTTCTAGTTTATTTGATCAAAAATGCTTTTAAGTGGTGAATCGTCAACTAACATTTCGTGGCATGCGTGGTAATTTTTAAATTCAATAATGTATTTATCTTTATCCATTTTTAACATTTTATAAATACTGTATAATGGGTCGACGTAAGTTTGTTAACTTCTTGCATGTCTGTCTATCTTTTCTACAAGTAATAGAGCTACAACGTAGGTACGTTCAACTATTGTTATTATCCTAATATCCCGGATAATAAGACTTTAAAAAAATGTCGTGTACCGCTGACTTTGTTGTTATGTCAGCTAATGGAGTGTCGAAAACTCACTACCATTTTTCTCCTCCATTTTTGTCTTTCTTATTCACTTTGCTGAGATAGTATTTAAAAAGATACAATGGATTTCCATACGTCATATAATACGAATCAAGAAAATATTGACTATCACTCGCAATATTTTCATAAATCTAGCCCTACACACTGAGCACTACAACAAACGCTTTGCCAAACATTCGAAGCACTAGTCCAAATCGGCGAACATTTGATCAAACCGCAGGTGTACACTCCAGGGCAGTTGCTAATGGACATTCACCCCCTCGGCATACGTTCACGCTTTACTTTTTTTCAGGGGGTTGAAAGGGGTGATTTTTGTTTGGATAGCGAATTTTAAGTCCTAATAGATTCGACGGCGAATCGTCTGGACGTGATGACGTCGGAATGGATGAAAAATCTGATTTATTACGTGGGCGCCATTTACAATCTGTTTAAGTATGATCCGATGGCCTTCGAGCCTCCTGTCTGGTATAATAACCATGGGACTTGGAGTGCTAACGTGGGAGAATAGGGGTAGTGAATTGATTGAAGCGGATTTTTGGTGCCGTTGCTTTATCAGAATGTAACGCTGTAAAATAAGAGGCAGCAGCTTGTGCGGCACTGATTTTTTTTGCTATTATTGTGCTTTAAGGCCAGTCTAGGTGTTGAGGTGTTAAAAGGATGAATATGATTGGATGAGTTTTAAACTAGAAGTTTTTGATACCCTCAATATATGAAAGAGAAATTACTTACAACGTAGCTGTGTTTTAAGAATTAAATAAGTATGTAAGTGATTGCTCTGTGTATTTGAAATTATTTATTGCATCTCATTGAGTTTTAGTAGGCTTTCCCTTGTAAATGCCTTGAACATTTTACCTTAAAGTTTTGAAAGCATTCTATCTGTTCCAGCCCATATACTTCCCATTGCATGGCACGAGTCCCCTCTTCAACTAAAAACATGACTGAGAGTGGTTAGGCCATAAATCCACCGCGCTGATCTAGTACGGATTAGCGGACGGTTGAAAGCATTATTAGTAAAAATATCACCATACTGTTGACTCTTACTGTCAAAACGAACTCTCATTCATACACGTCTTCTATTATACTCAACTTAGACCGTAACTGTATCAGTTCATATTTATATAAACTTATAATAATAGCGGTTCATCAGATGATTTATGGATTCGTCCCGTCGTGAGACCACCGCTGTCGGGAATACTTCGCTAAATATCCACAATTTATCAGCCGGGACCGCCCAGCTTCACCCGCCATCTTTTCTAGGTCGTCTGCGTCTACCAACTGTCTGGAAGTCTGATTTTATTTATTACGGAGACAGCGGTAGTTTCAGTTACTCTACTTGAAAGTAGTTGGTTAAAAGTTTGGGCAGGGATATACTTAGTGATATATTTAATTAAATAGCTTAATTTATGATATGACTAAATAAAAAATCTAAGGAATATACTTGAATTATTTAAAATTAGGAATAGCATCATCCTTAGTAAATTTAGTTGAATAGCCAAATCTATGATACAAAGAAAAACATTATGCAATGTGCATTTATGTATATGTATGTATGTATATCTCCAGAGGTAAAATATATTAAAGTCTTTACATAATACTACTCCAAGCATGTCTTTATGATTTCATTTAATTGCAATTAATATCAGCAGTCACATCCTATCACATAATTTAATAAAAAATGTTTTTGAGTAGTTGGTTTGACGCCCGTACGTCACTTTAGGAGGCCACTGATAATCAGCGTTACGTTGTGGTTTGCACCACATCATAACATAAAGCTGAGTGGCCACCTACCGGTCACAGTCACGATCAGCCGTTTATATTGTGTATGTTTGTTTTTATGTTTATTGTTATGTGTTGCAACTGTGATCAATAGTTTTTCTTTCTTTCTTTCTTAATTCACTTCAGTCTTTCATATTACGGTTCTTGTCAAGGTGTTAAAGAGTAATGGTATGCTCTAACTATTCGAATGATGGCAGCCTAGTGGAATCTTGGCACAGCTGACCGGCCGAGCCTGAAAGGTGAATTTAATTGAAATTTGCAACTAGAGGGGACACTATAAACAATAAGTTTGCAGCAAAAATAAACAGAAGGATTGGTCCATACCAATTCTTTTTGTCTCTGTCACACCTACGCAATAAGCTCATCTTCGCTCTTGCTTCATTGGGTTTCTGTGTGCACTCACACGGCAATCCTTACCCAGCACAATGCGCAGAGATTTCCAGATTTCCGCTCTAGTATAATATCTCCATGTATCTGTATCTCTATCAGCCCATATACGTCCCACTGCAGGGCACGGGCCTACTCTACAATCGTAAGTACGATTGAGAGTGGTTATATCTCCATGGCGAATGTATTTCTTTTTTTAATATGATGTCGTTTTCCATGTGGATTTGAATATCTTAGCACCAGTTTTTGGATCTTCTGTTATCTCAATTATCGAAAATAATGCAACAGCAAAGTTGTTACTTACCGTTGGCTTTCAGAGATATGGTCGTCTAGTCAACTCATTATTACTTTAGCTATAATAGCAAGGTTCTAACACTAATACTTCTACACTAAGTTGATTACCTCAATGTCACATTTGTACCACAGTTTTATTGCAAAGCTAAGATCTGGAGTGCGAATGCCTGGTCGAGAAAAGTAATATTCGAGTTTTCTGTTTATTATCAGCCTTAATCAGCCAGTTGGTGCCTGATATGGCTATAGGATCACCCCTTATGATATCGTGGGATGAAACACACAAGACGATACGTATATGTTCTATCAGCATCTCTGCTTATCTCTTCTAGGAAGGAGGAGTGAATTTATATATAATGTGTATATGTATAAAACTATATATAGCTACTGCATTCTAAAAATATCACAATAATAACAAACAAAAGCTTAAAAAACGTCAATAAACCTCAGCAAAATTAGGAAAAAACTTCTATATTGATTAAAAACTCCAACTAAACAGTTGAACGAGCATTTGCTTCAAATACATCGAACCGCTGGAATAAACTACAGCGGCTTATGAAAAGAGCATGATGAATGGACGCCAATTTTTACTAATTTTTTTTTCTATTTACACGTGGCTATTGAAAAAGTTATCGACGGGACGTATAACGTATGCAGCAATACGCATAATGGGTTATTATGCATCATTTGGTTATTGCATATTATTGCGTAAAGGCTAGCGCGGCGTATAATCTAGACTGATGACCTAATAAAAGTTGCAGAAGTCGCTAGATGCAAGCTGCTTTTAACAAGGCATCGTGGCAAAGGTGGAAGCGTATTTTCATCAATGATTTGCCGAGAGTGGTGAAGATGATGATTACCTGTATTTTTTAGTATTTTCTAAATTCAAGGTTAAAATTTAAAGGTCAGAACAAACCACTTTGTGTTCCCTTTTTGACGCGTAAGTATCAACAAAATTTACGAAGCATGAGTATTTGTGCCCAACCTGACGAGAGACATGCACCCGATAACATATTGAATGTAAATAAGCTTCGCATACTTAATATCATATAAGTATTCCCTCTGCTTAGCCCAACGGGGATTTAAGCGTGAGCTATTGCACGTCTAGTTTATGTCAACATAAATACACTACACGTAAATGTTTCGTTTTGAAATGGCGATGCAATTTAAATTCATCAAATGCAGTTTTGACTAACACCGCAGCCACGCACATAACTCCGGCCACTAAACCGAAAAGACCCTTTGATATATACAGCGAAATGGGTAAAAAATAAAAGGCCAAACTTCAGTAAAGTTCGCTCACTGTTCGCTCCATAAAAAACAAGCGCAATGAATTCCGGTTAACGCAGGCGCTTTTGAAAACTCTTTTTTATGTAAAGCCACACATAGAGGACAATTTAATTTGACGTTTTCCACGGGGAACCACATTTCCTACGTCGGTGCAGCTTAAATGATATAATGGACGAAGATGGTTTTTGCAAACGGTTTCGATGAAAAAAACGTAGAGCTGCGAATTTTATACCTGCAAGATTTTGAGTAACTTTAAAAGTCAATGCGTGTCCGTGTCGAATTTGTGTCCTCAAGCTTGGTAAACCAGTCCACACCCAATTGTTCTTCTTTCTATTAAACAGGTATAAATAATAAAAAAGACGTAACAAAAACTAAAACTAAATAAATTGATTTTATATAATAATAAAGTCAATTATTTTGTAAATATAGAATAAGTACAATATATTGACTTGTCATAAGAGCTATTTAATTGCCTATATCATCAATAAACCAATTAATTTACATTATATTCATCATTTTATTAATATTATAATAGATGGTACGATTTTAATTACATGTTTTTCTATGGTACTTTCGAAACAAAAAAATTATTATTTTCTCTCAAAATCTGTGTGTGTTTTCATCTGTCTACTTCTTTTCTTTATTCTTTTTAACCATTATTTTTAGACGATATAAATGTATGCACCTAAACGTTAGGTAAATAATTATATCAAATTGATAAACTCAAACCTTAGATTGCTTAGCCCAAAAAGTTTTGTATCAGCCCGTATACGTCCCACTGCAGGGCACTGGCCTCCTCTATAATCGAAAGTCCGATCGAGAGTGGTTAGGCCTATAGGCCAAAAATTTAAGACCTAGTATTACCTTAATTCTCTACCAGCACAACAAAAGGAAGTTTACAATCCCCGGAGTCCCAGGGGTGGGGGCGGGTAATGCGCGAGGGAGGCGGGTTATATTAGAGTATAATCAAATTACCAAAAGCCGCAAAACGACGCGTTTGCGTTACTGTAATTGTGACAATTTGTTCGGCTATTAGCGTGTATTAAATTAGTTTTTGGACTATTTCATTACTCTTCTATATGATTGTTATGATGATTTTTTTATGGAATTTGTGTCTATTTGAATGGAAGTTAGTGGTAGAAATAGAAAGAGCAAGCAATTTGCCAATTTTCATAATCTACGACAATTGAAGAATTGTTTGGAGAGCTGATTAAGAATTGCTTTAAAGTTTTGTAATTTATACCAATCCTCCCATTATTCTAAATGTCATTTTAGTGCAGCCCATACTCTTATTCTCCTTCCTCCTTCCATAGCAAAAATATAATAAACACACTTTGACTATTATTCGTTCAATCACTTCTCAACCAATATTTACACAATGTCCCATTCTACGGTTTTTTCGCTACCACCCGCGTTCTACGCCGTAACGAACCGTAGCACACGACTAAAAAAGCAAATCCCGTAGCGTCGTAGCACGTCGTAGAGCTCCGTAGCGTCTGTGTCGCGCCAACTATAAAACTTCTTGTATGCCAGTTAAAAGTACTGAATAAATAGTTCCGTTCTGGGAATTCAAGTTTGTAGGGTCCCGTTGGGGATACGAAAATCCAAACTTACAAGAGATACTTAACATGTCGTATCAAGTGTACCCAAGTTGAGGAGCGATTGACAATATTTGTAACCTTAACTTAACATTTATTTGTTGGAGTCTTCATCATTGTTTAACTTGAAATGAATAAATAATGAATATTTGAGGATAAAATAAATTAAAATGTAATATTTTGCTAAGCTAATATTGTAGGTACATTTGTATATACCAGAACCACAGAAACAGAATAGGATCAAGAACATATTTTTCTGTCATACCGACACTAATGTTCCACAGCAAATTACTCCGAACCTTTCTTCCTCGACGAATTAAACTCCACTTAATAAGTAATCTAACATGATAGTTTGGCATTTGAAAAACGTTGTAAAATTACAATAATTGTCATAGGTTAATTTACAACTTCAGTTCGTAGGACGAGCAATTATTCTGTCAGTATATTCCGTTTTGCAAATAACTTTTTTCCAGTGATTGGATATTTTTCATACAAATTTGCCGCCAGACAGGCGGGACAATTATAACAAACTAAATAATTCTGCTAAAGGCACCATTTTTAATTGTCTATGGGCAAACGTGTTGCTGTCTGCAAAATCGCTATAATTTTGTTTTTTAAATTATCACGCCAGAGGTACATTGAAGTTACTAACTATTATGTATTTCATCAAAACCACGGTATATATGATGTATGAGTAATTTAATAATTTCAAATAGATTCTTATTTTTCTATAATGCCATAAAATTTGGAAAATCCTCCATAATTGTAGGATATGAATGTCAAGTATGTTTGTAGGATATTAGTGTTCTGCGGCTATATAATTATAACTATAACTATATGACTGCCTCGGTGGCGTAGTTGTATTAAGGTACGGTTACAAAGCTGAGGTCTCGGGTTCGAATCCCGGGTTGGGCAAAGTGATATTGGATTTTTCTATTCATTATATCAGCCCAGAATCAGGAATTTGTGCCCGATATGGCGATAGGCTCGCCACCTATCACATTGTGGGACGGAACATACAAGGCGAAATGTGGGTGTCCTGGCACCTCTGCCTACCCCTTCTGGGAAAAAGGCGTGAGTTTATGTATGTATGTATGTGTAACTATATAATTCTGACAACCTCCGTGGCGCAGTCGGTTAGATACCGCCTGTGAATCGAGAGGCAGCGGGTTCGATACCTGCACCGAGATAAATATTTGTGCGGCCCACAAATTTCTTTCGGGTCTGGGTTTTTGTGAGACACAACAACCGATCTTAATGTGGGATCCGGAGTATGTATGTGACTGTTGGTTGTTATTTATTTAATTATTCTGTCTATTTTTCCCTTTTGTTCCCACCAAGGTTATCCCATAAATATCCTACAGAACCTCTTGGTTTTTATCGCCATGCAAGGCAGGACTCCTCAGGCTGCACGCCCTACACCTTCACCGCATCTACGAACTCCGCTCTTGCTGAATATGTCTCATGGTTACGTTCGGCGGACGCTTGCCGCGTGCGAATCTCTTGCGACTGTTTTGTATTGAATTTAAACTTCTTCACAGTATTGTAATAAACGTTTGTCACAAATGTTTTCTTTAAGAGTAATTTCTAAATTCTTACTCAATATTCTACAGAACCTAGTCGAATTTATCGTCACTGCGAGGCAGGAGTCCTCACGTCGCACGTCCCGCTGCACTTCACCGCAGCTGCGAACTCCGCGCTCGCTGAATATGTCTCATTGTTACGTTCAGCGGACGCTTGCCGCGTGCGAATCTCTTGTGAATATTTTGTAGTATTTAGACTACAATCACATGTCTAGAGATTTAACTGAAATGAATGTATCGTTATATTTTTTTTACTTTATTCATTTAACATTATATTTTTGGCACTATTGTGATATACCTTTGAATAACAATATTTACATTAGTTTATCGATCAAAACGACACTTTATTTCGATTATAAAATATTTGTAAGCCGTTGGTTTTCCATGCTCATAATACATAAATAAATAAATATTTTCTGGGTATCGTTCGTTCGTTTCAGCCATAGGAAGTCCACTGCTGAACATAAGCTGCCCCCAATGATCACCACAATGACTTTTTTGGAAGCGACCTGCATACAGCTACTTCCTTCAGCCTTAACCAGGTCGTCCGCCCACCTTTCTGGATATACTAAACAGAATTTCAAACACCAGGAAGCATGACGTACATAATGAAGCTGTATCGAAATATTTGCATTAAAACTTACGCTCTCCCTCCCCGAAATCGCATACAAAATCAAACAAACGAACAAACAATTGAATTATTCCATATCAACGAATCCGCGACTTACACACGATTTCTAGACTTTGAGCAAATCGTCAGGCGCTGTAATTGGCAAATATTTAAATAAAATAATTAGTGGGGTGCAAGCAATCGATATTGAATTCTATACGAGTGGCATAAAGTTGTATATTGTGCGCGAGATGTAACAGCTCGTTAAGCTAAACTAATATTGGTTCGGCCGCCGGCTCCCGAGTCAATTTTATTGACGAATAATGTTTGCATAACCGTCGAATTAACGACACGCTGTTTCCGATAGTACACTTGTTTTAACAAACTCTTTTTTTTGTATGGTTACATTTGAAAGTTTAGAATATTTGATTCCCAAATCAAGGTCCCAGGTCTCAGACCTGGGAGTTTTTTCACTACTAGTTATAAGGTTATTCTGGCTTTATTTTTCTGAGGTTGAATCTTAGTTGATGGGAGTTTAACTAAAGCTGATGCTTATTTTTAAGCATCTCACTTACTGCCCTAATTTACAAGGCAAGTTGAACAACTAAAAGAAATAAAGGTACCACCAGCCATAATGACTGAATTGGCTTTCAACCTATTTTCACCAATGTTTGTATTAGCTCATATAGCCCCACTGCTGGGCACGGGCTGCAATCATCTTAATCGGCAATCGAAAGTTTGATTAAGAGTGGTTAGGCCATATAGTCCACCATGGATGCCTAGTGCGGGTTGTCGGACTTTCCATACAATAAAAAAATTTCCAAATCGCTATGGTATGACGGTTTCCTCACTATGTTTTCCTTCGCCGTTTCCTTCATAATGCGTGGTGATTGTCTTGGTGGAAAGTCAGAAGTGTGCCCTGTGATCACCGTGAATATGTTTGTTGCTGCGTCTGATCCATTCACCACGCATTTCAAAAAGTATTTATGAATAATCTAAAAGCCCAATATTGAGATTATCCTTTAGCATTACGCTATTGACGTGCAATATTACTTTTACATGGAGAGCAAAATATAATCGATCTAAAAACAAATCCAATGTCAATTAATTTTATAGACTGTCTCCGTTGCGCAATAGTGTTACGCTACGATAACTTTATGAAGGTCTCAGGTTCGAATTCCGGGTCGGGCAGTGGTATTGGATTTTTCTATTCATAATAAGACCGGCGTCAGGAATTTGTGCCCCATATACGGCAATAAGCTTATACCCTATCACATCTTGGGACGTAACATACAAGGCATATTGTGTACTTCATGGTAGCAGCTCTGCCCTTCTTGAAAAAACCGTGAATTTATGTAAAGTATATAATATGGAACCGAGTTATACTTAATAGATAAATAAATAGACTTTAATTTTTAATTCTTATATAACCAAGGCAGATAACGCACCAATTATATCTTAATCAACATTTTACCAGTCGTATATTCATTTACATCTCTTTTAAAAATACTAAAACTTCCAAAAAGAAAACTAAAATAAAAAAGCAAGTAATGTATTCAGCGCAATTTATAAAATTAATATAAGTCCCCCGCGCTTCTAACAAGACATTTCTTTCATGATGATTGTAAATTAATGGGTTGCGGGACTGCTGCAATGGTATTTCGTTTTATTCGTAACGATCCTCTAATGAGGCACTCCACATCGGGAAACGCGTTTCCCTCAATAAATATTATATTTAGAAATATTATTTCTATGAAATTTACAGTGCGATTATGTTTTATTTCTTAAGCGGTTTGCTTGCATGTTTTATTATTGTTATCTAAATTATTTATTTTGGAAATCGAAGAAGAAACATATTTTTTAAACTTTACAGGAGCTTTGATAAGTTAATTATTAAACAAAACAATAATACAATACAATAAGAATGGTTGTCGTAAATAAAATATCAATATCATAGGAGGCAAAGATGAAATTACCATAACAGTAATGACTTGAATATGAATTAAGGTTTAGATATAATTACATCGAATTTTTGAACAAAGGTACTACATGTAAATAATTAACTAATAGAACAAAATATTGAAAACTACACTAAAATTCAAGATTAACAATATTATTCATTATTAGATTTGCTGCAATATGTATAATAATCAAGCAATTTCTCTAACAGTTCTTTAACACAAAACCGCGATCTTAACAGCCAATTCTGAAGCGTTTACTTTCCAATTTCCACTATCTTACACAAAAGGGCCACTTCAAACAGATCCGCAATTTGTAATAAAGCAACATCGCCCAAATCCAATGGTCCTAAGTCCACATGATTACACGGCTTATCTGATAAGATATTTAATAAACAATCGATGGCAGCCGCAAAATGTCCAACAACCCTTGTAATCTCTGTAGGGGCACTGTGTCCGCTAACAGCTTGTGTTTATACTGTAAGCGATTTGTTTTCCATGTATTAATATGACGTTTTGAGGTATTGTTTTTTAAAGTATGTGTTTTATCAGAGTTAGATTTTTTTTGTAATAGAGATATTTAAATAAAACTATTTGTTTACGAATTTTATCGTGGATTTATGTTTTTTAACTTCCCGACGCGACGCAACGTTTCGATTATTTTATATCTTTCATGGTCAAGGGGCGGATTGAGGTATTAGTCATCCGTCTCAATGATTGTTCCATTTTAAGTATCCTTAATTTACAATTACAAATTAAAAAAATATTTAAAAATTCAACTAGCTTTTTAAAATCTAAGGAACCAGTAGGAAAACTTTTCCGGCTATGATTGGTTTGGCCGCTAGGCCTGTTGATTATGCCGCTTATTTTCTAGCTATATTTGTTAGATAACTTGATTTAAAAAAAAAACGATTTTCCCATGTCCCTGAGAACTAAAAAAAATGCTTAAAACAAATATATTATTATCGCATAAAACCGAACACTAAAAATAAGAAAAATAAACAAAATATTAATTAAAAGTTTACATAATTCGATCCATGACACTTCACTATAAATCATGTACGACTATAGCATTCCCGCTAACAGCATGACCGCAGCTCTTCCCATAGCCCTTATCAATAGGAGGAATGTAATAGAGGTCCGATGTTAATAGATACAATCGATAAATTAATACTGCGACCGTGGCTTATTAGCGATATTAGAAAGGGGATAGTAGATATACATAGGATACTACTGCATAACCCGATATATTATGTGCGGTTAGCTAGTGCCCGCGACTTCGTCCGCGTGGAATTTAACAAATACTTTATTTTTCTAAAATAAAAGAACTTTTCTAAAATAAATGTAGCCTAAGTTACTCCTTATTATATCAGCTACCTGACAATAAAAGTCTCGTCAAAAAAAAATCTAAGCTCATTTTCGTTATAGGTATCGTGTATATAACGATATGTACTTGGACATTTTTTTTATTTTCACTTTACAAACAGACACTTTAATTTTATTTATATGTATAGATGTATGTGTAAATTATAGACGTATGGTGTGATAGTTTGCAGGGTCGACCCTAAATATTTACGTAATGAAACCAAGCCTTTTTCCCATAAGGGGTAGTTAAAGTAGTAGGGCTATGTAAGGGGTAGGTACAAAGGGTAGGTACTACCAGAATATCTACGTTTCTCAGTGTGTTCCCTCCCACGATGTGATAGGGGACGAGTCTATAGGACACAAATTCAATAGTTATGAATGGAAAAATCCAGGATCATTTTACGTGAACCGGAATTTAAACCCTAGACCTCAACGTTCTCATCGTATAGCCAATTCCAAATATTTAAAAGTAGAAAGTCTAGTATGCTGTATTGCTTTCATTTAAGTGGCTAAGATAGTAAGCTACTTACATTGGCATATTTTTACGAAGATTATGAAGGTGTGTTTTAAAAATATATTTAAATACGTAGTGAAATTAACTTTTTAAAATTGTATTATTTTAATCTGTAGTATTCGCGTAAATCTAGAACAAGAAGCAAGGAAAAGGATCAAAAAATAATAATTAAATATACGGTGATTTCGAACTACAAACATATCAATACCAAGACAACTACAAAATTTTCTTCCACAGAATGTAGTCCTCTAACATTTTAGTCTGATTTTAACGATCTCAACTTCCTACTCAGCAAATAGTTAAACCGGATCCTTAATTAAGTCATAAGACATATCGCGGAAGTTAACTGCTGTATAAAGCGGCGCGGCTCAACTAAGGACAGTTAACTGTATCTCCCATACTATACGACCGGCATAAAGCTATAATGACCCCTGCGTTATTGTAAAGACCATAGGATGTACGAGCCGAGACTCATAATATGGTTTAAGACGATTTTATTTGTTATCTGTATTGTTTATGATCACGCTTGCATCTCTGAGGGGTAAATAGAATTAATAGTGCCATCAATAGTTTTCCAAGCTTTTTTATACAAATAAAGGTAGAATAAGTAATAAATTCAATAAGTAGAATTACCTGGGAATTGAATTCAGAACTATTTAGACCAAACAAAAGACCACAAGACTGTATGATTTAATTAACACCATTTATATGCATACCTAAATAGTCTGAATTTCGGAGGTATCACAACAAACTAAAAATAACCAATTTCATATTAATATTAAGACAATACATAAAGTTTAGCTCCAATGTTAGTCCCAGAAAACACAATCTTCCCGGAAAAAAAGTCTATAATACCAAAGATAAATCCAAAGTGTACAATAAAATCCTTAAGAAGACACAAGCTGTCAGTGCCCGTCCAATATCGTGCTATTTGTCTCATTTTCGAATAATAATAATGACTTAGAAATATATATCTTATTTTACCAGACACATAATCTATCCAACAGTCAACAGCACCTAATATTAACCAGTTCAATCTATATTCAACACCAAAACACCACAAAAACTAATACCATCTATTTGCGTTTCGAAATCACATCCAGATAGCTTCAGAACTATGTCTTAATGAAATTTGTGCGGGGCTCAGGCCATCATTTGCGGTCGGTCCGCCCGCCGCGATATTTGTTGAGCGTCGCTGTACATTCACCTCGGGGATTAGACGTATGTGATTACCTTAGGATGTGTGTTTCCTTTAGTTGTGTAAATAAATAACTGCATCTTATATTATGGTCAAAGTTAGAATGGATTTTTGGTAAACTCTTTCAGCCATGTATAGTTTATGTAGGATACCTTAGCTCATCTGCATCGAATTCTTAAAAAGCCTTTAGTGGGACGTATACAACGGCTGGATTTATATATTGTAAATTTTGGCACATTATTGTTTTAGTGACTTAATTCAGTCACATCAATGAAGGCATTGATTTAATATAATATAAATACAATATTTATTATAATGACAAATAATATGTAAATATTCAAAGTTAGAAGACATACATTGCGCTGGTGCTCTTAGTTTAGTCCAATTATTGTATGCAAACCACAATATAGGTAATTATAAATAGTAGGTCAAACAATTACCTAGTAACAGCAGCTGCCAACAAACAATCCCAATCCAAAATTTGCCGTTTTAGATTGACAGCTCAATCTTTTTTCTGATCCTATATTGCCAATAATCAATCTCAGTAGTCAAAAAAACTATGGCAACATGACAAGAGACCAATCGAAAAGTAGAAAACAATCCAGATTGATTTCAATCTAATTTTTTCGATTGATTATTGGCATCGGCCGTAAGAGTTTTATTTTTTTCATATCTGACATTGCGATAAACTCGCCTCATATTTCGTCTTGTGCATTTTTTACCTGACAAAAGTGAGCGAATTATCTTGAAATTGATTACTTCAAATTAACATAAATTAGGTAACTAAAAATTACACTAATTTCCAACACCATCACAAACCAATCGGAAATTCATAAACTGTCGGTTGACAAACAGCAAACATTAATTTCTATTAAAAGCAAACTAGCGAAATAAATTCATCCATTCGGTACGTGAACAAAACACGAAACATGTTGAGCAGCAATCCATTTAGCTCGTTACTCTGATGGGATTTGATAATTAATTCGCATTGTTTACAAGCAAAACACAGAGTGGAACAGTTGGCTTGTTCGCTACGGGTTTGCTAATAATTTCGGCACAATACTAAAGATTGGATTTTACATCTTGGAGTATGACAATGGTATGTGCTTCACAAAATTTCCTAAAATTATTACTTACTAGCTGTCGGGCCCGGCTTCGCCCGGGTGCAGATAGTTTTTGAGTCCAATCCACATCAAGAACATATTATTTCGCGTGTCTACTAACTATATTTCCCGCGTGCCGTCGACTATATTTCCCTTCCGTAGGAGAGGACATCCCGTGCCAACAATTTGAATTTGAAAGAGTAGAAAATATGTATATTTGGTTTCCTGACTCATCCCACGGGAACACTACATTTTTCGGGATAAAAAGTAGCCTATGTGTTAATCCAGGGTGTCAGCTATCACTATACCAAATTTCATCAAAATCTGTTGAGCCGTTTTTTCATGAAAGAGTAACAAACATCCATACATACATACATACAAACTTTCACCTTTATAATATTAGTAAGGATTTTCACTGAGGTTTTATTCCTTCATCAAACCATTACTAAAACGACAATAGTATTTTACGAGACGAGTTAGTTTTTATGTTTTATGAAACCAAAGAAAACCAAAAATTAGAATTAATTTATACAGTACTTCTGTGACTGTAATTAACTTATCAATCTGCTTTTGGTACAGCTAAAGTTAATAATTACCAGTGGCTCTTAAGTATTAGGTGTATTTGCAGCGTTATAGTGCGTAGTGACTGGTGATTGACTGTCAAGTCGCACATGTATTGGAATAGTTAGAGGTGTGCCCTAGAATTCAAACTCCTGACCACCATGAACATTTGGCGGCCACGTCGCGTCGAACAAGCCACCACACATCTCCGTTAATTCCTCTACAAGCATCCAAAGTTTGTCTAGTGTTCTTAAAGTCTCTTGTACTCTTGTATTATTTTATTTATTTATGTTGTTTGTGCTTTTTTAGTGAAAATAAAAGATTAATAAATAAATAAGTAAATAATACAAACTTCCTAACAAAATCATCATAAAAAATCAAAATATAAAGATGTCTTAATGTAATAAAACCTAACCTAAATTTCATATTGCACCCACTGTAAGCGATAGTTTGGAGCGCAGCAGGTTAACCTAACTATTTTCCTCCCATAAATACGTAAATTCTAGTTTTTGAATCGATAGTGTTTATAGAGAGTAGAACGAGCCCGGTCTAGCCGCTAGCCGGAATAACATTAAGAGATTTCTCCCTGATAACTCGCTGGGAAAATTCGAAAATATTATTTTAGTCAAAATATTGAAAGACGAAGTTGTAGAACGCCGGGATCCTAATTTTAGTAGAAAATTATATTCCGGAATTATTGAAGTGAGAAAATAAATGTTAACGTTATTAAAATATCAAATATTATGATGAAAATATTTGACAGTTAGTTTGGTGCAGTTGGTTATATACTAGTTGTAAAACGTGAGGCCACGGGTCTGATCCACGCAGCGAGAGAAAAATTGAAATCTACCAATTAAACATATTTTTTTTTTATTATTACTTGTCCACTTGGTAGATCTAGTACATGGTAAATAGTGCAGGAAGATATAGGCTTTATATCACTTTTAACGCACCTGTGTTTTTTTTTCGGAAAGGCCAATATTCAGAAGAGAATTTTCAGTGATTGGAGATGATAATTATGTCCAACCACAAGAGAAAGGAATTACATTTCGAACAATACCTAGCTTAATTGTGCTCTGTGTGTGTGGTACCTCCATTAGCAGCCGCAAAGCCGGATTGGATGATAACATTGTTCCTATAATTCGATTTGGTAATTTTATTTCTATTCAATATTATATGATCAACAGTCCTGCTTTCTGTCTTACATTTTCTCATGATCTTTCAATTCCTGTAATACCTCCACAATTTTTTAGGTTAGTATTAGTAGGTGCGAACGGACTGTAAGGATACCTACCATCGCGTCATTTTCTTACTAGTAATATCCATCTTTAGTAGTTATCGTCACCATTTGTAGATAGTAGACAGTTGAATAAAAACACGCGTCTCGAGTTTACACAAAGTCGTGAAAGACGCAGTTTGTATCCCACTTTTCAAACTTATATCTTTATTGGATAGCCTAACTTCTCTCAACCGTACTCTTGATTGAAGAGGAGGCTCGTGCCCTGCAATGATCATATATGGGCTGATACAATAAAACACAATTCATATTTTAAAAAGTACGAACATTTTATCTCAATTTTTATTGGAAGTTAACGCAACATTGAAAACAATATAAAAACGATACAACCACATAATCCTAATATATTTTATTTATTTACATTCAATATGCCTCAAACCCAGCATGATACATCACCCAAACCTCGTAATGTAAAATACGCAAACAAAATAAAATCACTTTTCCGCCTCGAAGAAAAGTGGAAATGTGTCGGATTCCGCGGCGGTATCGACGGAGTTTTCCAGTTTGCCGACGTTCGCCGGAACTTGTATCACAAAGACCTGCTCTGCATAATGTTGCCACGTGTATGAAATATCCGCGAAATGGTAAAGAATTTGGTTTGTTCCAAAGGATGAACGAAATATTTGATTTGGGTTATTTAAATTTTTTAGCTGAAATTTTTAAGCTGTTTTTGAGTCTTAATAAAATCGTAATAAGATACAATCTTGTCTCTTGAACGAGATGATGTTGATGATATGTAACGAAAAGTACTAATAACTGAAATTCATAGTAGCGAAAATCCACATTATCACGACATTAAATAGGACCGAATCACTTAGTCTGATTTATAAAAAAGACTACTTAAATTTTCATATAAAACCAATGCTTCAAGTAAATAACAAACATAAAAAATAACATACATTCGAATTTAAAACCTCCTCCTTTTTTAAGTCGGTTAAAAATAGATCGTTGATGTCAGTCAAGAATAACCTCGAACAAACGACCCACGATCGTTGGTAGGTATCACCAATTATCAATACAAAAACTGAATGCCCGTCCCGGCAACCCCAGGCGTAAAAGCTGTGGATATTGAAAATATTTTGCAGATGATCCACGGACCGCATAGTGGGAGATCTCCCCGGGCTGTTGCGAACTTTGTATGTGCACACGAGATTTTAGCCGCGTTTTGCATATCCTATGAGCACAATGTTTTATTGTGGAACGGGGTCGAAGTTGGACATGTTCTAGAAATTGCGACGGTCTTTATACATAGGTCGTGTGATTGTTGGAAATTAGAGGTTTTGTTGCATTCGAGGCAAAACATGTGATAGTAGTGTACGTCGCTTCCCAAAGCAAATAAATTTGTATTCGCCTTTAGTAGATACATGCATACATAAACTCACGTTTTTTTTTCCAGAAGGGGTAGGCAGAGGTGCTGGTAGCAACCAAAACAAACACGTTTCACCTCTGTTTGTTTCGTCCCACATTGTAATTGGAAGCGAGCCTATCGCCATATCTTGCTCAAATTCCTGACTCCTGATAATGAAATGAAAAATCCATTATCACTTTGCCAGGTATTTGAAACCGAGATCTTAGCTTTGTCACCATACCACTTGTTTTGCACACCATTGCGCCCCACGTTATTCTACGTCGCTATCTGAATTCACCTTTAGCAGGATCGTATAATTCGATCGCCATGTGAAAAATTCTTTGTCAATATCATATCCGTGCTACAGTTGGCAATATGTGTACAGAAGATTTGTTATCAATGAAATCGATTCATTGAATAACGAGACTTAATAAAAATAAAATTAACTTAGAAAATGAATCTTTGAATAACTGATCAATATAAAAAATATGTATAGATTTGAATGAGAGTAACATGAAAAGACTGTAAAAGTTTTGATAGGATAACTAGTGGTAGGTATCATTATATGAGAGGCCATCTGGGTAGGTACCACTGCAATATATATTTTTCCCGCTACACACCAGTTTAAATGCACTGTTTTGTTTAGGATTGAAGGAAATTGTAGCCAGAGTAACTACTGGACATATTAAGGCTTAACATGTTGTCTCAGGATGGCGAGCGCAATGGAAGGCCAAGCATTTTTTTGTAATTTAAAGTGTTCCTTAGTTTTGGTACTGCTTATGAGCGGTCGTATCACTTACCATCAGGCGAACGGCATGCTCGTCACGCTATTCAGTGCAAAAAAAAATCATGATCGAACTTCAGACAAAAATATAGTAGCGATTCATCTAAATTTTACGACAAAAACAAAATAGGTTCATACCGTGAAATTGTCATTCGTTCACAATGATAGTAATTACCGTACTCAGGTTTAAAGTGGGTCGAGGTTGGTGGAACAGAACATTGTTCTACATGAGACTAGAAGCCACCGTCACTGAACCTAGCGGAGTGTGAAGTTGCGTGTCACTGGCTCGGCTAAGCTGTGTCCCTGCTACTTGTGCTAAATACAATAAATAGCTTATCGTAGTCATGTGTTATAAGATCGCCTATTTTTTTTTTTTTTTTAAATTGAATTTGCTAATAAGAAATAAAGTTATGTACTTCACGTGGCTCTCGATTCGTGGACTGTAAAATCTCTGATATTAACTTCGAAGCGAAAGACATGATGATTATTAAAGAAATTCTTCCTAACTTCTGATCATTTTTTAACTCATTTCGCCTGCCTTATCAATGTAGAATATGCACAGTGTGTAAAATGTACTTTGTGATATGCACGTATATATTACTGCTAGTTTCATAATATGCTCACAGACTGTATTGAATTTAAATTTTGTATTAGTTACGATTACAATTTTCCTACACTTTTAAGTACTCATAAATACTAAAAACTCATTGTTTGAAGTTTAGGGCTAGGTCATAAATGTGAAAGTAAAGTGTATTTATTATAAAACCATTACCCCGTGGGAACTATTAATATTTCTCGAGTAACACCTTCCATATTCTCTTTTATTACCGTCTCAAGACACTAAATCACGCATATCTAATGCATGTTATAGGTTATGTCGCCTCCATTTTGCTATTATCTGCGATGACAAGATGGCGCCGCTCGTAACTCGGGATAATGTCAAGCACTAGCGCCATCTGTCGCCAATAATTATCACTTTATTGAACACTCGATAACATTCCGATGTACGCAGAGCGACTGTTTTAATGTCTATTGCTTTATTATGATTAAGGTTGGATATTGTATTGTTATTGGTTCATATGGAATGTGAATGGGGGAAATGATTTAATGAAGAGAGACAGATTTTTTATTGTTTTTGTAGTCTCATATTGAATTTGTTTGTTGTTTTGAGTAGTATCATGTGATGCTCAAAAAATGGTGCACTCATAGTCATGAGTATTTTACAGTCGTAAACAAATAGTTAGTGAGTAGTTATGGCTAGTCACTAATCATATTATGAACATTTTTGAACTGGTTAATATTTTTACTTAAATAAATACTTAAGCATTTCATTATTTACTGGCAGTGTTTGCATTGTTAGATGATTCAATTTCATAATTAACATTACAATTAGGTTCATAATCGCATGGCAAAGCCCTTAACTCTAAACCCAGGCCTTGTAAATATACTCCGGCCACTATCAGAGATCTACACAGCCGCCATATGTCGCCAATAATGATCACTATTGAACACTGCCGTTCCGTTGCACGCAGCATGGCGGGTTTTAATGTTTATTGCTTTGATGAAGATAGCCAAGTGTTGTGGTTAGAACAGGGATTTTGTTTATATACGGTATGTATGGGGTTTTGATGGTTATTACTTATGTTGGTTGATTTTATTTTTATAACACCTTATGTAATAATTAAATTATAAATAAATACGCCCAACCATCTTATACATAGTCCTGAACCCACAATGATATCGATAACTAACTTGGGTCGTGAGTATTAAAAACTACAAGAGACTTTTCGGTCTGAATATCACCCAGACCCGAGATAAATACTTGTGGGCCTCAAAAACATTTGTCTTGGTGAGGAGATCGAACCCACGGTCTCGCGTTTCACATCCGGTATCCAACGCTGCACGGAAGCTATCATTGACTTGAATTTATTGAAAATATTGTATTATATCATACAACAAGAGTTAAATATGATATTATGACAGGTGAATTAACTAGTATTATGCTGTTCGAGTTTTGTTCGTAAAACGATTCGTCTATTCTTACTTTTCCGCGAATCCACCAGGGTTTTCATGGGAATGATTTTCAATCAAATTAAGTAGTTCCTGTCAAAATCGGTCCAGCCATTTCAGAGATTAGCCGGAACAAACAGACAGACAGACAGACAACCACTTTTAAAACATCATTTTCGGCGTAGGTGTCGTGTATATAACGACATATAGTAGGACATTTTTTTATGTTCACTTTACAAACAGACACTTCAATCTTTTTTATATGTATAGATGAAATAAATATATTAAGGATGTGGCTATAATATGCTAATACAGGTCATATACCAAAATCAACTCAATGTTATCCAGTAAGCTTGCCCTTGAAAACTCTGAACTGGAGGAGCTCAGTTAATTACAAAGTTATTTCACCACATCATCGTGACTGCGCGGCGCAGCCTTTGCTTTCAGTTGTGTAACCCCGTTTGACGTTCATTGTTATTTATTATTGGGGTTGAAATTAAGGGATCGTTATTAATAATAGAGTTTCATATATATTCAAGCGATTATATTGCACTGCCTCGAGGCAATTATACTTCGGTATAATTACAATTCTGAGGTCTCAGGTTTTAATCTCAGGGCGGGAAAAGTGATATTTGATTTTTCAAGTCATCGCAAATACAGACTAGCTATTTTTTTTTAAATTAATAATTGTAAAATAAGGGTAGTTGATTTGTAAAAGTCATAGAGCGAACGTCTAATACCTTAGTGCGCCCCGTAACCACGAAAGCTGTAAAGTAATCGAAACGTCGCGAACTCAAAAAATGTAAAAATTAAACCAAATCCGCGATAAAGTCCGTAAATAATAGTTTATTTCAATTTTCAAATCATTAAGAGCGTATACACCTTGCGCGCAAAGTCAACTATAGGTATTTCTTCGTTAATTTCACGCACACATAAGCGACCAAAGCTGTGTGCGTAGAGCTGCCGCGTCGGCTCGCTATACAATCGGCTCACACAACTTTGATCCGTGCGCTTCAAATATTCAATTGAAATGTAACTGTAATATAATATCATAAAAATATTTTATTTGCATTATAAGTAGACAAATATTACTGTGCAAACAAAGAATAATAAAAATTTTGGATACTAAACATATTTTCGTTATTATTACATTGTTAAGTTGCATTCAAATCAGTGTTCAATCAGTAGACACTACGGACGTTTTATTAATCATTTCGTGTTCGAACACATAAATAGTGTTAGGGGCCTTACAACTCCTTACGATTACGAAATATATTTAATTTTATATTACAATACATAACATAATTTAGCCTCTGAATTACGTCCCATTATATTACCTGAAACATAATTTATACTCACTACAAAATCATTGTAGGTAATAAAAATAATTAAATATTTTACTAGCAAAGTACTAAGATGTGGTAATCGCATTCCGCGCGTGGCTATTTTTACTACGCGCGGCATAATCGACTGTAGCCAGGCCGGAGCGACGAGCGATACGTCCTCCCTCTAGAAGGCCTTGCGGCGGTCTGATTTGATCCACGTCGGACAGCGTGTTTTATAGTGGTTTTTAAAATATTTGTAGAAAACATGAAAACTAATTTTGTTGAAATATAAAAATGGTAATTTATTGATAAGATGTTCTTCTATTATAATATGCAATTGCTATAAAAAATTATGTACGATAAGTTGGTGAAAAAAAATATGTTCTTGACGAGAGTTTCTGAATAATTTCGCATTGTTTAAATTTTTATTTTTCAGGAACTAAACACAAAAAGATTATTTTTCTCAGCAAAATCCCTCCATAAGGGTCTTATTAGTCTGATAATATTTTTATTTTCATCTTATATTTAGTGGTTAAGGATATCTTAAGCTTCTAAATTGCCATTTAAAGCCTAAATAACGAAACTTGTGTTCAGTAATCCGTATAGTACTCACAAATTATCCATCAATCTATAATGTTTTCCACCAAAATCCCTAGATGACAACCTTTTCTAAAATTAGTAATAATTATTTTTCCTTTAAATTGTTTATTGGTGGCTATTAACTCATTTGAAAAGTCCTGTTTTTAAGCCAAAAAGCGCGTGCAGGGTATAAACGCTCTTAATAGTCTGGAGTCACCTTATCGCGTCGTGTAGACCTCTTCCTAATTCTTATGGAAAAAACGCGTGATATTTAGGTGTCTACGAATCATATGGGTTTCTAGCAATCTCACTCTCTAAATGTAACGTAACAGCAAAACTGATACATCGATTCATCTCTGAGACAGACGTATCTATCACTTGCGCAGATCCGATACTGTGTCAGATTCGATACATTTATTATTATTTTTTTATTATATTATCTTTATTTTATTTAACATATTTTTTCTATTTTTACATATATAAATTATAAAAAAATATACATATAAAAATATAAAAAATAATTTATTTACCCTCCGGTGGTGAGGCTCAAGACCCAAGCCACCGGCGGTTAGGGAGACAAAGTGAGGAACCGCCTCACAATGCGTGCCGTGTCCAATAATACTGCCTTCTGTATTTGACCTTTGACCCAACAGTCAATTGAGAGCCTCTGTAGGTGTTGGTCGAGGCTCTTTGGTATCAACCCATGAGCAGATACGACAATCGGGACAATAATTGTTGAATCGACATCCCACATGTCGGTTTTTTTATTATTATTATAAATGCTTTTTAGCATTATATGCCCCCTATGTAGTGCGTGGTGGCCTGTTGGTAAACGGACCAGACGCGACTGCCAACTACTTCACGGTGGTCGCGGGTTCAAATCCCAGGGCACACCTCTGACTTTTCGGAGTCATGTGTGTATTGATAGTCAATCACCACGCACTAAAAACGGTGAAGGAAAACATCGTGAGGAAACCTGCATACCATAGCGATTTATAAAAAGTTTCTATGGTATGTAAGTCCGCCAACCCGCATTGGGCCAGCGTGGTGGACTATATGGCCTAACCACTCTCGATCGTACTGTCGATTGTAGAGGAGGCCCGTGCCCTGCAGTGGGACGTATATGGGCTGATACAATAACTGTATGGTGGTCTGTTGGTAGAGGGACTAGGCGCGGCTGCCAACATGTTCACGGTGGTCGCGGGTTCGAATTTCAGGGCACACCTCTGACTTTTCGGAGTCATGTGTGTATTGATAGTCAATCACCACGTACTAAAACTGTGAAGGAAAACATCGTGAGGAAACATGCATACCATAGCGATTTATAAGAATTTCTATGGTATGTAAATCCGCCAACCCGCACTAGGCCAGCGTGGTGGACTATATTATGGCTTAACCACTCTCAATTGCACTTTCTATTGTGGAGGAGGCCCGTGCCCTGCAGTGAGATATATATGGCTTGATACCTTATTATAAGGTTAGCAGTTGAAATAACTACTGTGTGCCTACATCCCAGTGATCTTAGGTATTTTTGAACTCCAATATTTCTGTCACGTTTGTCCTTAAATATATTTAAATTAGGTTCGGTAACTGTAGCTTTTATTAATTTATTACACGCTACGACCACCATTTGTGTAACTTTAACGACTCGCACCGAGTCTCAACTACTAAAAATCATGAAATTAATCTCTCGATCACGAGCGCGGGTTCACGGGTTTGATGTTTGTTTTTGTTTTCGCCGAGTTAATATATTCCCCGGATATATTCACCATGTGCTTTTATCCCGGAAATTGGAAAATTCACCGCCAAGTTCCGACTCGGTTAAATTTTTGACAAACTTTATAAAATATATTTAATCTCTTCGAAGTTGAACGGGTAACGCATGTTAAATTTTGCTAAAAAAAATCGAAAATTTACCCGACTTGAGAATTGTATTAGACCTTTACGAAACAAAGTTTATGGCCACATTTAATTTTGACTACTAAGGTCAATACAATCCAAGTAATATATTCATGGGTAAGAAAATACGAGTCACCGATCAATGAATTCATTTCGGCATATTCGAAACCTGATACTAAATTACACAGTTGGGCCTTAAATCATACTCTAGTTTACTAAAGCAGCTTGTAAATAATACATAAAATCGTCATGCCTGTATAGGAGTAGACAGAGTCTCTGGATCTCCGAATAGATCGATCCCGACATACATGATATACTTTTGCTCCGTACACTTTCACAAATATCCATGAATCTATTCTAAATTATACAATAACATGATTCGATTTAATTTGCATTTAAAATAGCGACAGTAATTAAACTACAAGACACATTTGTCTGTGACCGCAGAACGAATAGAATCGTAACAGCGCCCTCTGCCGACCGCACGCTCATAATTTTAATTTTTTCATTATTTACGGTTTAATTTCCCGAGCGCTTGCTAATGTTTCCGGGCGACGCAACAAATCGTAACGCCCACTTGTAAATTCTATACGTTTGATAATTAAATTTCTGCACGAGTGCTGCTATGAATATTAGAATAGCGCGGATTAGAATGTTTTAGGTGCAATTTACAGCGGTTTTCTGATAGTATTATTTTAAACCGATTCTAACAAATCCTTAGCAATTATTGCAAATGCTCTTGACAATGATGTACCTTTTAACTGTACTCTTAACGGTCAACTGGATTAGATATTGTAATTGTATGACCGATGGGATTTCATTTCACTTTTTCATATATCTATCTACCTTCAAAACCGTGTCTTAAAGCTTACTTGATTTTTATAAGCATCTAACACATTCAGAAAACCACCAAAATAACTAATTTGGATAGTTCTTTGTCATACAATTACTTTGCCTTTTGTGTAAGTTGCCTGTTTTACTCTATAAAAATTAATCTTTATTTCTTTTTTATTTCTTCCTTCAAACCTTCTTCGCTTCTTAACACTGTACCTATCAATAATATAAAAACTCAACAACACTTCAAACTACATCATCTTAAAAGATATTTCAAGCCTTAATGGATGACGAATACCCATAACTCACGATGGTCTGAGAGAACTTAAGAGATGGGGAGCGCGATCATGGCTCGTAATAATAATGTTTAGATGTAATTTATTGTGTTTTATGGTGTGTGTCATGGCAGAGACAGGAGAAACGCGATTTTCAAGTTATTTTTTATCAGCGTAATTATTTTTGCATATATTATTTTGATGCGATGGGTCATATTAAAATCAATGAAAATACTAAGAAATAAAACCGAACTATTTCTAAAATTGGTTTAGAATCGTTTCAAAGCTAATCTTTGTTTTATTATATTTGTTATCCTATAAGCGTTCATAAAATACGATTCATCTGATTGAGTTAAAACATTTGTAAGTTGTTATGTTTACCTTGAAGTGAACAAATTGAGAATGCATGAGGAGATCGCCTAAAGTGGATAACGTGAGCGTAGTGTCAGAATATAACATTTAACCCACTAATAATTAACGCATTATCTCATTCGCTTATGTTCTTGCAATGTCTGTAAAATTTTATTTACATCACTAATTTAAGGAATAGTAAACGTTAATTCTAAAGGACTATAAATAACTGTATAATGATAGGTTCTCATAGCCCCACCGCTCCGCCTCGTCGCCGCGGCGCCGCGCCGGTGACTCGGCTGTCATCTGTCGGCTGACGTCATCTCAGCTCATATTTAAACACTTACCACCTACGCTTTTATGTAGCGTATATGTGGGAATAATTCCGTAAGGGGTCAAATTAAACAAGGATCCACACCATCCCGGCGCGAACCAAACGGTTCTCAAATTCGTTTTTGTGCCGCACCGTCAGGCAATGGAATTGTTTGCCGGCGCACGTGTTCCCTCCTTCCTACAATCCTGGGTCCTTCCGCCGCGGTGTGAAGAGGCACCTTAGCAGGCCGGCATAATTGTTTCTGATTGATACTCTGCCTGGGCGGCATTGGCACTTTCCATCAGGTGCAATGCCGCCACTATGCCAGGCCATTATAAAAAAAAAAAAAAAAAAAAAGGATGGTCTCAGCAATCTCCTCCAATATATTTCATCTTATATAAAACACTTCACCTCATATGTGTTCCGTCCTTCCTCGTTTTCCAGACTGTTCTCTTCTATTCCGTTTTTCCATAGTTCAACATCTTAATCATTCATACTCTAACTCTTTAACATTCAAATCCTACATCTTCATTGTCTTCCCTTCTTCTACACGCTCTACTACGAAGTCGATTTATTTCATATTTTAATTTCAATTCGATACAAAAAAAAACATACACACGTGTACAATAAAATGGTGGTAGGTCTCTCATATGTGAGCGATCATCTGGGTAGGTTGGTTCCTACCAGCAGTATCTATTTCTCCCGCCAAACAGCAGTGTAAATGCACTGTTGTGTTTCGAATTGCAGGACATTGTAGCCAGAGTAACTACTGTACATACAGTGAGACTAAACATCTTACGTTTCAGGTTGGCGAGCGCAGTGGAATCCCAAGCATTGCTGTGTCATTCATAGCGTTTGTCTTGCTACTGTCCATGAGCGGTCGTATCGCTTAAAATCAGGCGAACAGCATGCAATAAAATAACAGTTGAATTTATACTAATGCAGGGAAACAACTGCTGGTCGCAGGTGCAGCTGGAAGTCAATTAAACTAAACCCCACATTAACCGCGCGGCACGGGCTGAATTCTTAATTCTTTTTCTCGCGGTTTGCAGGAATCAGACGCCTTAGATGCTGTGGGTAAGTGATAGTTATCGTTTTAATTAGATTTAATTTATGAATACTATATCATGTGGTTATTATAGTAAAAGATGTTGGGACGGTAGTTGTGGGTTTGAATGTGGCCTCTGTCTTTTCGGAGTAGTGTGTTTATTGAAAGTATTTTTTTATATTGAGCCGGCATTGTGACCACTCTGCATCTGATGGTAAGCGCAAATGCACTTAGCACGCACTTTAACGTTAAAGAAAAAACGATATGGATTATGTGACAAATGCTAGAACGTGTAATGCAGCGGTAGAAAATGTTATTTTGAAACGATAGCTTGCGTATTCAATCTGCCCGGCGCCCTCGTATTGTTATATTGTTATATGAGCCAACAAGACTTATTTGTGTTGGATATGGCTGTATCGAGGCTGAAAAGTCGCTCACATTATTATAAGCATGTTTTGTTTGTATATTCTCTTTTAGGATCGGCATTGAAGTTACTTAGCATTAAGTGCACTTTCGTTACTTTTTGTGCAATTATAAAATGAAATATTGTGAAATTTTCTACAGGAAATCGACGTGAAGTGACAGCTTGGCTGTCGTGTTTCGTAAGATGAATGAGACTGCTTACCATTAGGTAACCTGTAAATTCGTTTGCCGAATCTTTGAGATATTTTTTTAATTCGATTTCCTAATGTTTATTCTTTAATACTGGTACATAATATTTTATTTATAAACTAGCGGCCCGGCCCAGGTTCGCCCGGGTACAAATAGATTTCTGTACATATTATACATATAAATCTTCCTCTTAAATAACTCTATCTATTAAAAAAACCGCATCAAAATACGTTGCGAAGTTTTAAAGATTTAAGCATACAAAGGGACATAGGGACAGAGAAAGCGACTTTGTTTTATACTATGTAGTGATGTTGTAAATATGAATTTATGATTTTAGCTGTCGTAATGAATCCCCTTATACACTTCTTTTATCATAAGAAGTTCATATTACAATAATTATTAAACGAATATAATTGAATGTAATCCTAAATATTCCATTAGAAGGATCACAAAAAACCCGTGTTTGTGCATCGAGGCGCGGTGCACCGCAGTATACAAACATACGAGTAGCTGTGTAGCGCTAACGAAGCCTCGCTGCGGTCTGCATACTGGGCAGTGAGAACAGTGGGGATATGAATACTATACTCGTATGGTTAAATAGAATATACATACGAAGGTGCATTAAGATTTTATCATAATATTGCAGAAGGTTGGAGTGATGATATGCATTTTGGAATATAACATGGGAAGGTAGCCACTTACATTCCTATGCGTGACTATAATCGAGCTACTCATACTTAAAATGCGTGCTGTGTATCTGTAGTGCAAAACTATAAATTTCGCAATAAACAAGCGAAGATTTTTTTTTTTAATATTTTAGTTACCTTTGTGTTTGGGTGGTATATACGTAGTTTATCCCAAAATAATAAAATACAACTGCTTATTTTAAAAGACACAATGATACGCAAATACACAAGACCTTAATAAATTATTATTTTAGCAAGAACGATGTATTTCCCACCCAAAAACGTACTTAAAACTGGTAAACAAATTATCAATATAGAAATATTTAGTTGCACAGTGTCTATAGTCGCTCAAATTACCTCCTGGCTTCGTTTTCGGTAGTAGTCAAAATATTTGTCAGTCTATATTATGACCATAAACGTCCCACTGCAAGGCACAGGCCTCCTTTACAATCGATAGTACGATTGAGAGAGGCCATATAGTCCACCACGCTGAGCTTGTGCGGATTGGTGGATTTACATACCATAGATATTTTTTTATAAATCGCTATGGTATGTAGGTTTCCTCGCGATATTTTCCTTCATCGTTTTAGTTTGTGGCGATTGACTATCAATACACACGAACGGCCGATGCCAATAATCAATTGAGAAAAATAGATTGAAGTCAATCTGGATTGTTTTCTATTTTTCGATTGGTCTCTTGTCATGTTGCCATAGTTTTTTCACTACTGAGATTGATTATTGGCAATATAGTATCAGAAAAAAGATTGAGCCGTCAATCTAAAACGGCAAGTTTTGGATTGGGATTGTTTATTGGCAGCGGCTGATAGTCAGGAAATACTCCACATATTGTAATTCCACACAACAATAATACCTAAAACACCAGTTAAAGCTAATAATTTACAGCAGTAATGCCACATCGCAGTGTTCGTCCCACGCCGGCAGATACGCAGTGCGGCGACGCACAGCTCGCATGCCCGCGCGTACACTGCGGGAGTTTTACATTGTCTTCATGCGATTTATTTCATTAGCTTTGGTTCAATGGTGTAGTGGCATTTTTATGTATAGTAATTGTTATTAGACTTAATGCGATAATGTTTAGGATCTTTCAATATATACCACATAGCCAATTGGTCGAGGCAATTTAGAGTACAGGAAATAAAATGAGTAAATTTTTAAGTTATAACTGGTGGTAAGTCTCTAAAATGTGAGAGGCTACTTGGGTTAGGCACCACCGCAATGTCTATTCCTCTCGTTAAACAGCAGTATAAACACTATGGTAATGCCGTTTGACGGATATTGTCGCTATAGTAACTTCTGGACATATTGAGACTTAATATCTTATGTCTCTTATCGCTTTGTAATTCAAATTGCTGTTTAGTTTTGCTACTATTCATGAGCACTCGTATGGCTTACCAATGAGTGAATATAATTCGATGAGACAGTGCGACAAATGTTTAGAGTCTTTCAAGATATACCACATAGCCAAAAATAATAAAAATAACAATAGGTCAAGGCAATTTCCAGTACAGGCAAATATCATGAATGAATTTTTATGATCTAAATTCAACCTCTGGTGAGTCAGTCTGATATACTTAATTCTAAAATCCTCTTATAAAAACCATAGAGAGGACGCTTGTTTAGAACTACGACATAGTATGCCTATGGGTTAATAACATATTGCTATAGCATGTAGGCACATAACGACTAGTGGGTGGTAGTATTTATTATTTATTACATTTCTCATAGTGCCTCGTTGGCGCAGCGATTGCAAAGTTGTGGTCTCAGGTTCGAATCCCAGGTTGGGCAAATGCAATAGACAAGGCGAAATGTGGATGTCCTGGTAGCAACATCTGCCTACCCGTTCTGGATAAAAGGCAAAGAATTTATGTAGATATGTATTTCTCATATTCACTGTACCTGACGTGACTGATAAATATAAGTACAAGTACTCGTATTTGTACACTCTTACTTTACATAATTCTTTCAAACACACTTATTTTTTACACACACTTATTTTACATAGTTCATTCAAACGATCAACTGACCTACACCCACAATTTTACATCCATCAGCTAAAAGTCAGCTGAAACCAAGCCAAATCTGCGAAGTTATAAATATGCAAAGACCGCGTAAATCCAATCGTTGACGATCAGAAAGTTTAGCGAGTGTTGAGATAAATCAGTAGCGTCCCTGGGCGCAGCATCCGCGTCCATTTTTATTTGTCGCTCTGCCGCCCCCGACCACCTTGTAAATGTTTCCTTCACAATTTTTATCTCGCACTCAACACTTAGTTTTGTCGCGACAAATTGTCTGAGATTATTTGATTCGTTGCTGGTTGTTCTTTAAAAGTTAGGAGAGGTTTAGATTGGTGTGATGTTGTATTAACGTTGCTACCATCTTATATAATGGCTGAAAACAAGTCTATGCAATCCTAACAAGTTTGTTTATTTATTATTATTTGTTGTTAGTCAAATACGTGAATAATAAACAAAAAGAAAACAGCTTTAAATAAGTGTGACGGTCGATTGTTCAATGCGTTACTTGTATGTGATAGGATACGTCTTAGTCTGCATATTATTGCTATTTTCAATCGATATTTTAGCGTCTATATCTGACTAATCTAAAAGGGACACAAAGTCTAAAATAGTGGCCGCATTTCCAATATTATTTTTTCTATATTTTACTTGTACGCAGACGGGCTATCGGCCTATACCCCGCCGCACATGCTCACACTCGCATTGCTTTCACGTGTCGACGCAGGACGCAGGACGTGGGAGCAAATGCGGAGTTTGGTACTGCGCCATAAGTTTTAAATATTTTCACTCGCACGAGGCTCGTGACGGCCAATGCGAGTGTGAGCATGTGTGACGGGGTTATCGCGCTTAGGTTTTTGCAATGCCCAAAGCACAGTTAAATCGTAGGCTGCCATATTTAAAGTACTCTGCTTAAATCTCGTTAAATTTTTAGTTGCAGATTAATATAACATTATTATCATTCTCTATTTCAACTTCAACCACTAACATTCACCAGTCTAACTAAATCATCTCCAGGTCATTGTGTTACCAATCCCATTCACCACAACCGAAGCCTCAATAATTAATAAATGACTAATTTCGTTGAATTATACACTTGTAAATTACAACGGGAGCGGGTCAACCGAGCGCTGTTTTATTAATGAGCAGGAATTATTGATGAGCCGCCGTCGCTTCTATAAATCACGATTAGAGATATAGAAACGTGTAGAGGTGCCTATAGGACAATTGGAATGGATTCATGATGTGTCTGTATTTGACTGGTGTGTTAGGATAGATTTAGTGTTAATGTATGGATTAGCGGGTTGATACTAGAATCGTGTGAATTTTAAGACGAATAATATATTTTCTGATTACTTACATATCTTAAAGGCAATTTTAGAATTCATCACTTGCGTTCTTATTTTCGGTAGGTTTTAGAAAAAAATATAAGTACAAATAAATAACTTCACCCTGCTTTGCAAATAGAAAGTATACTGGGAGAAAATAAAGTATATTTTTATACCGGGTATATCAAGACTGCTACCGAAAACGAAGCCGGGTGGTAGTTTAAGCGACTTCAGACACAATGCAACAGAAAATGTTGCAAAAAAAAGCGACAATTTTTTTTTGTTATTTTTTTCCTATGGTTATATTTGGGGGTAAATACATTTTTTTCCTAAAATAATAGTGTATACCCTTTTATTTATAAATACTCTAAGGTATACAAGAGTTTAAATTAGTATTTTAGCAAAAACAAATACCCTGTATATATACGTATATTATAGTGGCAAACGAATCACCAAATACTGTAAATTTGGAGATGAGTGGATAACTTTGCTCATGAACACACACACACGAAATAAAATGTCATAAAAAATGCTATTTCTCGATACAAAGCAGAAAATTCGGCATAAAACCGTAGACATTCATCGAGTCATATCACGAAACAGAAACAAGTTCTAAGCTCAAGTGTCTGCGTACTAAGTTAGCAAGTTCACAGTCACATCTCGCCAACCGTACGCCCACGGGACAAAGCGTGAACTTATACATAATAACTACCTTTGTCTGGAGGCAACTTTATAAAATGATGGTCTATCATTTTGGTACGCTATTGTGTAGCAATATGATTACACTACCTGATTGAAGGAGAAATATGAAGTTTAGATAGAATTTTGACAAGCGATGACCATTCCAGAATTTTCTATGAGCAAAGTAATTTCTCTATTAAATATATGTATTTATGGTATGATCGCAATTACGTTTATATTTATTGAAAATATATACTTTTCTCTGCATAAAAAAGTAGGTTTCATTGAGGGATAAAATCTTCGCACCGATACTAAATTTCATAGTAAAATGGGAATTCTCCTTTAAAATAAGTGGATAAAATAAAAGATTAAAAATAAAAAATAATAAATAAAAGAGAAAAAGATGAATTGGTTGATTACGTCACTCCTTTACTTTATATTTTCTTATAACTTCCTATGATTATCCAAAAATACACATCCTCAGTATAACTTACATGACAATATCAACTCTACATATTCTTAAGATTAATTCTACGAAATACAGACGACAAAACTTAGTAGACACTGGGGAACATTTCAAGCCCACTTGTATGCTCCCACGGTATATTTACATCTGTAATTTATGTCCCCACAAACGTATACACAGTAAACCGTCTTATTAAACGTATTAATTAATTATTATTTAATAACAGACCTGGCACTGTATCGGTTTAATTGGTTGATAAAATCTAAATCGTAATAAGGGCTGTGTGACTATAATTTTAATATTTCAAAACTAATATTTACTATACGGCATAAAACCACAAATTAAAAATATAAGAACAAGGGAAAATATCAACCACATAGAAGGAACGTATTTTAAAAGATTTGAGTAAAAAAAATGTAATAAATTTAATTCTTTAAATACTTACCGTCTGATACACAAAAATGAAAATTGGTAATGTTGTAGAAATGTAACCTCCGTTTTTGTAATTTTTAAATAACACTAGATAGTAGAAAAATGTTTATGTTCTAATTTTGATATAATATTTTTATTTTCTAGTTTTAGTACCTACTGTACTTCATTTATATACTCGTGTTAGTCAACATATTTTCATTTTTTTATATCTATAAAGCATTTTAATATCTTCTTAATATAATTACCACAAGTAAAACTAGTATTTACCTATATTTTACTGCAAGGAACATCTATGTAGTTCCAAGTAGTAATATAGCAAATTGGCACGCTTGATTCCTCCTATTTCACTCAGTTAACATCTGATTGCGTGCGCATTAATTATAGGCCATGATCGTCGCTGAGGCAACATAATTCAAAGTGGTTTCATAAATAAATAAATACGCCTAACAGTCACATGATGTAACTCCACACTAAGATCAAGTCTTATGTTATGTAATGGAAAAGCACTGTTCCGTTTCGTTGTGAAGGATCTAGCCAGGGTAACTACTGGACATATTCGACAGCCTCCGTGGCGCAGTTGGTTAGACGCCGCCTGTGAAACGAGTGGCCGCGGGTTCGATCCCCGCACCGAGAGCAATGTTTGTGCGGCCCACAAATATTTCTTCCGGGTCTGGGTGTTTGTGAGACCGAAATGTCTCTCGTAGTTCCTGATACCCACGACACAAGACTCGATCTTACTGTGGGGTTAGGACTATGTATGTGACTGTTGGGTGTTATTTATTTATTATTTATTTATATTGGGAATTTCCATCTTGTGTATCATAATGGCGAGCGCAGTGGAATGCCAAGCATTACTTTGTAATTCAAGGTGTTGTTTGATTTTGATACTGTTCGTGAGCAGTCGTAACGCTTACCACCAGGCGAACGATATGGTCGTCTCGAAAAAAAAAATTCAAGTCTATGAATGCCCGTTATTGACGGCCAACAAGATACGTAATTATAAAATGACTATTATATTATTTTGGCAACATACGATAATTCCTATACAATTTCGACATTAGATCGCTCTAATAGGTGCTCAATAAGTTCATACCCAAATCAAATTGAGTCTCTATTCTTGATCAGAGTTAATTCTCCAACTTCGATACACGCCACAGAACAATACAGTCTAATGTTAGTTATTGTTTTCCGATACACGGACAATGTGGCAAATGAACGCTAAACGGTATTCAAGCGATATTTCAAAATGATGTCAAATTCCCGTATTACGCATCACAAGCCCCAAATATGCGCTCACAATGTCATACAGTGCTGCGTTTGTGCCACGATGTATTAAGTGTACAGTAAGGTAGTACATATTGGATCGCTTATAGTTGTTGAAAAGGGACGGTCAAGTGACATGACGGTCAGTTAATTAAATGAGAAAAATAAATAAAAGTTAGGATTACATGAAGTCAGTATTAATATAACGTATAACTGCTCTGATTTAAACCAGCTCTTAAATTTTGTAATAATCACTACATTGCAAACTGTGTTTGAAAAGAGCAACAATAGAGTTTCTTGTCCATTCTTCTCTAGTGAAAACCTCTTTCCGAACCGGGTGGTAGATAAAAAAATGACTGAGTCTAAACGATGTTGAACATTTTAATGGATTCAATAAATTAATTTCATTTCAATTTTGTAAGAATCAATACATAATTGTCCTATTGTGTGATGTCTTATGTATGGTATGATACATTATAATTATTTAACTATAAGATAAATACCAACAATAAAAAATAAGAACTGATTTATATCTTACATACGGACTGGAAACCCAAAAACGTCTGAGTGAATCACTACGCAAGATAATTCAACAATAATCAATTTCAAATGTACTTGTACTCTGTAACTCAAACTCCGCGTCACACCATTTCCGCATAGTAAACTAAAGTGCAATTCATGTCTACGCCCGTATCTATATTTGGCAAAGTGTAACAAAGCGGGCGAGCTCAAACGGTCACAGATTACGAGTGGAGTCGTGCTCTCGTCGCGCTTGTTGGCATACTAAACACTCTTATCTCTTTGGCAATGAAATTGTACCATTGTGAGCTAAATAGTGAATGTGGGCTAGATTTTCTAAATGCTGTGCTTAATGTATAGGTACTGTTTAGGGTGCTTTGTTTGCTTATGTTTTGAAAATTTACCGTTATGGTTATGTGGTGAAGTGGGTGGTGAGTGCTGAAGGAATTGTTTTAGACTAAATATTTTTAATGGTGTAAGCCACTTTCGTCTGTTCAATATGGAAGGCTTATCCTTGGCTGTATTTTTTTTGGTCTAATCTATATTAATCATAATATATCAGTCAGGAATTAAAGGTAGATGGAATGGCAAACAGATTTAAGTTATCCAATAGTTCTATTATAACTTAAGAACAAGTGATGTCAAAGTCAAATAGAATTTGAAAAGACAACTTGACCTAAGGATTTCAATGTCAAGTTTCTAATAAAGATTTATTTTCCTCATTGAATAAAAATGTTCATTCAGTTTGTTTTGTTGGCGCTACTCAATGACACAGCAGTTAATTCATACATTCCATTAACAAGACTTAAAAACATTTCAACGAAATATCACAATAATTTAAAGTGAATATTTTATAGAATTTTCCGCGAAATTACCCAATAACCCAATTGAATTGAAGCGGCATCAACGTAGTTAGGTGGAGCAGTCGTAATCCGACTAATGCCGGCTGGGCCGAGTTGTGCTCGCTCGGTTATATTGCGTTACTGCTGTATCGACCATGCTGAATGGTGTTGCCAGCTTGATGGATTTTACCAACATTTGGGAAAAGTTTTTTGGGAGGACCTATCTGTACTTTTCATGACTGCAAATGCAAAGAAATTGTTGCGTTAAATTGCTAACAAAAATATCAATGGCGTAGATGATATTATGCAAAACCTGACTCGCTTATTGTTTATTATAAATAAATATAAAACTAATAGTTTTACTATTATTTATATCCTTTGAAATTAATTATTTGCATTGCACATCTGCTTCAGTAGTTTTAGAGATATGTAATATGATTCTTTCATCTACCAAACATTTAAATGGTTGAATTGAGTAGAAGAAGTAAATTCAAGGATTTGCCTTGTAATAGGCCCATGTCTAGCCAAGCAAGTTAGAATAGACCCTGAAAGACTGCTACTTTTACAGTTGTACACGAATTATGTGCCTAAAAATAATACGGTTTGCGTTAAAAAAAACTCATTTAAATTTTAAACTTAACAAAACAGTTGACGTTGGCAACACCATCCCGCTAAATAGAGCCGAACGTAATTTTGAACAAAGACTCTACTGAGATTTGATTGAGGGATGGAATTGTTCCGTGAGTTGCTTCAAAAGTAATTTCCCATTGTTAATTCTATTATACGAGTTAACTTAGAAGGACTTGAGTTAGGCATAATTTAGATTACCTAACTTCGACTGCCTGCGTCTGAACTCTACCATTCGACTTATTGATTGATATTTTGAATGAATAGGCTTTCTGAACTGTACAGTCTAGATTTATGGGGGTTTAATGATTCTTTGGCCTTTCGGTTCCAACTGGTACGGTTTTAAGTACCTATTGCGATATTTAAAATTTACATATACATAATATATTATGTAACAAAAAATATTCCTAATTATGCCAAAATGGGTTTCAAGTGTGGAAAAAAATTAGATCACCTGGGAGAAGTCAAAATATCATGCAATATCGAATTTGTGAGGTTTTATATTATATGATATATCAAGTGTCGACACGTTTAAATGTATATACTCATTTCTTAGCCACAAAGCAATATATGCTGTAAGAGAAAATTAATATTATTAAGAAAAATGCTGGGAAAACTGTCCCACTCACAATAATATGTAAAGTTAGTGTAATAACAAGGTTGATATAAAATAAGTACTTTTTCTAGTAATTATGTGTATTAATTGCTGGATTTTCCTCGTAACTCTGCCAACGTATTTAAGTTCATTCGGAAGCAGATTTTACCAAGATTTCTGTTTTTTATTTTGTAAGTTAAGTCGGACTGCCATTTCACGACCATTTCTTTTTAATCTTAGTTTTCTATCCTTCAATAAATGTAGTTGTTTTAGTACCTCTAGCGTCATTTATGCCAAATATTGTGACGTTGATTTGATTAGTTCTGAAACAGCCCATAATCACCCACTGCTAAGAACAGGACACCTCTATAATTACAAGTCGATTGAGAGGGTTTAGGCGATAGTACACGCTTGCCTTTACACATACATATTTCGGTGGAAACTTTGTTGGATTATGTTTCATATTTATATATCTATGATTAATTGTAATAGTTCTGTATGTTTCCCAAATATACACAAATAAAATAAAATACATACATAAACTAGCGCCTTTTCCCAGAAGATCTAGGTAGAAGTGCCAAGACACCCAGATTTCACCTTGTATGTTACGTCCCACGATTTCATAGGGGACGTGCCTATAGCCATATCGGGCACAAATTTTTTACTCCGGGCTGACAATGAATATAAAAATCCAATATTATTTTGTCTGACCTGGGATTCGAACCCGAGACTTCAACTTTATAGCCGAACCGTACTACAAATAGGCCACCTATGGTATATATGCTGGCCTAAATCATATAATATATTCCCGCTGATTACTTCATGAAAGCGTAACAAAGCAACTCACCCTCAGATTTATAAAATTAATATTAGTAAGGATTCGCGTAAAAACATCATAATAAACGAAACTCGTATAAAGTTGCCCCGGTGTGTGGTGTTAGTTCAATAAAAACTGTCCGATTACGGACCGCGGCCCGCGCGATTTATTATGAGTAGTTTTTCACGAACATAATATTTTTATCGCACGGCTATATTTTATTTTGTTCTACTTGCAAAATTCGTTGTGTGGATTTTAGTTTAATTTTACTTTTGACTAACTTTATTAAAATTATTTTTGCGTGGAATTTTCTTTAGTACATTTACATTGTCGCGAGCGTATAAGGCCTCTTTTCCACGTCACGGTTGTTCAACCGTACGGCGTGTTAGCCGTACCTTTGAAAAAACGTGCGAGCTTGTACATGGCACGGCAAAATCACCGGGCGAGACATTGGCCAGGTACGGGCTAGTAGCGTTTTTATCAGGGGCTGTGTAGGACGTGCTGCGTCATGAATTTTCTTACGAAAAAAAAGATTATCGTTGCTTACTACATATATAGGAAACGGAAAATAGAAAAAAAAGGGAAAGACGGTTTTGGATACATCCGATTTATATAATAAAATTAATAATAATAATGAAAAAATGATAAAAATAATGATAATGAAATTAATACATACATACATAAACTCACGCCTATATCCCAGAAGGGGTAGGCACAGGTGCCAGGACACGCACATGCTGCCTTGTAGGTTCCTTCCCACAATGTTATAGGTGGCGAGCCTATCGCCATATATCGGGCACAAATTCCTGACTCTGGGCTGATAATGAATAGAAAAATCCAATATCACTTTGCCCAGCCCGGGATTCGAACCCGAGACCTCAGCTTTATAACCGTACCTTAGTACAACTACGCCACCGAGGCAATGAATGAAATTAATAATTCTTGATTTATGCTCATTTTATAACAAAATCGGGAATCAGCGTATGTAAACCGTCACGAAACCGTGCATACGTCCGGCGCCGTCGACACACTCCTATAGAATGCCATACAACACTGATGAAAATCACGCCGTGCGTAGACGCGGCGCGCCGAGGGGCAGTCACGGCGCACACGGCTGCGGCGCCGTGCCGTGGAGCTACCGTGCGCGTCTACAAGCTTTCATAGTAATCCATACAACACTGACGACCGTGCCTACACACGGCGAATTAACCGTAGATTTTTACGGCGAAAAACCGTGCGTGTACAAGAGGCCTAAAGCTGTCTGTTGGCTTCTTTTAAGGTACTGAAAGATTATTATTATTATCTTTCAGTACTTTGAATAGTACTGTACCATCTGTAGTATATTGTATATTAAAATATTTGAACAATTTAATTTAGATTTTATTTATTTACTAATTGATTTCAAACTGAAAGAGGAACTTAACAGCTTACCTCTGCTAACTAAAATGTCCTCTGCCATACCTCTCACATACAGTCACATTTTTTTTTTTTGATTACACAGAAAACTACTTCTTCTAGTCTTAAAAATAAAAAATACATAGCTGTAAATAATCGCAAATATGAAGTGCGTTGTGGCCTGTTGGTAAACGGACTAGACGCGGCTGCCTACATGTTCACAGTGGTCGCGGGTTCGAATCCCAGGGCACACCTTTGACTTTTCGGAGTCATGTGTGTATTGATAATCAATCACCACGCACTAAAACGGTGAAGGAAAACATCGTGAGGAAACCTGCATACCATAGCAATTTATAAGAATTTCTATGGTATGTAAGTCCGCCAACCCGCACTAGGCCAGCGTGGTGGACTATATGGCCTAACCACTCTCAATCGTATTCTCGATTGTAGAGTAGGCCCGTGCCCTGCAATGGGACGTGCAGCCTATATAAGGCTGATATATAAATAATCACACATCTTTGTAATAGAATATTTTCGTCGGCTATAACTTCTATAAGTTTTAAATTACGGAGAATGAAATTGTGGTACGCGTTTAGGTTTCTCCTACACTTAATTACTTAACACCAATTTTGTACTTAGATAACATGTTATATTTGATTTTTCTTTTATGTTATTTATTAAAGCTTTGATGTTTTATCCTTTGTATAATAATAAGTAATTGAATATTAAAATAGATTTTTGGTAATCGTACTACGCAAATGAACAAATAACACTAAAAGTTTCTAAAATATATCAAATTCTCTATTCAAGAAACCTTCACCGACATATTAATATATTAAATACGAAACTCTACCAACATTACCCTAAAAACAAAACCAATATACAACGAGAATTAATCACCAAACACAGACGGCTAACATAAGCCGAGTTCACACATAGCTCACAGAATTAGCGTTCGATGTCGTCGTGTGTACTCGCATTAATATCGCCACGGGGTACATTCTGATTAATAGGTCGGGGGCAGATGGGCCGTGGCGATGATTTAGATAAACTATTAGCTGCCATGTCTGTACTCAGCTGTTCGATCGATGTGACCGCTATTGTCTTTATTTGGGATTGGAATTATTTATTCATTTATCCTTTTATGCAATATAACCATATAACCAGTTGTATTACAGAAATAACAAAATAAAAAAGTACAAAATGCGGATTTTGCTTGTGTTCTATAATCAAGAAGTATTTTTTAAGTGCATGGTGGCCTGTTGGTAAACGGACCAGACGCGGCTGCCAACATGTTCACGGTGGTCGCGGGTTCAAATCCCAGGGCACACCTCTGACTTTTCGGAGTCATGTGTGTATTGATAGTCAATCACCACGCACTAAAACGGTGAAGGAAAACATCGTGAGGAAACCTGCATACCATAGTGATTCATAAGAATTTATATGGTATGTAAGTCCGCCAACCCGCACTAGGCCAGCGTGGTGGACTATATGGCCTAAACACTCTCAATCGTACTCTCGATTGTAGAGTAGGCCCGTGCCCTGCAGTGGGACGTATATGGGCTGATCCAGATCCAGATTTTTTAAATTTAACTATGTCAAATAGCTGATTGATGAGAAATGGTTATGGTTTATTTTTTTGTGATGTGATGATGATGTAGAAATAACATATATCTTGGCAACCTTTATGCCCATGAAGTCCATCGCTCAACATAGCTCTTTAACAAATAAAATCATAGGGACCAATTGACAGCGATCTGTATCCTGAAACTCCTTGGAACTAATATTGGGTCATTCACACTGAGTGGAAAAATGTACAATACAAAATGATAAATAAAGTTTCTTTCCCACATCCATATATCGTTCGTGAAATAAGAGCAGAAGCGAGCATTCAGCAATAATTTCATATTCATCGCAAAAATAATGTACGAAGACGCGGAAGGGGGTGCGTGGAGAAGAGAGGAGGGGGTGGTAAGAGATGGATTTCTCGTCATTTCGTGAATTATACGGGCCAGCACGCGGCTCGACGGGCCGCGGTATTGTTCCAGTATATTACGTTGAAACAGATCACTCAGAAACTTGGAGGTGCTATTGGTAATACAAGGAGTTACATATTAAAGTTATGGAAATATTCACCGGCGTCATAGAGAAGACAAAGGCTACTAAAGGTGACCTCTCTTACTTCATTCAAATTATATATTTTCCTTAATCTAATGATTTAAAATTTTTAAATCTATTTTATTCTTAGTCCTATGAAGGCGTCATTCTATCGTTTATATTGTGTACATTTGAAGGCTACTACTCAGTTATCGTTCCGAGAGCAATTCTTATACCTATGATTAGAAACTCATCAAGGTATGACTATGGAGGTTGACAGTTAATGACAAAATAGATAGAACTTTATCTAGAAAACAAATAAATTTTAACACCAGTTACAATATATTCACTTTGCCTTCCAGTAAAACAAGCATAATTTGCAAAACATCTGTACATTCCGAATATACTATAATGCGTAATGTAATGGTAGAGCGCGCAGTGCGGGAAGTTTTATAAATCGTGATACTGGTTATGATTATAACCGGGCCACATCTGTGCCGCGTATGCACAAATCACGAGTCTTTTGTTAGCAATAAGTCTAATGTGGCTACGCGAGGTCTACGATGCTACGAAGCTCTACGACTCCTACGGATGGCTACGACGTGCGTCTTATTTGTATTACCAACATGTTTTAAATGACTGGCATTGTTTTTAGTGTTGTATAAAATGTCACAAATATTACATGCTATCTTGTGTTTTACAGTACTTTTGCCTCTACATTGTAATAATTGTTAGTAAAATGTACAAAATAGCATTAATTTCTTTATCAATTTTTTATTTTTATTTTTATTATTCTAGCGCCAAATATTCATTTAAAAATATTATACAGTGATCAAACCACATCTACATAAAAACACAGTAAACATTTTCCTCACCGAAATCGATCTAATACTTTCACATACCACTATCAACATACATCAGTGCTAAAGTCTCAAAGCAAGATCTAGTACATAGATAATAAAATGCAGTCTGCACGGTGGATAGGACGCCTAGATAGACCCACGTTATGGGCCGTGAAACGAGCTCCAACACTAACTTGTTTGTACACATGTGACCAACTTAATGCGCCACTTAGACTTAAGTTATTTGTTGCTTGTTTATAGTTTTTTACTTAAGACTTTGGAGGATGTTATATTACGATAAAGTTTATTGCTTGGGGTATTTTTTTTTAAATATATTTAGGAATATTTTTTCTTGTGTTTACGGAATAAGTCATATTAAATTATAGTATAATTAGATCAATTTATATTGATATAAAAATAGTATGGTTAAATTAGTTTATTATCATTTTCTTAAAAATAAAGCTATGGCATAATCGTCTTAACTAACAATGTAGAGGTGTAACTAAGTTTGTGTTACATTAAAAAAATTGTGTATAAACAATAAAATAATAAAATCTGACCTTAATAAATACGAAATAAGAAAGAAAATAAATACACTTCATAAAATATTCATTTGGTGAAAAAAAAAATTCACCAAATCATGGCCAGCACTGTAATCCTATACTTTATTTTCTGCATGACATATCGTAAGTAGTAAGAAAACAATTGACCGCGGCGTTCGAGCCAAAAATCTGACACTTTATAGGAAATACTTTCACGGAACATTTTCCACGGAAGTTTTATCTTTATTTTTCTAAACTTGGTACTGTTGGACTTCCTTAAACTAACTTTTACTTGTGACAGGTCTCTCACGTGTGAGAGGCCGCCTGGGTATGTACCATCGCAATTTATATTTCTGTCGTCAAACAGCAGTGTAAATGCACTGTTTTGTTTTGGTTTTAAGGACATTGTAGCCAGAGTAACTACTAGACATATTGAGACCTAACATCTTATGTCTCAGGATGGCGACCGCAGTGGATGTCAAGCATCGCTTTGTAATTCAAAGTGTTGTTTGGTTTTGCTACTGTTCATGAGCAGTCGTATCGTTTACAATCAGATAAACGGCATGCTCATTCATTGAAATAAAAATTAAAAAAAAAATATTAATGTTTTCTGATAAAACATCTAATAACTCGTTAAAGGTCCCAACAATACCTGTTAGTGGATAAACACGTTGTTACAGCAAAATTTACCTCCGAATCGTCAGGGGTGGCTTACACCCCTAATCCCAGCTCACTAACAAGAGGTTAAATGATGGAAATTAACCGCACGCCGCGTGGATTATTAGACTAAACAAATGTTTTAGACCTTTACATCGATATTATCTGTTTGAAGGGCCGTCATTAATTTTGTAAGTTCAAGTGGATTTGTGTTGAGAAATGGGGGTAGGTAACTTTTTACATTTTTCTATTGAAGGAAGTCAGAGAAATAAATATACTTGTTTGTGCAAAGCGAGTAATAATTATGAAACAATAACAAAATATTAGCCAAAGGTTTAAGTTCAGGGCACCCACATCTCGGACGCTCTAGACTTAGTGAGTATTAAGAATTGATCATCGCTCAATTTAACTACGAGAAAACACATTTTGAGTCCAAAGTATCAAAAACCATGTCAAATACTGGTGTGACCGAAGTACACTGATAAGGCATTTTAATTGAAATGAAAAAAAAAATAGCGCTTATACAATATGAGAGCATACAATAAGATGAAGTTTGCACGTTGGTTTGTTTTACTTCTAAATATTTTTAACGTGTACCCCCACTAGGCATGCCTGGATCTACTTTTATTTGCGGACTTTATCCTAATTAAATAATAATTGTATTTCAATGTGTAATATTTGTAACATCTCTAATAACCCGTTACTGGATTTTTATTTTTATTGAGCAATTACACCAAAATAAACCCATTCAAGCTGATTTTCTATAAATCAACACGTCCGATTTCAGTGTAGCACATTTGGATGGCGGCTGGCTCGCGTCAAAACCACGCGCCAGTTAATGACACCGCGGTCCCATTCGTTACGAGAATAATTAATATGAGTGGAGGGCGAAATTCGCGAGTTCGGCGCATTATCTCCCATCATTATATTACGCTTTTGGTGTTGTCTTATGACATCTGTTACGGTTTTAGATTTAATCAGCATTTTATGTCTTACATGTGGGTTGGATTTTGTATATGATATTTATGTTTGATATCACGTTGGTTGAATTACGGAAGGATTTGATTGTTTAAATTATAAATTTAACTGTGTGCTTTTAACATTATATATTATTGCTAACCTCAAAATGGTAAACTTTGTCCGCCTTATTAATAAAAATTGCGTCTTCCACGGTTACGTCAAACCTTAAACTCGGTTAGTTATTCCCAATGGATAGCGAGGTAATAACGACTTTATTAATAAACACGGATGAGCTTTGGCTTAACATGACAATCTTGTTATGGCAACCCTCTGATTTTAAAAGTAAAAAGAATGAACGAAATAACTGAGTCGATCTTAAAGACTGGACTTGAACGTAAACAAATGTATTTGACAAATAAAAAGCGGATTTGTCAATCTTGTACGTATTTTCAAAGATTAGTGATTTTATAATTTCTCTCATTGGAAATGATTCAAACAGAAAAAAACGTACTCGTTCCATTAACTGGAATTAAGAAGAAAACGTAAGCAAATCAACATGTTGCAATAATTTTGTATTTTATTTGTCAGTTCCTATATTAGCACTTAATGGCATGTTTATTATTCTTCCAGCTATTTTTTCGTTTGTTGCTTAAAACATATGTATGCGCCAATCATTGAAAATAAATCTTTAGACACTAACTCGCATAAACCAAAAACTAAAGCTTGGGAGGATTTGCATGAAAAGTAAAAGCTTGCTTGGTTTCTTTCAGCGTTTCAATCACTTGCCGTGTAAGTAGTAAATAATAATTATTATGCAGGTTTAATCAATTAAATGCACATCCACAAACTGTAAATCAATTAAAAGCAAAATGGAAACTATTAAAAATGAATGCACGGAAGAATATGAGTGCATTTAGGAGAAAGTTCAACAAGACTGATGGCCGTGGAGAATCAACAATTTTCATGACTGTATTTTGTTCACATGTAAGAAACACGCACATTAAACACTTTTCTAATATACATTTCTTTGCACATGTACATGGCTACTCCACCAACAAGTACAGTTGAAACTGTGAGTGAGATTTCCCCATTTCAATTACAGATGAATTGCTAATGATTTGAAATAATATAAATCTCTTGAGTATCAAATGCATATTTATGATATATTATTATTATCTTCCTTCTCCATTTCAGGATACCAAAGTAACAAAATATAATATTAACATACTATTAGATTTGGGAACTATGCAGACAAGCGTAAGTTGCTTTCATATTTTTTTTATCAGTAAAGCAAAAAAGCGTTGCATGTGAAATATTGTTACCATAAGTTAATATAATTTTAAATTGCAGACTTCACAAATCAACACAGTAACATAAAATATGGGAGAAATGTTACCAAAAAACGTATGCACAAATTTCACATCTTTTATTTACTTTTGCAAAGACTAAATACATATTATTCTCCTTTTATTTCAATTTTACAGATGAACATAAAAAAGACAAATAATCAAGGACTCATACTAAATCTGGAAAAGTAATTTATTAATTTAATAATCATCAATTTATCATTTATGCAGCAGAATTTTAGAATGTGTTATATTGTCATGAAAATTAAAAAAAAAAAAATATAACAAGATGTTGAATTCTGTAATTTGAGAATGGATTCAATCTTTAATGATTCATTTGATGTAATGGAGGCATATGTTTTCTTCGCTATTAAACATCTTCAAAAATATATTAATAATCACAACGGAGAATGCTTTGTGAATGTAACTTACTAAAGACAGGCATTTAAAACGAAGGGTTAGAAATAAATGATGACCATAATGGTGACACTATTTAATACTTCCAGAGCAATGACTGTATAAACACCACGGCCAACTATAGCAAAAAATTATAAGCCGAAGAAAATGAGAGACGGAGGGAGATCATGGATCAAGCGGAGTATAAAATTTGTATGGCCATCCAAGAAAGAAAAGTGCAATATTTGATAGAAAAATATTGGAATTTAAAAAAATCACGAGAGATGACTACCAAGTCATTCATTATATCTTAATAACTTATCAATTTCCTCCAAATTTTCAGTTTTTTTATTGCTATGAATGGTGAGATCGGCATGCCGTTGACCTGATGGTAAGCGATACGACCGCTCATGACCAGCGGTAAAATCAAACAACACCTTGAATTACAAAGCAGTGCTTGGCATTCCGCAGCGCTTACCATCCAGAGACAAGATGTTAGGTTTCAATATGTCCAGTAGTTACTCTGGCTACAATGTCCCACCGAAACACAATAGTGCATTTACACTGTTTGGCGGAAGAAATAGACATTGTGGTGGTACCTACCCAGACGACCTTTCACATAATATGAGAGACCTACTACCAGTAAAGTAAATACACTTGTACTACTTTCCTTTTTTCCTTTTTTGTTTTTAATTCTATTCTAGTTCACTTGAACAAATCTGCATATTATGCATTAAGATTATTGATAAAAAGTAATAATTGTTAGTTTGTTTCTAGAATTCACATATTATTGTTTTTTTGATCATTTAATTATATTTTTTTTATCTTAATATGATATGTTTATTTGGAAGGTCAATTAAATAAAATTTCTTGTAATTTATGCATGTTTTATTTACATACTTATCATCACTTATGATATTTATTATATATTAGTATATGCAAGGTGACGAATAATGAAAAATGCAGTATATGAATATGCAAATAGACACAATAGTCACGTATGGAAGATAATTATAAAATAGAAAAAAACAAATATAAAATAGAAAAAAAGTGTGTAGTGGCCTGTTGGTAAACGGACTAGATGTGACTGCCAACATATTCGCGGTGGTCGCGGGTCCGAATCCCAGGGCTCACTTCTGACTTTTCGGAGTCATGTGTGTATTGATGGTCAATCACCAAGCAATAAAACGGTGAAGGAAAATATCCTAAGGAAACCTGCATAGCATAGCGATTTCTATGGTATGTAAAGTCCGCCAACCCGCACTAGGCCAGCGTGGTGGACTATATGGCCTAACTACTCTCAATCGTACTCTCGATTGTAGAAGGCCCGTGTCCTGCAGTGGGACGTACATGGGCTGATAACAGAATACTAAATAGATTATGTACACACGCTTCATGTCTTTACATATTTTTCGCTGGTTCTCGCCTTGTTCTCCGATTTGTGTCGGATTTTTGGCTCGAGACAAAGAAGCTAAGAACGCGAGAACTTGCATTAACTCCACACTCGCATGTTTCTCAGTAGCAAGCAAGTCGTCGAGAACAGTTGTGCGTAGTAGGCATATAATAACGAATAAGAATATATGAGCTAGATCCTTAACTGATTTTTTATCTATAATGAGTAAAAATACATGTTAAAATGAAGCCTACATTTTAATAGATTTCGGTAATTTTATAACTTGTGTAAAAAAAACAAAAACGTTTTTTGCCGTTTTAGCTTTCTTTATCGTATTTCGCATGTCAAAAATGCCTATTCCACTCTTACTTCAAACAAGACTTGGGATAGTTAAGCCGAGGAAGTAGGAGGTAGGAAGACGTTATTAATAAACGCGTTATTACTTCGGTCTAAAGACACCAACCTTATGCCGAGGTTATAGTGTGTGTTATGGCAACTCACTGATCTTAAAAGTAAAAAGAATGAACTAAATGACCGGTCGATTTTAAAGATTGGTATAGATCGTCACGGAGCACTGTCTCCCGAGAGCGCTGTTGTGGAAAGTAATAACTAATAATAGTTTTTCTCTTTTGACATTACATTATATAACATGGGACATATTATCATAGATCACGAGTTTTTTTATGTTCGTTGTTATATCACGAAACCATAAGGCAAACAATAACTTAACAGATATTTTTATCTTTTCACTTGTAGTTCCTAATGTCTCCACACGCTAACTTATTGTAGATGCGTTGTACTTGCAGTTACATCAAATGTGACATTTGTCATACATTATTTATAAATTTGACGTCCATCAAGATTGGGTTTCAAAACATTTTCAAACACGATTTTACAAGTTGAAAAGTTTTTCGTAACTTTGTGTGGTGTTTTATTAGTTACACCACATGTACTACCCACATGTTCGGCTCTTGTTATCTTGAATCTTCTTATGAATATATTTTTGATTTGTTAGGTAGTTAATTCTATAAGCAAATTAATCAATGTGTACAAGTACAATTAAATAGATATTATTTGTTACTTCATTTACATTTTTACTGAAAATATTGTTACTTTCCTTTTTATTTATTCGTCAGTTGCTATAAAGTAAATTTGAGTATTTCTTAATTAATTATTTCCACAATTATTTCTCACGGTGCTGAAGGAGTATGCACCGAGCAAGTAGCTGAACACAATTTTTCTGCGACCATCCAAGACTACTAATTTGAAAGTGCAATCTTAAAATAACATCAATTTTATGTAAGGAAAGCGAGACAGGTCAATGTAAAGTAAATAAATAACACCCAACAGTCACATACATAGTCCTGAGACCCCACACTAAGATCGAGTCTTATGTCGTGGGTATCAGGAACTACGAGATACTTTCGGTCTCACAAACACCCAGACCCGGAAGAAATATTTGTGGGCCGCACAAACATTTCTCTCGGTGCGGGAATCGAACCCGTGGCCTCTCGTTTTACAGGCGGCATATAACCAACTGCGCCACGGAGGCTGTCAATAAAGTAATAAAATTCTGTAATATTCACAAGTTTTATTCTCAAAATAATATGACATAGGAACTCGTCGACTGCATATGAAACCAGTGACCACTATTGAATGAATGTATGCGATCGACGAAACAGAAAGTACAATGGCCCCGCATAGAAAAAGTTTATACACCGTTAAATGGGGCGAGTAGAGATCACGGGGCTAATTGATATATTTTACGAATAATTTCACAAGCAAATATTCTACTGAAAATTGCATTAAGTTTTAATTGCTTTATTAAACGATTTTTAAATATAACGACATATTAATAAGTATATATCCATTAAATAAGTGGAAGTGGCAGTGGGCCGCATATGGCGCGTAGAACCAATGGCCGTTGGGGCCGAAAGGTTCTAGAGTGGAGGCCACGTACAGGCAACCGAAATGTCAGACGCCCGCCAACAAGGTGGACAGACGACCTGGCTAAAGTTGCAGGAAGTCGCTGGATGTAGGCCGCTTCCAACAGGTAATTGTGGAGGTCCTTGGCCTATGTACAGCAGTGGACTTCCTGTGGCTGATATGATGATGATAATGATATATCCATTTGCCTCAATATAAAGAATTTGTATATTTTTCGTGTTTTTTACAAAGAAGAGTAAAAATTTGTTAAAGTAAAATGATGAACTCGTAAAACAACATGCTATGTATCAAATCAAAACAATCCTTAATCTGTACAGACAAACATTTATATGCTAATTAAGTTAAAAATGACTATTCTTCTAAAAATGTAAATTCATTTCATTCCTTAAACCATGTGTCTCGGCGGTATAACTTTAAGTCAAAAATTAGGCTTATATTGGTTTAGCCCCTCCTTATTTCGTGTTTATTAATACAGTTTTGCACATTCTACGCGTAAGCCTTGGGTTAAAGTCAATTTGACACAAATTTTGCTTCGATTTTGAGACGTGACAGCTCGTCGGAATAAACTTTAGACAGAAAGATTAGGTTACGCCATGTTTATTAATACAAAATTTGTTTAAAACCTTGACTTATCGTTAAATCCTCGCTATTTCGAGTTTATTAATAAGAGGGTGTGTGTCACTGTGATGAGTTTTTTCCATTGTGAACGGTAATATTGGATTTTTCTATTCATTATCAGCCCGGAATTAGCCGTGTGTTTCCGATATGGTGATAGGCTGGCCCCCTATCACATCGTGAGACGGAACATACAAGACGAAATGTATGCATTCTAGCACCTCTCCCTACCATTTCTGGGAAAAAGGCGTGAGGTTTTGTATATATGTATGTAAACGGTGGTCACCGGCTCGACGCTACTTATTTATTTCAAACGTTATATAAAATCCGTTGTATAAATGCGGACTTAATGCCTCATCCACCGTAATAAAGTTTCTAGCGTCTCTTGATAATGTATGACACCATAGTGACGACTAGGGCTTAAAAGATTTTTCTTCATCTCGTTCTCCTTCCGTTTTTATGCGCCGGGTACACATCTGTGATCAAAGCGTTGGGGATGTTCATGGGTGGCAGGGATCTTTTACCATCAGGTGACTTCTTAACTCAAAAAATACTTTAATACTTTTTGAAGTACCGGAAAACTCTATATTTTCACCACTAAGTAGAGTCTGTTTAATCTTGTATTTACATTCAACAAGGACTCTGTCGATGTTATAACGAAGCCAGATGATATTTAACAATTGAGAAACACGTCTCCAAGAATAAAACTAGATTTTCTATCCACAATCTTTGGCTACGTCTATGAATTTGATTACCGTAAAGCTTTTAACCCAAAACCCTAAAAATAAAAGGTAGTCCAACTTAATATTTTATAAAAAGAAAAAACAAAAAGAGGAATTAAACGAACCGAACCAAACTCATCAGCGAGCATAAAGAAATAAATTAAATAATGAAGAATCCATCTTGAAAGCAACCCCTGAGCGACCAGTGCCTCTCACAGGGCTGTCGCGGGAATAACATTTTGTTTTTGCAAATAAATATTTGACCGAACTGAAGGAAGTGATCTTTTTCTTATATTTTATTTATTTAGGATTTCCAACGTAACGTACAATCGTGAATAATTCATTGAATTCAATAAAAATAAGTAAAATTGCCGTTGGAATTATAGACAATCACGACATGACATCAAATAACAAATAAACATAAAAATAAAAGTACTGGAAATAATTGTTATAAAAAAATAAAGGCAATTCGATATAAAACAATGAAATAACAAATAAAAAAGATTTAATATTGGTTCGTCAATGTAGAAAAATATTATAGAATTGTCCATGTAAGAAAATACGAATCTTTCAAAATTTTTATATCTAGTGACAACATCTATAAAATCGCAGCTTTAAAATTATAGAGACCTAATTGAAATGTCTTAGTTTCTCGGAAACTATCATTAAATATTTGTTACATAAGAAATTTTGTACTTATGGAAGATACATCGAGAAGATCGAAGTATACATCTTTCTGCGTTTCATGCGTCAATAGGTCCTTCTTTAATAAACGCTCGTTGGGTCATTTAGAGACAATTTTTTGAATAGGTGGTGCTAGAGGTGCGAAGTGTTTATCGGAATATATGACTTTAAAATTTTAACAAGTGCTGACACAAAGTAAGTAGATAGCATAGTAGGTGAATAGTGATAGCAATAATGTTATGTTGCCCTACTAAAATAAATGTTTACTTTGAGCTACTGCATAAAGCCGAGAAATTTAATATAATTACTAACATGCACGATATAATGTACATGACTTTAGATAGGTTTATTGTAGGATGTATTTTTTAGAATATGCATTTAGAGCCGACTAGAATGTATTAGTATTATTTAATATCAATACAACTTTAATGTATTTTCGTTCACCTGTACTTTTCACACAAAATTCGACGAGGACACATATAATTAAAATTACTTGCCATGCAAGAGAATCCACACTCAATATTTGGTATCGAAATGCCGAGGAATAAGTATAAGCCACGAATACCATGTATATTTTTTTTTTCAAACCGTATCACTCACAACAAAATAATTCAACATTATCAGCGACAAACACACAAACTTTCCCCGACTTCTCGGAGTTCTTTCGTGATAAGTACAAAGAAACAAATTTTCCACTTGATGTAACAACGTAGATGTAGATTGCACTTGTCGGTTTGTTTATCCGACGTGCAACCGCATCTCAAAAGGCAGGGGCGTTGATAATCGAGGCATCACTCGCTACGTTATTGTCAAACAAAAATTTATACAAGCACTCTTGGAGGACATACGACGAATTTATGTGCGATATTCATGTAAATGTGATGGGAAGAGTTCAGTTTTGTAATGTTGTTATAAAACCAAAAAGTGAGAATTGCATAGTTCTAAATGACTGGGTACGAAATAAAATATAGTTTTATTTCTGTTTGGTTGTGGCTGAGCTATAGAATTATTTTTTTCTACGTATGTATATTGAGGTTTATCCTAATATTTACGAGACTCTCTATTTATAGGTAAAGGATTTTAGTTTTATTATTATTAACCTTGATTATTAAAAAATAAATAAGAATTTAAGTTCAATAATGCGATAGAATAATTCGAAAATGCAAATTATAATTTTTTAACTATCAAATTTTCCGGTATAAATAAAAATCTCTTATTAATCAGTAGAATTCAGTCGCTTTAAAAGAAAAAAAAACAACAAACAACGAAATAAACGTATTTAATACTGCCTTACTTTTTACTTTAAAAGCATGCACCGCAACCAACCGTACGTCCTATACCTCTGGAGGAAATTTACATTGCATTACACACAAGACAGTGTCCCCGCTCTCCCCTCGGGAGATGTCGCCAAGGCTTAAAACGTTTGCTTTGGACACCGTGAAGGAACTGTTGCCTGCAGCCATTCTTGTTTGTTTTTCAAGTGGATTTTAAGGGCTCTTACACGTTACAATTGGGGAAAATTGAGTTAGACTCAATGTTTTAAGATCACTTTTGAAAGGTAAAGCGGGGATAATTGACCCAATGTTATATTTATTTATAAGTAATGTACTTGTAATATATAGGAGGTAAATTGTAAGTTGCAAATACTATTTTAATTATAAATATACTAGCGGCCCGGCCCGGCTTCGCCTGGGTGCAAATACAGATTCCAGTCCATATTTTATTTAAAATCAATATGAAAGCCGTTGTCTAAACTGCTTATCCAATTTCAATCCCATCCTGTACCTATTCTTATGTCCCATTTTATCCACCTTATATTCTATTCTATCCCATCTCTCCAGATTCAAATCATTATTTTGCTATGGAAATATTATAACACTGTTACTACTCCGATGACATTCATTGAAATCAATTAAAAGATACCATAGATGACCCGACCACGCTTCGCTATGGCTGAGTTATTATATGATGAATTTTATATTGAATTATTTAGCATAGCAAAAAAGCCCGACCCACCTTTGCCTGGATGCAGATATTTTTTTATTTTACTCCACACCAAATACATGTTATTTTTCGTATAAGCTCTTGTATACCTAAACATGAATTAGCTACTGGTGGTAGGTCTCTCATATGTGAGAGGCCATCTGGGTAGGTACCACCGCAATGTCTATTTCTCCCGTGAAACAACACTGCTTAAATGCACTGCTGTGTTTCGGATTGAAGGACATTGTAGCCAGAGCAACTACTGGACATATTGAGACTTAACATCTTATGTCTCAGGATGGCGAACGCAGTGGAATGTTGCTACTGTTCATGAGCGGTCGTATCGCTTACCATCAGGCGATCGGCTTGCTCGTCTCGCCATTCAATGCAATAAAAAAAAAAAAAAAAGCTATCCTACTGTCCTGCTCAATTCCGTCCCATCCCGTCTGTTCAGTCACTTCCCGATACGTCCCGTCCTTTCTCTTCATTGACCATCCCGTCTTATACCGTGCATTTACATTTCGTCCTATCAAATGTGTCAGCTATCCCAGTCCTCTCCCCTACCTCCCACTCTATTATATCCCGTTTCTCCATATCCAAATAGTGTGCCTTATAAATTTTTGACATTAAACACTTTAGCGATTTTGATTATCCATGCAATATTCCATCCCTTATTTCGCCCCCAGTATGCTGTTTTCAAAAAACATTACGCCATTACTTTTTGTTAGTAATAAAGAGATTAAATATAAATTTTCATAGAAATACACTCACACACACAATTAATGTAGTAACGGTCATTGAGTAACGGTAGTAACAATTATATTTAACTGGTTTCTCAAGACACAGACAACGCCTAATTTGAGAATCCCTGCAATATTCTCCATAATTATATAAAATTGTTATTTTATTCAGTTCAGTTCAGTTTTTATTTTTATGTGTTATTTTATGAAAGATTTTTCATTTTCAAGTGACATTCTATCTTGAAAAGAAGTAAAACTTCTTACGTGTGAATATTATTTATTTGATTGTCCTATATTTATTTAGCTTCATAATATACTCTTTAGTTTACACCAATTAAATTTCTGAACGTATGCATAAATATTTGACAACCAATTTAAATGTCAACCACTTTTCATTACTGTCATTATTTTACATCTTTAAAATCTAAAATACGCCATTAATCGAATATTGTGGATATATGTTGTCGATTCGAAACCTTTATTTAAATACGTTATTTAATTTGAGGGAAGAGTTTACCGTATTGACGGTATGAACATTAAATGTTTGACAGTTACAAACCCATGAACATTTTGTATGGTAACATGTAAAAATCCAAATATCTTACGGAACCCTATTTTTTTCCAAAATAAAATATAGTCTATGTTACTCGTGGATAATGTAGCTTTCGAATGGTGAAAGAATTTTTAAAATCGGTCCAGTAGTTTTTGAGCCTATTCATTACAATTAAACAAACAAACAAACAAACAAACAAACAAAGTTTTCCTCTTTATAATATTAGTGTAGATAAGTGTAGATTTTTTCAATCCACAAAATAATGCCTTAGTTGTTGTGAGATGCGTGATGTATGCGTGATCGCCTGTTGGTAAACCGACCAGATACGGCTGCCAACATGCTCACGGTGGTCGCGGGTTCTAATTCTAGGGCACACCTGTGACTTTTCAATATCGTGTGTGTATTGGTGGTCAATCACCACGCACTGTAACGTTGATGGAAAACATCGTAAGGTAAACTGTGTACCATAGCGATTTGTAAGAATTTCTATCATATAAAAACCCCTGAAGGCTGTGCCCTACAGTGGGAATATATGGACTGATACAGAACAGAGAGAGTATAGTACAGTTGATCAATAACTTTTTTTACCCTTTCGTTTTTGTTATGTAACTAATCTTGACAATAGCTCGAATGAGCGGTAACACTGTCTCAGAGAAAACTTAGTTTAAAAATCGACGCGATAAAAAATCATTTCACAAACGCACTACGAAGCCAGAACATACATTATTCACAAAATTGGACGATACAGCCTACATAAACGTAAACGATCGAATGGATGAACGAAGCTCAGTTTGTAGCTAATTGTATTGTTTACGAGAGCTCGGGAGAAGCGATCTGTCTTCATTTGGCAGATCAACGTCGGAGGCTGCGTTCAGATCTCGCCCGGTGTAATCATGGGCTGTGAAGGTGGAGGAAAACAAGGCGTCATTTTTATTAAATAGTATCTTTGTGCACGTTTTTTGTCATATTGTAGGTGTGCAATAAAACATATAAAATTAATAAAAAGTACTATACTTATAATTATATATAATTTTTAGAATATGTATCACAGATTTGGTTTATTGTTAAATTTTTAACTCCTAGTAGTTTAATTTACAGTTTTCGTGATCACAGTCCGCCCCAGTTTCATTTCAATCAGTGGAATTCCTGTAAATCTACGAAACCATTATAAATATTTTAAAATAGTTTAAAACTATGCATAACAGACACGTGACAAACAAAAAGGAAGCCTAGCACAGACTAAAATAAATCAAGTAGAAAGATTGTTTGGAAAGTTAAATTTGCTTTTTGCTTAGAAATACATTATTATAAGGTAATAATTAACAAAATGGCATACTTCAGCAATAAATATTGTAGAATGTATGAAAATCATGGAAATCAGTTTGTGAAACTGTTTCATTACAACGCGTCACTTCCATGCTTTACATATTCTGTAGAACTTACTTGGCACTAAGAAGGCTTGTTGAGATAAAGTTTGCTGGTACTAGATCAGAGCACGTTACACTTTAGTTATGTTCTCGTGGTTAATTATCGTGTACTTTAGCACTATATATCTTCAGTCCTGACTAGAGCTTTCACCTTTAATAAACAATATTTTTAATTGTAGAGGAGGCGTTGTTATTTACAGTGAGACGTATAATATATCATGAGATTTTATAGATGGCGCATGTCGTTGTAATTTATAATTATTTATCTCATAAAGCAAGATATATTTATTTAATTTTAGGAATTAAAGACTAAAACAATTTTTAATACAAATGAAAATAAAATAACAACCTAGCAAATAACAAGCCTCGATATATGGATATTTACTATACAGTATATCTTAAGTAGATGATTTATCTCGGAAATGAAAACTTTTCAACTAGAGGCCACGTTATAGCAAGCGCAGTATCTGATGTCTATAAGTAGTCACCATAATAAATGTAATACCATAATAAAATACCTTAGTAATTATATAATAGTTAAAAAAAACTAAAATACACGCTTTAATAAGATATACAACTAAAAAAGTAAAAATAATTGATACTGAATTTAAGATAAGAAAATGGAGTAAAATACATATATTTTATTGTTACAAAGCGTGGGGTGCAGGAGGATAAGTAATTGTTGTAAACACCCCACGCTTTGTAACAATAAAATATATGTATTTTACTCCATTTTCTTATCTTAAATTCAGTATCAATTATTTTTACTTTTTTAGTTGTATATCTTATTAAAGCGTGTATTTTAGTTTTTTTTAACTATTATATAATTGTTTTGACTAAAAACATCCATCTACGGCTGTATTTCCAATCAATAACGCCATCTGTTGGTCAGTAGTAACATTTGACACTTGAAGAATACAATGTTAACAAACATACAAGTGAAGCTAATATAAAGCGTGTAAAAAGTAAATGTAGGAGGTTGCTGTTTGTCTGTCTGTATCAGCCCATACACGTCCCACTACATGGCACGGGCCTCTTCTATAGTTGATAGTGGTTAGGCCATATTGTCCACATAGTTGGCCTAATACGGGTTGGCAGACTTTTATATGCCATAGCAATTATTTCGAATTGCTATGGTATGCATGTTTGCTCACAATGTTTTTGTACACCTTAATAGTGCGTCGTGATTGAGTATAAATGACTCCGAAAAGTCAGAGGTTTTGATTTGAACCCGCGACTATCGTATATGTTGGCAGCCGCGTCTGGTGGTACCAACGAGTCATCACGCACATATTCTGTATCTGTATTTGTATAAACCCATATACGTCCCACTGCAGGGCACGGGCCTACTCTACAATCGAGAGTACGATTGAGAGTGGTTAGGCAATATAGTCCACCACGCTGGCCTAGTGCGCCTTGACGGACATACATACCATAGATTTTTTTATAAATCGCTATGGTATGCAGGTTTCCTCACGATGTTTTCCTTCACCGTTTTAGTGCGTGGTGATTGACTATCAATACACACATGACTCCGAAAAGTCAGAGGTGTTCCCTCGGATTCGAACCCACGACTATCGTACATGTTGGCAGCCGCCTGGTGGTACCAACAAGCCATCACACACATATTAGTACTTATGGACTAGGATACTTCCAAAATCTCCCTCTATAAATCATATGAAGGCTTAGATGGATTTTGTATAGCTGAAGAGAAAAGCTGTGGTCAGGGATGCTCCTATCTAGTGGTCATGGCCTGCCCTAGTATAGGTGCTACGAGTACGCGACCTCGGCCCCCGAGCTACTGCAGTCACCTTAACTTCCCGTCCGTGACTGCAGTATCCACTCCCTCAGGCCATACTCTCCTTTCCTATAAAATCCTCTACCCACAAATCCTATTTCCTTTCCCCGGTTAATGGCGGGCAGCAGCGTCATTAACGCCAGTCCCCTTCTGCGCTCGCCAACCCGCCTGCCAAGCGTGGCGAGTAATGGCAAATACCCCCTTAATGGCGACACATATTGAGACCAGGCCCCCAGTCCCCGGCAGCCCCACTATTCCTGGCTATGGTAGCAGTCATGGTTACGGTGGGGCAGGGGGTGCTAAGAATCCCCGGGTTGGCTCCGGCTACCACCCCCGACGACGACTGGCCCTGGTAACACACAACATTCGCACATTGAGGACAGACGAGAAGATTGTCGAACTGGAAGAAGAATTGAGCAGGTTACACTGGGATATTCTGGGGTTATCGGAAGTCCGAAGAATTGGGGAGGATACGATAACCCTGAAGTCTGGTAACCTGCTCTTCTACCGGGGGGATGACCAACAGTCCCGAGGAGGTGTCGGATTTCTCGTCCACAGGTCTCTCATCAACAACATCGTATCCATCGAAAGTGTGTCGAGCAGGGTAGTATACCTTATACTCAGAATATCCAAAAGATATTCGTTGAAGGTCATACAGGTATACGCATCGACCCCGACACACCCAGATGAAGAAGTAGAGGAGATGTATGAGGACATAAGTCGGGCCATACATACTTCCAAAACCTACTTCAATGTTGTTATGGGGGACTTCAACGCAAAGTTGGGCAAGAGAAGCGATGCAGAGTTGAAAGTGGGGCAATTTGGACATGGGCAACGGAACCCCAGGGGTCAGAGGCTGGCCGACTTTCTAGAGAAAGAGGGACTCTTTGCGATGAACTCTTTCTTCCAGAAGCCGCCTCACAGGAAATGGACCTGGCTGAGTCCTGACGGTTCTACGAGAAACGAGACAGATTTCATCTTGACGACGAATAGACGGATATTCAGAGATGTCTCTGTGATCAACAGGGTGAAAACCGGCAGTGATCACCGAATGGTTAGGGGCACACTGAATATCAATGTCCAATCGGAAAGGCGTCGCTTGATGAAATCTACGCTCCGACCTACTCGCGCCCATATCCAAAACCCCGAGAGCTTTCAACTCGAGCTGACAAATCGCTTTGATTGTCTAGGAGAAAACCTTGCAGTGGACGAGCTAAACAGCGGTTTGGTAGAAGCTGTCCATACGGTGGGATCTAAGTATTTTAGACCTCGCCGTAGAGATAGACCACAAAAACTCTCGATCCACACTCTTGACCTCATGGCCGAACGTCGATCTTTAGCGCTGCAGTCTTCCGTTGACGCCGAAGCATATCGGCGGCTCAATAGACAAATCTGGAAGTCCTTGCGACACGATGTCCGTGCTCACAATACTGTGAGCATTAAGGAGACAATTGAGCGGAACGGAGGCTCCAAAGTGTTTGCAAGAGACTTGTCTATTGGGCAAAGCCAGTTGTCTAGGCTGAAGACGGAGGACGGCCGCGTGGTATCGACGAGGGCAGAGGTATTAAGGGAGATCGAGAGGTTCTACGGACAGCTTTACACCTCGGTTGCCAAACCTGCTGTTACCTCGGCCGAAGACCCGAGAGCCGAGTTGATCCGACACTTTAGCGATTATATCCCGGACATCAGCCTGTGTGAGATTGAGATGGCCCTGAAGCAACATAAAAACAACAAGGCGCCGGGCGAGGACGGAATAACTTTGGAGCTTCTGAAAGCGGGCGGAACGCCGATACTGAAAGTCCTTCAGAGGCTCTTCAATTCCGTTCTCCTCGAGGGCTCAACGCCAGAGGCATGGAGCAGGAGCGTGGTGGTACTGTTCTTCAAAAAAGGTGATAACACTTTGCTGAAGAATTACAGGCCCATCTCGCTCCTGAGCCATGTCTATAAGTTGTTTTCGAGGGTCATCACAAATCGTCTCGAACGCAGGTTTGATGACTTCCAGCCTCCTGAATAAGCCGGTTTCCGAAAAGGCTTTAGTGCCATAGACCACATCCATACGCTTCGGCAAGTTATACAGAAAACCGAGGAATATAACTTGCCGCTTTGTTTAGCGTTTGTGGACTATGAGAAAGCCTTTGATTCGATCGAGACTTGGTCTGTGCTACAGTCTCTCCAGCGGTGCCATATCGACTATCGGTACATCGAAGTGTTGAAGTGTATATACAACAACGCCACCATGTCGGTCCGAGTACAAGATCAGAGTACGAAGGCTATTCCACTACAGAGAGGCGTGAGACAGGGAGATGTCATATCTCCGAAACTGTTCACTGCCGCGCTGGAAAATGCCTTCAAGCTCTTACAGTGGAAAGGATTCGGCATCAACATCAACGGCGAGTATATTACTCACTTTCGGTTTGCCGACGATATTGTAGTCTTGGCAGAATCGCTGGAAGACCTTAGCACTATGATCGAAGACCTCAATCGAGTCTCCCAACAGGTGGGTCTTAAAATGAACATGGACAAAACGAAGATCATGTCGAATGTCCATGTTGTGCCCACCCCCATCGGTGTTGGGGGCTCGACTCTTGAAGTTGTTGACGAATATGTCTATTTAGGACAAGTGGTCCGGTTAGGCAGGTCCAACTTCGAGAGAGAGGTCAATCGTCGAATCCAACTCGGTTGGGCAGCGTTCGGGAAACTACGCGACGTCTTCTCGTCCAAAATACCTCAGTGCCTTAAATCGAAAGTCTTCGATAGTTGTGTGTTGCCAGTGATGACTTACGGCACCGAGACGTGGCCTCTCACTATGGGCCTTATTAGGAAGCTCAAAGTCACTCAACGAGCTATGGAGAGGGCTATGCTCGGGGTTTCCCTACGAGATCGAATCAGAAATGAGGAGATCCGTAGGAGAACTAAAATAACCGACATAGCCCACCGGATTAGCAAGTTGAAGTGGCAATGGGCAGGGCACATAGCGCGGAGATCTGATGACCGATGGGGTCGGAAAGTGCTCGATAGGAGGCCGCGTATCGGAAAGCGAACCGTAGGACGTCCACCCACAAGATGGTCCGACGACCTGATAAAGGTCGCGGGACGTCGCTGGATGCAGGCTGCCTCCAACACGTCTCTGTGGAAATCATTGGGGGAGGCCTATGTTCAGCAGTGGACTTCCTTTGGCTGATGGATGGATGGATGGATGAAGAGAAAAATGTCTAATTTGAGACAATTAATTATACTATAAAGTTCTCAAAATTTTCGAAAGATAATGTCCTCATTCCAAATGGCACGTCAAAGAGTTGCCAAACCCGGCCTGTAGCGTCGCGGTTAATTTGTCGGGAACAGATTTACCCCCGGGTGGACGCATTAAAACTTTCACAAAAGTTTAATTTTTGATTGGACTCTAATATTTTAATTTAATCCTTCGCTTTTGGGATGGAAATTAAATTATTTCAGGGATTTTCATTTTCGGACGTTAAGTGTTTTCAAATTATAAGTTTCATGTGTCAACATTACTCTGTAACGCCATATTATTGGGCAAAGTTGTATACAAAGAACTATATTTATAGTACTATGGCATTATAGACAGTATTAAACAAATTCCTGTCTTTTTATTCACGTCTCCATTTTCCGTTCACAACGTCTTCCATGTCTTCCAAACTGTTCTTCCTTATTCCGTTCCTCCTTACTTCAACATCTTAATCATTCATCCTCTAACTCTTTCCATCTTAAGTACATCATCAGTCATCTCTTTCACACAAACCACATTTCATACCAGTTACTGGTGGTAGGTCTCTGATATGTGGGACGCCATCTGGGTAGGTACCACCGCAATGTCTATTTCTCCCGTGAAACAACACTGCCTAAATGCACTGTTGTGTTTCGGATTGAAGGACATTGTAGCCAGAGTAACTACTGGACATATTGAGACTTAATATCTTATGTCTCAGGATGACGAGCGCAGTGGAATGTTGCTACTGTTTATGAGCGGTCGTATCGCTTACCATCAGGCGAACGGCTTGCTCGTCTCGTCATTCATTGCAATAAAAAAACCAGTCATTTCTCTAACGTTTCATCATACTTCATCATAACATTCAACATAAGGCTGGTAAAAATAAGCATATCTATTTCATATGACCTAGTGCCATTATCCTAGGCATCTGAGATATTCTTACCCCACACTTGTGAAGCTGGTTCAACACGTTAAGATCTTAATTTTATCTGGCTGCGCGCCAGAAGTTCACTTTAACAAGAAATAATCCCGAGTGAATCATAAGTAAGAACTTATGCAAGATTAAGTGCTTAACTGAGTTTAAAAAACGCAATATAAGGCGTATAATGAGTTGTTACAATTAAACCAATTATAATTAGTAATGATAATGATTTAAAGTATACATAATTTTATGCAACAATAACGACTATGCCAATCTGCTCTTAGCAAGCGTGGTGGCCTAACCTCTGTCGACCGAACTGTTGGTTAAAGAAGAGTCCCATGCTGAGCTGTCAATTATAGTTATGTTACAGGAAGAACACCGCTGAATATAGATTTCCTTTAAATATTTCCACGGCGTCTTCCTACAAACTTCAATACAAAATTTCCATCCATCTTTTTAAAGTATTCCCTAAAAAATCCCTCCCTTAAATCTCGCAAGGTGAGGGACCTTACACAATATTTGACAATTTAAACCATAAAAGAATCCCGGACGTACAAGAATGCAAACAGTTAAACAAAAAGGGCCCTTGTTGACGCAAGCCGATCAAATAATTAGCTAATATTTACACCCTAATTATGCTGAGGGGAATAGCTTGTTTAATAATAATGCTTTCTGTTTGGAAATTAAGATACTGAATACTTTTATTGTTCGTGGAAATTAGAAATTTATTTAAACATGGTAAGGACGTTTGGATAAAGTTTTTTTTTTTTTTTCATAGACGTTATGGCCCTGGATAAATAACAGCAAATATTATAAAGCCTTAAGTGCCTGTAACAAAAATAATAATTAAGTGTTTCAAATACAAACGTAATACGAGTATAGATTAAAGGTAGCCCTATAGTTGTCACTTGCATAATGGACTTATGTCCATGTCATGGAGTGCCATCAGAATTGTGGCCATTGCCTAAATTTATATCCGTAAGAAGCTGTGACATCAATGCCTTAAAAAAAGTATAAACATTATTATGATTTGCAAACTATGTCTTTCTACACATCGATGCAGGAAAGCAATTTTATCGTATCTCGAAACAAGCAATCTTACACCAGAATCAAAAAAATATATTTAAAAAATGAATAACCACTGAACTAGAAAACGTAGCAATACCATTTCTTTAATAATAACATTTTAAAATAAAACCTTACATTTTACGAGGAAATTCAATGCGGTATCTTTTTTCTGAATTAAATAATATACAAAACGCATATAAGCATTTTTTGAGATACGACAAAATCGCTTTCCTGCGTCGATATATGTACTAATATATGTACCATGTATCTACAAACCATCGTCATAATCCGAAAACCAATTCCCATCAAGCAATATGCTCACCAAATCACCAAATAAGAGCACATACGCAACAATTCTATGCATTTCAAACGGACTCACCCCCAAAGCTCTCTGCATAAAAATCATCCCTTCCGCCATTTTTCCGTTATAGAGCCGAAAATAACGCTTAATATGTGCACCGGAATCTAAGTGCGAATAAAATCGTGGGCCCGAATCGTTATACGGAACCCGGTGTAGTGGTTATTATTCGCACCTGACTGGAATTTTCTTTTGAAGTTCGACTGTATATATAATAGTTATTTTTACGAACAAACTTAATGTTGTCTTTACATGGAAATGGTATTCAAGTAGGATATTTTGAACGTGATTTTTTTTTCTAACCACTATACTCGTTTATTTAAATTATGTATAATTAATTTGTATACTCTTTTTACTTGTATTACAAGATGTGCAAGCCAAAAAAAGAGTAACGCAATGACATGTATCTGTGTAAACAAGTAATATAAATTTTTGTTGAGACCCAAAAGTCTCTTGTACTCTCTAATACCCTAGACACAAGACTTGATCTTAGTGTGGGGTCAGAACTATGTGAGTGACTGTTGGTGTATTTATTTATAAAAGTAATTTTCACTCCACCAACCAAACCCCTTATTTTATTTTCCCAAAATTTTTACTTCTTCTCTTTTCTCTCTTAACCCTTCGTCTGTAACACAAGGTAAAGAACCGTATATATTTGTAAAAGCATAGTGTCGGTAGAAGTTACCGGAGGTGGTCGGATAATAAGAAACGCTTCCGCGACGTTATTCATACAGCGATGCGACTCGCCGGGGTGTCGGTACGGCCTTAGAATACGCGATTTAAACAAAATATTATTATAGGCATGGAAATATTGAAGAGTTCCTAAGGGTTCTTTTATTTCTCGGCATCTCGTTAAAAATGCTGATGGCGGGACGAGTGGACGATTTGCTTGATGGTAAGCGATATGACAATGGTATGGTAAAATATATATATTGTTACTTTTAGTTTTTTTTTTTTTATAATGGCCTTAAGTTTTCAGATTATATGATACATTTTTACAAAATAATATATTTTGCCACAATTATATGTTCTTGTTTGGTATGAGAAATATACACGTGACATGGTCTGGGGGACGGCACTGCCCCCTCCAAGTTGAGCTAAAAAGCGGCACTGTCGTACCATCGTTTTCTCGAAGCAATTCAGACCATTTTTTACCCTCTATAACTTCGCTGTGGTTAAAGCAAGAAGCCTGAATTTTCAGTTACTAAGGTATTGTATAAACATGGTATATTAAAAAAATCATTCAATTTGAACCAGTAGTTTAAGAATTGTAACATGTCAAACTTTCTTAATTTTGTAACTCATTGACTGACTGATCGATCATCAAAAATCTAAGGCACTTCTAGCAGACATAGAACCTTCAAATTTAGAACATAATTAGCGTTTAGTGTCTAGAGTAAGGAAAAATTGAAACATTTTATAATTTTTATCTAGTTTTCTAGATAAAAAGTGCGTGGTGGCCTGTTGGTAAAACGGACTAGACGCGACTGCCAACATGTTCACGGTGGTCGCGGGTTCGAATCCCAGGGCACACCTCTGACTTTTCGGAGTCATGTGTGTATTGCTATATTTATATATATATTTATATTTATAAGCTGAGTGGTCACCTACGTGTCACATTTATGTGACGTACAAACCTCCTTTTTTTTTTCTTGTTGTATGTTAGATATATTAATTTATGTTAAACGAGTGTGTGCGTCATCTTATTGTGACTAATAAATGAGTTTTCTTTCTTTCTTTCTTTATTGATAGTCAATCACCACGCTCTAAAACGGTGAAGGAAAACATCGTGAGGAAACCTGCATACCATAGCGATTTATAAAAATTTATATGGTATGTAAGTCCGCCAATCCGCACTAGGCCAGCGTGGTGGACTATATGGCCTAACCACTCACAATCGTACTGTCGATTGTAGAGGAGGCCCGTGCCCTGCAGTGGGACGTATATGGGCTGATACAGATACAGATTTCTAGATACACCAACTGCGATCGATCTATTTATTTACAACGTATTTAATTTTTAATATTGATATGATACTAACTTACGTAATAACTTTATACAGAAGTTCCCTTAAGCAAGGACTAAATAAATTAATCGACTTGGTATTACATGCATCTCACAACTTTTTGCGGTAGAAAACCTGAGCTGCGAGACTTGGAATATTTTTACAGGATGTTTTTAATGGGATCACTATGTTTCTTTAGTTAATATGCAGAAAACGCCACAATACCTCATTCTTTCCCTTGCTTGCTCCTTCTTCAACTCTATCCTTAAACACCAACACTTTTACAATCCCTTCCTATTGTCACTCCACATCACATGGACAACTTTATCATTTCCCTATCCCGTATCAAACAAAACCACGTCTATAATTGCCTCCGACAAGCTTTCATAACCATATACGGCGTGTCAATAGTTATTTTTGGCGCTAAGCGCGGTCGCCCGTCAAATTACTGACTGCCCGTTGCGTTCGCGACCGCAACCACACGCCTCGCTCCAAAATATCGAGGTTAATTTATATTATGAATAGTAATATAACAATACACGACCATTATCATATAATGGTTACAGTATTTTGATATAAATGTGAAATGAGGGAGGATGTGGTCGCGTGGCGGAAGAATTGGTTAAATTACCAGCCAATCATTGATATCGGATGTTGGACAAAAATATTGTGATTTATTTCAGCTTCATACATTTTTTATTATTTTGTCAGCTTGGTCTCTTTAAAAAGGTCCAAAAAGGCAACTGCATCGAAAAACATATTACAAATTTGGACATATCGTACAAAGTGTCTGAATTACATCGTATATGAATATAATTGAATGTCTTCGTGGGGAAGTTGGTAAGACGCCAGCTGTCAAACGATGGGTCGCGAGTTCTATCTTCGCATCGAGTTAAGTGTTTATGAGAACCACAACCATTTATTTCGAGTCTGGATGTTTGTGCGACCAAAAATTCTCTCATAGTTCTTAATAACCATGATACAAGACTTATATCTTAGTGTGGACTCAGAACTACATATGTATGAATATTATAAAGAAAACATAACCGTACAGTCTACAGCTAGTTTAGTGGCCACGCGAGCAGCCTTAACGGTGTTTTCCCAGGCGTTCGGAGCTTCTTATTGGCGCGGCTACAAATTCTGTTTAGCTTAACAGCTTTTAGAATTGGAATGATAATCCTGAATCAATTTTATCTATTATTATTTGCAGTGAATTCAATTTTCTGTGACACTTCGCGTATTGCATCGATAGACGTGAGACATATTTTTAACGAATTTACTAAATAAATCACCTAATAAATGTGTATAGAAGAGTGAAGTTTTGGATTTAATTTCTGATAGGGTAGGTTCTGCTTCATGTGACATTTTCAAAATTTTGCATTTAGATCTAACATTCCAATAGGCACTGTACTATTCACTTCATTATAAGAAATTATGTATTTTTAATACCAAGTAATTACGCAAAAATTATGTGCCATATAGAATTACATTTGAACTCTGAACCGATCCCCTCACAATCAAGCTACAAGCATTGTGCGGCGAACATTAGCCAATCTAAATATGGCGTGTTTAAGGTTGGTTGGTTCAGTTAATTGCAACTAAACAAAGCATGATATTAATTTGACAATGTGTGTTTCCAACCTTGTAACTTTAACTGTGTAAAACAATTCGTTTAGATAATTTTGAAGCCACATGCAGGACTCGCATAACATAACATACAAACATACATAAACACACCTTTTTCCCAGAAAGGGTAGGTAGAGTTGCCAGGCCATTAACGTTTCCCCTAGAATGTTCCGTCCCACTATGTGATAGGTGGCGAGCCATTTATCATATCAGGCACAAATTTCTGACTCTAGGTTGATAATGAATAGAAAAATCCAATATCACTTTACCCAACCCGGGATACGAAACCAAGACTACTACAACTACTAAATAACGTAACATTAAAAGTAATGGAGGTATATATTTGCTCCCAATAAAAGCATACTATATGCTTAAAAGTAAACTCCAAATACTGTTATAGTTATTGAAATAAATATTTTCATACTTTTTACATAAATGAAATTTCTAATAAAGTACATCCCCATTTCGTCGATATGTACTAAGTAATGTAAACCTAAATACTCCCAATAATTATACATAACATATATACAGTCTTGATCGATTGGTAAGACAATATTCTTTCACATCACATTATTCATCTTACTGCGTGGAGATAAAAAACTACAAAAGATGACTTGTTGGTCACACTTATCTCGGGCCAAAGTCTGTTCTATAAATTATTGAGACACACTTTCCTGTACCCGAACGAACAATCTGTTGGTAGACTCATGTGAGCCATATGTGAGAGGCCACCTGGGTAGTTACCACCGCAATGTCTTTTTCACCCGCCAAACGGTAGTATAAATGCACTGATATGTTCTAGTTCGAAGGACATTGTAGCTAGAGTAACTACTGGGCATATTGAGACTTAACATCTTATATCACAAGATAGTGAGGCCATCTGGGTAGGTACCACCGCAGTGTCTATTTCTCCCGTGAAACAACACTGCTTAAATGCACTGTTGTGTTTCGAATTGAAGGAGATTGTAGCCAGAGTAACTACTGGACATACTTAACATCTTATGTCTCAGCAGTGGAATGTTGCTACTGTTTATGAGCGGTCGTATCGCTTACCATCAGGCGAACGGGTTGCTTGTCTCGTCATTCATTGCAATAAAAAACAAAAGTTGTATTCCAAGCATTGCTTAGTAATTCATGGGGTTGTTTGGTTTTTCTACTATTCATGAGCGGTCGTATCGCTTACCACCAGTCGACTGCCACGCTCGCCTCGCTATTCATGCAATAAAAAAAAACCATAACTACAAACAACACCCAATTCGGCTTGAAAAACAGAGTATATCATATAACCAAAGCCACGGGCGTTACTTAGCATAAGAATACTTTATTACCATGCAGTCCCCCATGGCCCTGTTACTACGCAATAACATTTGAGCAAGCAATTCCGCTGTGTACATAAGCTCTTTTATCTACGCGGGGAGCGTTCATAAATTTGTTATAGGTGTAAAGTTCGCGAGGGAGATCGGGTTTGGTGTATATGTTTGTTGAAATATGCTTTGGTATCGGTTTTGGAACTGGTGTTATTGTGAACAGTTCAGAGGTGATTGGAGGTCACGATAGTGCCAAAAAATGAAGATGATAAATGTATACTCATGCTTGATTCTATGAGTAAGAAAGAGGTGTGACTAGGGCCAGGTTGCCGGGTTTTTTTTTTTTTTTTTTTTTTCATTTTCGCGTCACGGTAGTACCCGAGCTTATTACCATAGTTGGCATGAATAAAAATCCCGAGACATTCATAATTAAAGAAATAAATAAATAGTAATAAATAATTACCCGACTGGACATCTAAGAATCACACGATATACTGAAACTGGACTGCTTTCGGGATTAGGAAATAAATTGAGTTCAAGATATGCTAATAATATTTGGCTTTGTAGAACCTGCGATCCACATCCCATCAATTATAGGTATTTTTTTAAATTATTTTCAGAGCATAATTCAAAATAAGCAGTTACCACTGACAAACACTAACAACTTTCTCAATTTCACTCAGCAAAATGAACGCGACGCCAGTGTTTCACGTAAGTTGTTGAAATTAGTTAGCACGTATGTACATTATCTAGCACAAAATTTCGCCTCTGTTGTCTAAACCGGGCACACGAAATTAATTAATCAATGACCACAACCAAGCCCTTTTTATTTCCAAATAACTCCCCTTGACCCGCGGCGGTACAATGAACGAAGGTAAACAATATACATGTATTCGTAACAGCTTCTCAGATATTAATGAGATTTCTTGCACTTTAATAATTTATCTGTACCACTGTACTGGGGTGCGTGGAATTGTCTATTTGATGCGGTGGTGATATTTCAGTTTAAAATATTTTTTTATTGCTTAACCTTGCTTAGATATTTCCGTGTTTATGTTCTCATATTTTGCTCCTTTTGTTGTTTGGTAAAGTTTATCTTCTCACAAATAATGGTTGAGTAGGATGAATAGAGAATCATCTTATTTGGCAGTATTGGCAGTAGTAACAACTTTTGGCACTGCAACTTGAGAAATAACTTACTAAAAATGATTTGAACGCTTTATTTCAGATTTTTCATAACTAAAATCACAGATACATGTCTATTCATTATAGATAGTCGAAGATCAAACTACAATATATTTTAACCCTCTACTTTACCGTATAACAAGTATGTAGGCACATCAAAAAAGTACCCTTATACTAACTTACCTCAATAATAAGTTTAACATACATAAGTTTAACCCGCACTTTAATAATGTCGATCTATTACCGTCACTTGTATCGAGTGAAGTCGGGTTTTCTTAATTTATCACGTCACCGGGTGCATTAAAGAAAAATCGACTCTACCTGGCTAGAGTCTTAGTTAATGGTTTTCCAAACTACCCCCGACCTAGATGGTAGCTACTGTGTAATCGTGACGTAGATGAAGAGGGCTTAAGAATGAACTTGAGGCCAGTTCAATGATCCATGGATTTATTAGAATAGTCGGACTTGAGTGAGCCGCATTCAAATTTGTGAATGGTTTGGTTTTCATTCCAATTAATGGTTATGCTGTATGAACTTAGTAACCCATTTTTTATTTTATTTTAAGAGGTGTACATTTTATATTCATGTACTAATAAAAAAACACTACTAAACTAGATGTAAAATCACGTCTACACAATAACTTAAATCTGTTTATAAAGATATATTTATTTTTTTAACTTTCACTTTCATATACTTTGTTTTCATCATCGCTCTGTCCTCTCGCTCATAGCAATTGTAGTCAAAATTTTAAATTTTCGAATCGTCACAATGTTTTCCTTCACCATATATTTTCGTAAAGAAAATCAGTGCAATGTAAGTAAGATACACCAACCTTCAATCTTTAAAAAATCCTGTAAAAAATATTTTTTATTTCAAACAACACTGACAACACTTCACTTTACTAAGTGCTAATTTAGTTAAAATAAATCACTAATGCATACAAATGACACGTTCATTGCACCATGTTGCAGCAAGATAAAACCTCCGCAGGTTTAGGGTTTCCTTTGTGCCGGCTCGAGGGGATTTGTATGTGCACCCACTTCACTGCTAGTCGTGAAGATGCCGCGTGGTTTGGGGTAAGAGAGATACGACGGTTTCTCAGACTAAAGTTATTGACATCCTATGTTTTTGTGAAGTGCAGAGTAGAAGGCCTTAGAGTTTGGCGACGCATCTTCATGCCTTATGGTGTTGCAGATGAACTTGGTCACTAACCATCAAGTGAACCGCATGCTAGTTTGCCCAACTTTTTACTTAATTACGAAAATTGCTAACAAAAATATTTTCTTTATTTTTTTACAATAATCCTATTTTTAAGTGTCTTTGTTTTAAGAAGATTCATATATCTATATTTTTGCCACGGAGCAAGAAGAACGCTCACATATTTTTGTCCAATAACAACAATATTTATTTTTAATATTTTTTTCCGCAAATTACTGATATTATTGATTGAATTTCAAGACAACAAATTCTAATAACATATTAACCTAGATTTTAACTCAAATGAACGTAAAGAGCCGATAGAGGGAATCAACTTCCAGCCCCCAATTGAAAAAAAAAAATAAAAAACAGTAGCACCAATCGGTAATCACTAACCTATTTAATTTACTGAAATTAAATATTATGATAAGCGCATCCGCTTACAACTTGATCCTCAAGCCCAGGACACGAGAGGAGTAGTTTTACTACTACTAGGGAGCTCGAGTACGCACGAGTGAGGTAGTGGGTTTGACTCCGTGCCTTGGCTCAACAACATTGACACTTCACTATAACTCTACCAAAACTCCTTACGATTTCTTTGACAATAGCATGTTTATATATCAATGTGAAGTTTGAAGGTATGAAATCTGAAGTTTTGGATGAAATGTTATATTCAGGCGTCAGGTTAAGAAACCACCTAACTGGGTACTGGTGGTAGGCTTGCCATATCTGAGAGGCCGCCTGGATAGGTACCACCGCAATGTTTATTTCTCTCGCCAAATAGCAGTGTTGGTGCACTATTGTGGTCTATTGTTGGTTTTGGTTAGGTGGGTTGTGGACATTGTAGCCAGAGTAACTACTAGACATATTGAGACTGAATATGTTATGTCTCAGGATGGCGAGCGCAGTGGAATGTCAAGCATCGCTTGGTAATTCATGGTGTTGATTGGTTTTGCTACAGTCTATGAGCTGTCATATCACTTACTTTTAGGCAAACGCGATACTGGTCTTGCCATTCAACGCAATAAAAAAAATTGAATTAATCATTTTCAATAAAAAAAATACCAGAATTTAGCTATAATTATCCCTTAACTTACTACCCATTTGCTTATCCCAAAAGTTAGCCAACATAATCATACAATCTCGATATTAGAAGATGTATATGCGAAAATATATCCTTGCAGGTCTAGTCTTGCGAACAAACCGTCTTAAGAAAATCCGCAATAAGTTACCGTCCGCCGGTATATGCACATCACGGAACCACTCATGAGGTAATCCCCGTCTCCAAACAAACGTGTTTGGCTTTATTAAATTTTACTATAAAGCTAGCGATATTGCAAATTTGACAGAGTTAAAATTTGTTTCTTAATATTAGTGTTTAAACATTATGCATATTTGAAAATTGCAGCTCTCACTAGCTTATGGCATCGCTTCACTGAAATAATTAGTGTACGTTACATTGTTGAAACATATTATTTTAAAATGTTAAATATGTATAATGGTAGGAAGCGCCATGTTAAACGCTGACTTAAGAAAATGTACGGTTGCACCGAACACTTAACGATCCTATAACATAATATACACTAACTAGTACTATAAATTTTACCTTGAAACGAAAGATCTTTATTCGACATCAGAGCAGTTATATAACATTTATCACAAGTCAATAAAAACCAGGGGGGTTACTCTGTGGACCGATACGACGACAAAAATTCGTACATTGGACGTAAACTAAACAAATATGCCTAAATACTTTACAAAATGTTGGAATTTTATACCGTACGTCGTAATCTTAGACTGAGTTCGAAGTTTGTATAGTTTTCATAGAGAATAGTATTGATTTTTAGAAGTGGAAAACTTTTATTTCATATGTTGATGTTTAACGTCCGAACATTCCAACTTCATGTCGGAGTATAGAGTAACTCTCCTTGGCCTACTATCGTTAATCGTCTAATGTAGCCATATTATATTGTACTATATTTACTGTATCAGCCCATATAGGTCCCGTGGCCCATATAGGTAGCCTCCTCTATAATCGAGATTACGATTGAGAGTGGTTAGGGCATATAGTCCACCAGCTGGCCTTATACGGGTTGGTGGACTTACATACGATAGAAATTCTTATAAATCGCTATGGTATGCAGGTTCCCTCACGATGTTTTACTTCACCGTTTAAGTGCGTGGTGGTTGACCATCAATACACACATGACTAAGAAAAGTCAGAGGTGTGGCCTGGGATTCGAACCAGCGTCCACCGTGAATATGTTGGCAGCCATGTCTGATCCGTTTACCTCAAAGCTACACGCAAAAAATATATTAGAAATTGAAATTAATCTGCCAACATTTTCTAGATATAGATCCTATAATATCCACTGAACAAAAACGTCGACCTTTAGAACATTGTTCTCAATAGCAATACAATTTATTCCATTTCCCGCAAAAATAATTCGAATGTCCCAAATAGATTTGAACCGAGGCCTCTCCAAATTTGATTATAATACATTCGGTGTCTCGATAATTTAAGTCGACGAAAAAAAAATGGATTGGCACGAAATTGGAATAACAAGATAGGAACAAGAAATAATTCCCATTGTCAGGGGACTCGAAACTTATTGAGGGAAACCAATTTGTACCAGAAAAATCCAGTTTTTCCCGGTACATTCCAGAAAGAGGCGCTTTCATCCGCCTGTGGGCGGCGCGAGATAAAAGCCTGCTGTTTTTAAAGACATATTAACTTCTAGCTAGTTGTTATGCGAACAGTTTAAGGATATTTTTTATTTTTACATAAATATATGGATAAGTTAATAAGCATTTTTTTTTATTATAATAGGTTTGATAAAAGGGGCACATTTTGCGGAGAAAAATGATCGTTGCTGTCCATGAATACCCATGATTACTAAATATTGGGTAAATTTTAACCATAAAGGTTTGAAAATGGTGAAAAAGGAAGTTGTAAGAATTAAGGCATTAGAACAGTACTTTATTGGAAAACAATTCAAGTTCTAACACATCAATATTTTGCACTTCTTTGTATTCTATTCTATAGTTACTCTACAAAGTATGTCTAGAAAATACAAACTTTATTGTACATTTTATGCGAAATATTAAAAAATATATATCGTAACACCACGTCTGCAAATCTAATACAAATAAAAATGCAGGAGTTACAATCTGCAATCCAAGCTACATTCTAGAAATAAAGTTGTTTCAAACATAAATATCAGTTTTAAAGGAACGCCATCCTCTTTGAACGTATTCAAAGAAATAAAAGTAAACTTCTAAATTTCCAATAGGGTTTCCGATAAATTATAAAATATACACCAGATGTCTTTTATTCAAATGCATACGGCGCCCTCGCCCCACTACACACTCTTCTTGGCGACGATATATACACAAGCAAGAGAAGTACAGACGGTACATGAGTACAAATGAATAAAAATAACAATTGTCGTTTCATATGTTTTGTTTTTAACATATTGTGGATAACTGTATCAGAAATATACCTTTTGACAGTGAAGGCAAAAGTTAGTAAAGTATTGTTTATAATCCTATTAGCGTTAGTTTTTAATGCTTTGACTAAGTAATAAACAAATGTTTTTGTTGTATTATAATTAAAGATTTTCCATCTACATATAATTTTTGTTATTGTTAGTTTTTTTTTATAAATTAAGATTAAGATAACATAACAATATTAGTTCTCACAATTACGAACCAAACTACACTTTTATACTATGTATCGTAAAGGTGTTGAAATATTATTATTTAAACCTCTCAAATAACTACATTTAATACACAAGAAAGTGACTACGAGTCTAAGAGACACTTGTTGTTTAGTTCATTTTATGTCAATTGGCGAAAATAAATTCAATACCCGCAATTCAAAAATCATTACAGCAAATAATTTACACCGTTCCTTCTGCAGCTCATTTGTTTGTGCTCGCGCAAACTATCGCCACGGCAGGGTCGCCGACTTTACTTTATGCAGATTTAAACGCCTGCGTTTTATGGCCTGGATTCACCCGCCGCCACCTCCCCGCGCCTTACGGCTCATTATTCACGCTTTTTTCTAGACTTTAATATTTATTTCATCATTACATTCAGTAAGGAAATACTGCCAAGTTGAGACAAGGAAGGTAATTTGTCAATATGGTTTATTAGCTTAGTGAGTATGATGTGACGTTCGAGAAACTAACCCAGAAAGTTGACAAATGACAAAGGTACTGATTGCTAACTGCTTCTCGGTATTTGCTAGTTACATTCCTATTCCATTTATTCCATATTCACTTCCTTTTGACTGCTTCTTTTTTTCATTTTATTGTTTTTCCATGTACTGGGGCCACCAATTTCGTCAGTGCTTTCTTTTCTGGAAGAAATTATCGACCAAAAAAGGTCGCCGTTTGTTAAATATATTTAAGCACTTTCTCTTATAATTTTATTTATTAAAAGTGTAAATTGGAACCCTCAAAAGACCACAAAATATTCGATAATTTGACGAAGTTTAAAAATATACCAGACCAGTAAAACAGTGCATGTATTGACGAAGTTTAAAAAATATAGAAAAGACAAAAGATTGTTAAAATGTAAACACAATGTGACGTAAATATTCTACATATTAGAATAAGTGTGAAATTTAGCAAAAACACTAAGTTAAGTTGAAAAAACTATATTCCACTTCATCTAAGAGACTGAAACACACGCGATAAGTAGAAAAATAAGGACTGCCCAGATTTATTCAAACACGACCTTTGAAGTCGAGACAAAAGCTATTTATGAGCCAAATTTGCTCTGAATACGAAAAGAGCTGGAACTTGCTGAATATATTTCAACGTGAATGGAGATGTCTCAGCGGATGTGCACAAGTTTGAATTGTAACGTATTACTTGTATGGGAATACTGAAAATTATGCTGAAGACCGAATCAGCTTTGGAAACATTTAGTTCTTATTGTTTTGGTGATAAGATCTTGTTGAGTGATTACATCGTATTTTGTATTTTCCTCTGTATTTCGTGCTTTTTAAACTGATACAAGAAAAAGAGGAGGTCTAAATTACATTAAATGTTGTTTTTGTTGGTTATGTCATGATTTGTCTACAACTGATGTTAAGTTAGGGTTGCAAAACGACAAAATCTTCAGCTACTGAAAAAAATGCGTCAAATTGCATACATATATTTAAGGACAATGGCATATTGGGTGTAGCTTGATAGATTTGACGCGCATATTTTTATTTTTTTCCAATAAAAACAGCAGTTTTTCATCAAACATTATATTTCAACTAACTTGTAAATTTTGTTTAAAATCACTTTCATGTTGTAAACTTGTTTTTAAAAGAGCAACACTAGAATTTATTGTACGTTCTTTTCTAGTAAAAAAAGCTTTCCGAACCGCGTGTTAGATCAAAACTACAGACTAAATGATACACATTTTGATGGATGTAATTATTTTTTGCATTACGTCTATGGTACGTATGGCAGCGGCTGGAGACGTTGGGCTGAAGATCGAGCCCAGTGGCGTGCCATAGGAGAGGCCTATGTCCAGCAGTGGACGCGAATAGGCTGATGATGATGATGATGATGATGACGTTCCCTTCACATTCTTTATTATATTAATTTCCCATACGAAAAAGATATCAACTCCTTTACCGCAACTAGTATGCGTCAGTTACCAACACACAATATATACAAACTACCACTCCTTATAAATGGCAGCTATACCCAATCCGGCCCCCTCCGTACAGACGGACATTAAACAGATTTCTCGCTCATAAAATCCCTTAATTTGAATTCCTTAAGACTTTGTAGGGACAGGGGACTGCTGCATCTCTAATAACACGATGTATGTTTTGAAATTCTGCCAAGTTTTGTATGCAATATGAATTTACATAAGATTATTTATGTTTAATATTTCAAAGGATGTTTGGCATGGAACATGTCTCGCATTACATGAAATTTCAGGCTAAAAACGTTAGTGAATTTCGAACATATATTATTATCGAAACGATTAAATCAAAAATAGTATAAAATATAGTCATGCATTCAATTTTTTTTAAGATGCTATACAATTATTGTCGATTTATTTATAAATCTGATTGTCTAAAAGAGGTCGCTCTCAGCGATTGCACCGCTTCAGTTCACTTTAAAGGTTTTCTCGTAATATTTTTTTCAAATTCAAATACATCATATGTTTAATAAACTTTTTTGTATCCTGTGGTGTTACTATATCTATTGTTTTACTTGTTATTGTATCTAAAATTATCGTAATTAAAGTGTTAGTAACACTCACCTACAATATATATGTATCAGTAGCCTATATATGTACGTACTATTTCAGGGCAAGGGCCTCCATTACAATCAAGAGTACAATTGAGAGTGGTTACATATAATATGTATTGACGTTTGATTTTCCAATTGACAATAATTTCCCAGTATTTATAGTCACTGGTAAGCAAACCCGGGTGCATGCTATTGAGCTATGCAGGGTATACGGAGGGGACAATAAGAGCGGGGATGGTGGAATTTATGACGTCATCAAAGGCGACGTACCGAGAGTAATATTATATGAGCTTATGATCACGACGAATGACTCGCGGGGCTGATAGAAATGTAAGTGAATTTCGATGTTTGTACGGATATTATTTTAAATTCAAAGATTTGCGATTTTATTATTCATGAAGAAGATAAAATATATAACTTAGATGTTATTTTGAATATGGAGAATTCAATGTATACCAAATAACTTTGGACCATAACCCGATGTTTTTAAAAATAATACAAGTAAGTGATTCAACATTGGCTAAGGTGTACAAACATAGCTTTACAGGCAGTAGTATGTGCCTTAATCTAAAACTTAAAATCTCTTAGTTCCGCAGTTACCTAAAAATAAGAACATAAGAACAAAACAATTAAAAAACAAATTTAAATGTTAAAATAAAAGTGTATTTTCTTGAACCCCAGACGCATGCTCGCGTTACACACGGGCGGAGTTTTTAATTTGTTGTAGTTATTTATGGCGGCGCGCGGTGGGACGTCTCAGACTAGCATACGAGTACTGCTAGAATATTCCTGCGGCGTCCCTTGTTGTAGGTTATACAGAAGTTTATGGAGTTAGGAAATTGGCTGCTGTATTAAAAGTAAATTTACTAATATTATTTTATTGCAATGAATGGCGAGACAATCATGCCGTTCGCCTGATGGTAAGCGATTCGACTGCTCATGAACAGTAGTAAAATCAAACAACACCTTGATTAAAAAAGCAATGATTAGCATTTCACTGCGGTCGCCATCCTGAGACATAAGATGTTAAGTCTCAATATGTCCAGCTCTTGTTGCTCTGGATAGGATGTCCTTCAATCCAAAACACAACAGTATATTTACACTGCTGTTTGGCTGGAGATATAGAAATTGCTGTGATACCTACCCAGGCGGCCTCTCACATATGAGAAACCTACCACCAGTACGCTTCATCAACTGCCACCAATCTCTTCATAAACGCTCGTCGTACATAATTTAAACAAAGTTACTCCAAGAGCTTCATCTTTCGTCACACAAAACTAGTTATTTGCATACTTTAGATTAATTTCCGAAATAAATTACGTGTAAATGATATGATAATATAGCATTTTTCTTCGGGTAACGCTCCAACGTCGTAATTAAACGCCGTTAAGTTTCCCAAAATGGGTAATATTTCATCAAAAATCAGAAATGCCACGTTGCTTTGGGGTGTTTATGACGTGGCTCAAGTTAGGGGATGATGCCGTGGGGAATACACCTTGAACATATATAAGAATATCAAAATCCGTATTAAAGAATATATTTGCCTTCATTTCGTTAAACGTATTTAAAAGATTCGTCGCCAAGTAATAATAGCGATCGACTTCAGATAAAGGCCAAATTAAAACAAATCCCTGAGGAACAAAAATCTGTTTTTATTCGTAGCTAATTTATTAATTTTTAATTAAGGTGTGTACGGGTTTTTTTTCCCGTTTCTCTTTTTCAGATTTTTTATTTAGGAATATTTTACAAAATTAAGTAACAAATACACCTATAAAATCTCGTTGAATTGTTATTTTTCTAGCAACTTAGGACAATTAATTGTTATAAACAATTTTATCGATAATAAACCTGGAGATCTTATATTCTGCACCAACCGCAAAGCTCTGCAGCCCTGGCCTTTCTATCTACCCTCGATCTAACTCCGTACTTAACACGAAAGACTTAATGCGCTCAAACTTGGTACGAGAATAAAGTGGTCACCGGAACATTTTCCCCTATTTCATCATTTTTCCTGGGAAATATTTGTAGCATATGGAGGCAGATTAACTTGCACTTTACTTATTGAAAAGTTTAGTCAACATATAACAATAATATAGTTATTATTAAGCACGATATAAATAAATAAAAATCACTTCAAAAACTAGCATTTATGGCAAGCATAATTTAATAAATATTATATATTAGTTAACAATAACATGTCAAAGTAGAACTTCTTTGTGAACTTTGCATAAGCAATTTTTAATATTTGATAATATTCTAATAAAACTTTTTTGAGATACAGTATTTTTATGTATGCAAGTTGCACCATCAAAATAGCCCTGTCACTATAAAATAGGCCTAAAGTATAGATAATTTAAATGAATAGTTTCAAACGGCCAGTGAAACAGCTGAAACCAAATGTAAATTATAAAAATTATTTAATCTCTCCATTTTTGCCGTTCAAACCCTTTAATGCTTCATCTTTAACCGCCGAAAATTTAAGTGTCATATTTGAACTCTGGTTTTCATATCCAGCAAAAATAATTCCACTGTTAAAATACGATTTATTCTTTTGCATCTGTATCTACATCAACCCATATATGCAAGTCCAACTGCAAGGCATGAGCTTCCTCTACAATCGAGAGTACGATTTAGAGGGGTTAGGCCATATACTGATTACACTGACCTAGTGTGGTGTGGTGTGGTGTCTAAAGATAGTTTCCTTTAACTTTTCATACATTCGTAGAAATCTCTGTGGTATGCAAGTTACCTTACAATAATTTCTTCACCGTTGTAGTGCGTGACAATTAATTCAAATTATGATTAGAATCACACCGTAAATATTAATAATTAATTCTTCGATCGTTCAGCAGCGTTCGGGAAACTTCGCGACGTCTTCTCGTCCAAAATACCTCAGTGCCTAAAATCGAAAGTCTTCGATAGTTGTGTGTTACCAGTGATGACATACGGCACCGAGACGTGGCCTCTCACTGTGGGCCTCATTAAAAGGCTCAAAGTCACTCAACGAGCCATGGAGCGGGCTATGCTCGGTGTTTCCCTACGAGATCGAATCAGAAATGAGGAGATCCGTAGGAGAACCAAGGTTACCGACATAGCCCATAGGATTGGCAAGTTGAAGTGGCAGTGGGCCGGGCACATAGCTCGTAGAACCGATGGCCGTTGGGGCCGAAAGGTTCTCGAGTGGAGGCCACGTACAGGCAAGCGAAGTGTTGGACGCCCGCCTACAAGGTGGACGGACGATCTGACTAAGGTCGCAGGAAGTCGCTGGATGCAGGCCGCTTCCAACAGGTCATTGTGGAGATCATTGGGGGAGGCCTATGTTCAGCAGTGGACTTCCTGTGGCTGATATGATGATGATGATGATGAATTCTTCGATCACACCTTGAAAATTACCAATTAATTATTAGATCGCATATATTACTTTAAAACAGGTGTCATACAATAGCATGTCGAATAGGATCGAAACGAACTCCATCATATGGAATCCCCATGAGGCTAAATATAACCTCATGGTGGAAAAACTACAAAATAAATTTACACGGTTTCTATATTGGAAAGAATATGGTATTTATCCGTACTACCCGCTGATGTATCCAAGCCAGTTCGTTATGGGCATGGTTGGTTACTGTAGGCTTGGGGTTAGGAGGGATGTCGCCCTCGTCAAGTACGTGTTTAAAGTGTGGCGCGGGTGGGTGCACCACCCAGAGGTGTTGTCGGCGCTACAGCTGTGCGTACCCGTCAGCCGCGTCGGCACTCGTCGCCAACCGCTGATGTTCCACGTCAATTTATTTAGGACTAATATACTAAAATTTGCACCCCTGTCGCGCGCTGTAAGACTTCTCAACACCATCGCTGAGGACATTGAATTAAAGAAATTAAAGAAAACTCAGAGATTATTAATTAAAAATAAGTTAAATAAGAAATGTTTAAATATTGTTAGAGACAAAGTAGCATTAAAAAATACAGTGGATTTATATGCCTATCAATTAGAACAGAATAGGCTTAAGCATGAAGCTGACACACAAATTTTAAACGCAGATATTAATAAATTACATACTTCTTTGCAGCTAATGACAACAAAATATGACAATGCTCAGAAGGAGATAGAGGAACACTCATCGGCTATGACAGACCTGATAGAGTTATGTAAGTACAACACTGAGCGCTTTGAATCATTACAGAACAATATGTGTAATTTTACAGATAGGTCGCTCACTGACTCAAAGCCGATGTGTGCACCCATAACATCATCTTCTAAAGTGTGTCCAACTTTGTGTGACAGCTTAGAACATAATATTAACATTATTAATAATTCCCTTCCTCTCACACAAATAAAATGTAATCAAAATATTAAGTATGACAATGTAATTATGTACAGCGATGACATAGGAAGGGACATGGGAAGGTTAGTAAGTCGGGAAAAGGGACAACTTCTTAATTACTGTATGCCTGGTGCTTCTTATTCTGACATTATGAAGAGCATTTTGGGCAGTAATTTATCTGCAGATAAAAAATTAATTATTTTTATTGGAAATAGGGGTAATTTAAACAAAAAAGAATTAATAGAATATTGTGACAGTTTGAATAAACTTAACTTAAACGAAGTTATTATGTTTACATTACCCTACAGTAACAACTTGCCAGCGGAAGAAAATAATATCAGATTTAGTTTGAATTTGACAATGCACACATTGTCAATCAATAATAAATTCCATTTAATTGACATTAATAATTATTATAATAATAAGATATTTAGTAAGACAAGAGATAAAGTTTATCTTCCTCTTTTTATTAAGAGACAGGTAGCTGATGCGCTATCATATTATTTATGTATTACAGCCAAGAACTTGGCTAACAGACAAAGCTCTATTGAGCAAATAAATGTTGACTCAGATTATAGCAATCTGAAACAATTGACATTTAATAATTATTTAAATTAGATTTAAGGACAATAGAGATAAACTCTAGCTCTTCAAATGAAAATAAATATTATATTAAATGTAATTTTAATAATAAACATGCTTTCAACTTGGTACATCAAAATATACAAGGTATGAGAAATAAAAATTTAGAAATTGAGTTGTTCATGAGCTGTAATAAAATTGACATCTTATGTATTACTGAACATTGGCTTAAAAGCTACCAGTTCATGTTCAATTTCAATAATCACCAAGTTGCAAGCTCGTTCAACAGAGAAAATATTTTACATGGAGGCTCATTAATAATCATAAATAATCTTATTAAATATAAAGAAAGACTTGATATTGTGCGCCTGTCTGTTGAACGAGTTATGGAAGTAGCTTGTATAGAGACTGAACAATATATTGTATTAAGTGTATACAGGCCCCCTTGTGCACCACATAATACCTTTTTGGAAATTATGGAAGATGCATTGCACAAGGTATGTGTTTCACCAAAAGGAATTGTTGTCTGTGGAGACTTTAATATCAACATATTAGAAGAATCTCCTATAGCTTGCAGTTTCATTAATCTATTTAAATCATACAACCTACATCATTTATTTTTTGAACCAACTAGAATAACTGCCACAAGTGCTACATGTATTGATAATATTTTTACTAATTTCTCAATATGTGAAAAGTCAGTAATTAATGTTTTAGACTCTGATCATTGTGGTCAGTATGTTTCATTGCCTAGCACTAAAAGTAAAGTTCCAAGGAAAAGTATTAAGTTTGTTCCTAACAATATATATCGCATGGAAAAATTTAGAATAAATATCAAAAACAATCTGCCAGCGCTGTCCCCTCACCAAGACCCAGACAAACTGTACAGTTCATTATTTGAAATGATTAAATGTGAATTTAGAAAAGTATATAAATCTAAAACTATTATTGTAAATCAGCGAATGACATTTAGTGAGTGGGCAACCACTGGTTTATTTAAAAGTCGGAATAAACTATATAATCTATACAATGAAAGAATGTTTAACCAAAATCCGTCTTTTAAGGAATATGTAAAAAATTACTCCAAAGTTTTCAAACGAGCTTGTTCCACAGCTAAATCCTTGTATTTAAGAAATAAAATCAAAATGTCTAATAATAAAATCAAAACTACTTGGAATATTATTAATTCTGAATCTGGTAAAAACTCGGTACGTGAAAGTAACTTTAATCTTAAAATAAATAATAGGAGTTGTACAGCAGATCTGGAAGTAGCGACTGAATTTGAAAGATTTTTTACTGATATTCCCAAAAACACCACCCAACATCTTCAGTCATCTTCGAGGTCTGCTTTATCTATACTTGAAAAACTTGTACCTGAATGTAACGTGGCGTTTGAGTTCTCGCAAATTGGGCCGCAGCATATATTAAAATCGTTTAAAGAAATTAGTTTAAAAAAGACCGCAGACTTGTGGGGAATATCTGTAATTAATATATCTTTAATCATTGAGCATATAGCACCCCACTTAGCAGAGATATTCAACCGCTGTGTGGTATCTGGTGTTTTTCCTGACCTGATGAAACAAAGCAAGGTGGTGCCTCTTTTTAAATCCGGTGACAGCTCGGATCCGACCAATTTCCGACCTGTTTCAATTTTACCAACGCTTAGCAAGTTATTTGAGAAAATAATTCTTACTCAATTATTAACACATTTCAACACCAATAACTTGCTACACCAGAAACAGTTCGGATTTACGAGAGGTCGATCAACAATTGACGCGGGAGTATCTCTCCTAAAGCAAATCTATAACGCTTGGGAAGAGTCGCAGGATGCACTTGGTGTATTCTGTGACTTATCTAAAGCCTTTGACTGCGTAGAGCACGACACTCTGGTCAGGAAATTACGCCACTATGGTATCAGGAACCGAGCTCTCAATCTTTTGTCCTCCTATTTGAGCAATAGGGTACAGAAGGTTGATATTAATGGAAAACTTTCTGGAGGATCTGCGGTCACTATGGGAGTACCGCAGGGTTCAATTCTGGGACCTTTTCTATTCCTGGTCTACATAAATGACTTACCTTATCACGTCGGGAATAATCACGAAGTTGTGTTGTTTGCGGATGATACATCTTTGACATTTAAAATTAAAAGGCAACAATTAGATTTTGATGAAGTAAACAGTGCCCTTCGTGAAGTTGTACATTGGTTTAATATTAATAATTTATTACTTAATGCCAAAAAAACTAAATGTATTAAATTCACACTGCCCAATGTTAGGCAATTATCTACCACTGTACAAATTAACGGTGAAGAATTGGATCCTGTTGCGTCTACTACGTTTCTGGGCATTACGGTCGACGCTAAACTCCAGTGGGGGCCGCATATCAATAAACTATCAGGTAGATTAAGTTCAGCGGCATATGCAGTTAAAACCATTAGGCGTTTAACGGATGAGGCAGCGGCAAGAATTGTCTATTTCAGCTATTTTCATAGTATAATGTCTTATGGAATTCTTCTCTGGGGAAATGCTGCGGATATAAATAGCATTTTTATTTTACAAAAAAGAGCTGTTAGGGCCATTTATCAACTTGGTCCAAGAGTTTCATTGAGAGAAAAGTTTAAAGAAGTAGATATTCTTACTGTTGCATCTCAATATATTTATGAAAATTTATTATATGTTCGTAAAAATATAACCCAATTTAAGCGTAATTGTGACATACATAGTAAGAACACTAGGAACAAACATAATCTTGTCTCACACATTACTCGTCTCCACAAGATTAATAATTCTTTTATGGGTCAAAGTATACACTTCTATAACAAGCTTCCCAACAGTTTAAGAGAACTTCCAATTAATAAGTTTAAAAAAGTGATAAAAGTTAAACTGTGTAAAAAGGCATATTATAGAATCACAGATTATGTGGAAGATAAAACTGCTTGGGAATAAATTTATCATGTTTTGCTTCAATTGACATTATTGTTACTTGTGACATGAACCATTGTTATTGTAATTGGCGATATAAAAAAAAAAACAAAAGAAAAAGAAAGAAAAAAGAAGACAGTTCGTGTTGCTGAGGGAGTTTCTTGCGCCGCTTCTTCTTCACAGCTACAACACGTTCCGAAGCGGTGGTAGCAGAAAAAGACGATTCAAAAGATCTTGTGAAAGACTATTTGAATAAAGAATATTTTGATTTTGATTTTGATTTTATTGATCTCAATTGTTGCAGTCTGCCCAAATTCACGGAAGTGGCACAACAATGTTTAGAGAAATGTTACGAATGTTAGAATAGTAATTATGTTTTTATTGTTTAAATTTTTATTTTTGTTTGAATTGTTTAATTTTATTTTTAATGTTCTTTGTTTTATTTATTTTTTAATTCATTATAGTTTTAGAGTTATTTTCTTTGATTTGATATAGCGTCGTGTTGGCCTCGGCTGTTAAGATGTTATATTTTCTGTAAATAAATAAATAAATAAATAAATAAAATAAATAAATAAATGTCACGAACCAACAAGCCTAAATACAGTTTACATGAAGTTAAACAATTTTCCGCTCGTAAAACACACATCAACGTACACTAACTGTCGTGTTACCATTCAACATATCGTTTCCACCCTATTACGTGGTTACTTTTACTCACACAGAACATTGTCAAAAGGTATGTTAATTAGTACACGCCATTAGTTCGTGCTGGAATTGTAGATTTACATGACACGGTTTAAAAATTTAATTGTTTGTTTGCAAGTCGTTTTATTGTTGATGATATTTTTGATAGCGTATTTGAGTTGAATGGTGTGTGACAAGCATTTGTCACTGCAGTTGAAAATCTTGAAGAATATACACTTAATATAAAGTACAGTTTTATAGCTGCAAGAAAAGTCATAAAGGGTTTACAAAGCTGAAAGGAGTATGCTACACTTATCATAATGAACAACTTTTTCCTCGAAATCGTAAAAAAAATCAACGCTTCCATACAAAAATACTCATTTAAATCTGCGAAATGTATGGAATAGCTGATTTTAGTTTCATGATTTTAATGCTTTTTAACATTATATGCCCTTTATGTAGTGCGTGGTTGCCTATTGGTAAGTGAACTAGATGCGACTGCCAACATGTTCACGGTGGTCGCAGGTTCGAAACCCAGGGCACACCTCTGACTTTTCGGAGTCATTTGTTTATCAATAGTCAATCACCACGCCCTAAAACGGTGAAGGAAAACATCGTGAGGAAACCTGCATACCATAACGTATTATACAATAATATATGTTATGTAAGTTCGCCAAACCGCACTAGGCCAGCGTGGTGGACTATATGGCCTAACCACTCTCAATCGTACTGTCAATTGTAGAGGAGGCCCGTGCCCAGTAGTGGGACGTATATGGCTGATACAGATGCCCTTTATAACTAACTTTATACATTGGCTGTAAAATAATTTTAAAAACAGGTATTCATACAATTTATTCCTATGTAAGAATATATGGACCACACACAGTGGTCTAAAATATATTTCTATATAAACTTATAAAAATAACAAATTCAAATCTAATAATCATAAAATAAACCTTAAAAAAATTGACAAAGACATTTTCCAAGTAAATAACATTTTGTAATGGCTTTTTTACCTTTCATTTCAAGTTTTCATCCACATAATTTTATAAGAGCAACGCTTAAAACTTGACATAAAGTTCCGTTGAAATTGATTCTTCAGCAAATTTTCAATTAAAACTAGCGGTATTGCGAAAATTTCACGATTTAAACTAAATTTAATTCAAACTCCCAACTGAAGGAACTGAAAAAAGCTATTAAAACAAATTCAAAGTATTTAAAACTAATTTTGATGTTAAAATAATAATTATTTATCACTTCATACAAAAGCAATTACTGATACTAACGAGGAACAGCTGAATAATAAAACGTGATAAAATAGAAACATCTTCGTCGGAAAATCCATCTCAAAATCTAGGAAAGACATTTCTCTCTGAATCTCTACAATTTTGTATCTCTACCTGCATCCAACGCCTCTTTGTGACCCGTATCAGATAATTAAATGGGACTCTACATCGTTGCTAGTATTCTCAGCTAGTAGAGCACTCCGACACTTAAAGTAGAGACTTTTAACAATTTTACTATATAAACAGAGTGCCAGTACCCGTTTGTTTGAACGCTCTACTTTCGAAGTAGACGGGTTCTGATGCAACATTCATAACAGGATGTTTATTAAGGAAAGTTAAAGTATAAAACTTTGCTCTATGTTGACATAGAGTTCAGGAGAGATGGTAGAGCAAAGCGATGTTTGATGAACCATTTAATCAATTTATGTTTGTGATAGTTCAAAGGCAATTTGGTTGTTGTTTATGTGAACTTAATTAATTTTATCAGATACTAAAAAATGAGTTTCTTTGGGTTAAAAAGGTTCAGAGTATCATATTTTTTCCATTAATTAAGCTTTTAGAAATAAACACTCGATAAATATATTTTCATGTGATAATAATTAAAGTTTATTTAAAACATACAATATATTATACAATAGGTAGGGACTATAACCTACGTATTGAAGTAGATTAGTATATTGGATTGAGACTTTTAGATTGTTATCAATAAGTATACTTTAATTTATTTTTTAATTTCTTCCATAAATATTGCTAAAATGTAAAAAATATTGAAAAAGACGACATAAAATTATTACAACGGTATCGTTCTCACAAGACCATGATAAGTTTTTCCATTTCCACATTGTTTGAAAAGCCAATGTGAATTTTCCTCAGACGATATGCACACTAGGTTACTGTCAACAACAGCACGTTTAAATGAAAATCCGAATATTTCTTTGAAAAGTTTTTCAACTTACCTGCAGCCGGAGAAAGTTTCGTGACTACGCCCCATCTCGATTTCCACTGGAACAAAAATTAAATATTATTACATTGAATTTAAAACTAGTAAATTAAATGTTTTGACTTAATTTAAATATTTTTTTATAAATCGTATTATGTATTTTTTAATGTGAAAATTCGTCATCCGTGTACCCCTCAAAAATTGTACCAAAAAATAAAGTAAAAATAATCGGCGCATGATAAATATTTGTGAGACTAACATACAATATTACATTAAGAGTTTTATACCATATTATTTACGAGTGACAGATCTCTCATATTCTTTGTGCGGCCGCCTGGGTAGGTACTACTGGAATGTCTATTTCTCTCGCCAAACAGCAGTATAAATGCACTCATGAGTTTCGATTTGAAGGATACTGTAGCCAGAGTAACTATTATACGTATTGAGACTTAAAATCTTAGGTCTCAGGATGGCGAGATTAGTGGAATACCAAGCATTGCTTTGTAACTCATAGTGTTGTTTCGTTTTACTACTATCAATTAGAGATAGTATCAGTTACCATCACGTGAATAGCAAGCTCATCCCACTATTGAATAAATTTAAAAAGAGTTAATTTAAGTAAATATTGTTGATTGCTCCTTGCGGCCTTGACGCAATTTGTACAAGATCAACAAATATCAGTTATTTTAATTCGAGTTTTGTGGCACTACTCAAAATATCTTTTTGTAATAAATTAAGACTTTTCGATCTCACCCAGACCCGAACCAAATATCTGTGGTTCACACAAAAATTGAGCTTCAAAAAAATTCAAAGTATTGATTTGAAAATCTTTTGACCGCTCTTATAAAACCCAAAAGTGTTCAAATCAGCAAATCTATCAAGGCTGGGTCTCAAAACTTCATTCACACGAAGCAGTTTTAGTGCTAAAAGCAGTTCCTTCAGTCTAGAATTAGCTTCCAGTGCGTCCGTTGAAATATATAGTGTGTTTGCGTGTCATCTGCCGAATATACTGTGTACACTTTGCACTCCTCGCTGGCTGGTGCAAATCACAAGGGGTGCCTGTTAGAATATTCCTGGACTTGATATTTGCTTCCATTTATACTTCAGTGATTTAGAACTGTTAACTTGATGTCGGGTTTTTTAGTTCAAGGCAGTAAACATTTGATTTATGGTATTTACATATGTGTGCATCCTTTATTGAAAGATTTTCACAGATTTAAAAATTATTGGCGATGATTGATTAAAATTAAAATAACATTAGAATCATGTAGATTTATGAAAAACTAGTATTAAGAATATAAATAATTATTGATTGTTCTAGCACTTCTTTCAAATATTTATTAACATAAAATATGAATAATTGAACAAAAGTCATCCACAATATAACCACATGGTGAATCTTCATGAAGACCATAAAATCAAATATATATTAACTTAAAAAAATCTAATCAATATAAAATCATCGAATCAGTCGTCAATGGCTCATACTGCACGCCAAAGACTACAAATAGTCGGCCGAACACGCTGCGGGGCTATAAAACCTAGAATTTTACTGAGCACTAACACGCCCCGGTCACGCTGCCTCTGCCTAGGCTTTCTTTATCACGTACCACTGTTATCGGAGGATCTCTTTCATTGCTTCTGTTCGCGGACTAACAATGTTGTAGTGTGATAGTATGATTGTGAGAGAAGTTTAATAGTGCTACTTTTAAGGCATTTGTCAGGAATTTTATTTGAAATTTATAAGTATTTTTAGCAATATATTCTTATATTATTAGTATCTAAAGATAAATGGTAAACGCTGAAGTAGATTCGGTATATATAAAATAAATAATATATAAAATAATATACACTATATAACCTTATGAGATACATGACACTAGCATTCATATTACAATTTATAAGTTTCCAAATAGGAATAAATGATAAGACTATACGTATTTCTTTCTGCTAAAGGCCTACGATGTCTCCTAATAAATAGTTAATCAAAGAGATATTAGATCGAATCTAAGTACTAATGTCAACGTATGATGTGGTTTTGTTTGTGGTTAGACAACAATGTGTGTAAAAACATCGAAAAATCTACACCCCAATAATAATGTATACAGCCATGCAACAATGATTTTAGTTAAGAAATTTCAAGGTTTTTTTTATTTGCAACGAATTGCGAGACTAGCATGCCGTTCGCCTGATGTTAAACATTACGATTGCTCACGAACAGAATTGAGACACAAAAGGTTAGGTCTTCAGTAGTTACTCTGCCTACAAGATCTTACAAACCGAAACGCAGCAGTGCATTCGCACTGCTGTTTAGCGGGAGAAATAGACATAGTGGTGGTACCAACCAAATAAAAACCAATTAAACGCCACTTAATATCTTAAGTCAAAAACAATATACAACACATCTTTCGTTAAAATTCACATCCAAAGAATTTCCCATAAAACAGCTGTTCCATTTTAACTTTCCGTATAAAGGATATAAACGGAAAGCCGACCGGTTTTATTTAAGAGCCATAAAATAGTTTATTGCATATCGTTTTACAGGTATGGTATTACATCAGCACTATTATCAAAGGCAATTTTAATATTCATATCGGTTATATGGCACCCTGATCGGAGTAGGCTTCCGTGTTATACATATAAACGATTTTAAGACTTTGTCAGTAACGCTAATTTATATTTGTCGATGTGGCGATCTTTGGGGGAGGTCTATGTTGAGCAGTGGACTTCCTGTGATTGAAAGATATAGAGAGAGAGTTTGGTAGAATGGATTTTATTTGCTATATGCAGGCTGCTTCTTTATCGGAGTAAGACTGTGTTCAAAAGTGGTTTTCATTTGGCCAAGAAAGCTGATAATGAGGAATGCAATGTAAAAAATATAACTTTATACCATATGTAAGATGCTTTTTTTTTAGATTAATGCGAAGGTTTATTTATGAAACTATTTTTACGTATTTTACCGCGGATTGGTTTATTTTTTACATTTTTAACTTCCCGAAGTTTTGATTACTTTACAGCTTTCTTGGTCATGGGGCGGATGTATGATACACACGATTACTTATATATCAGATTATTGGAACTTTCTACACTTTTCTTAAATTTCATTAGTAGCCTAGTTTTGTCAACTAAATAGACCATTTTGATAAAAGGAAAAATAAATAAAACAATAAAATCTACACAATCGTCCTAAATTAAATTTTATTCGATTCTCTATATCAGCCTATCACAAATGTTTAGATTACACCACCTTATATTAACAATACTGTCCAAAGATTCTCATAGATACTCCGATTCCCACAACATGTCCATATTTTGAAAAACCGTCATTAAATTTCCTACCCTCTGCAGTCACCTACCCCATCAATTCCCCATTACCCCACGCTTCGGGTAAAATATAACGTCTCTATACATCATACAACCTCAACTTCCAAAACTATTATAATACGACTTATGAAGCGCACTCGATAAATTACTGTGGGATAATTTCCAGACAAATGAACAATCGGCTTTGAGTTTTGTTGTAGGGTGGTAGAGTTCAAAATCGGTCGGTGGAGAACTACCCCTTCCATTTGAGTGTAAAACAAGAAATCAATTCATAGAGTAAGCGGTCCTCTGTAGTGACGAGTCGTATTGAACGTGGAGTGCTTTGTTGGTCTATTATCGTTGTTGGATAGTTTGACTTTAAGTAGGGTTTTTTACGTAGCGAGTTATCGAAATGGTTCCATTGTTTTGGGATTTAAAGCCACTTCTAGGCAAGTATCTGAATATTTTTTATACTTTGTTATTGTTTTTTAGCGGGCATAGGTTATGAATCCTAACTTCTAGAGTTCTATTCGAACTTTTGATAAGAATATATGATAGAAGTGGCGATAAACTCATCCTCTTAATAGCATATAAAAAATAGCATGTCTTACCAGAATAATAAAGGCATCAAAATGTCTTCCAGCACGGAAATATCGACGAGCACATGTATACACATATATTTTTGTCATATAGAATGAGGTTGATTATTGGTTTATTCAAAAATAGAAAGGAAGCCATTATACAGAACTCTCGCTAAAGTAGTAAACGGTGATACTCTTGAAATACCTTTGAAATATTCAAAGAGAACTCTTAGGAATGTAAATCTGCTCAAGAAATTCCTTTAGCTATAAAGCAAGCGGTAATTAATTAGAATACACATGACGTCGAAATGTTACCGTTGTATTGTATTTAGAGTCAAACTTGTGAACTGCGTCTCGCTTCCAACTTGTCTAGTGCTCAGACTGTGTTATTTCTGCTTATGCATACACGTGTAATATACATCGGCCTCCATGTTATCTTTGTTGGGTAATATGAGTAATGTGGATAGGAGATTGCATTAATGAACGGCGACACGACCGCTCGTGAACAGTAGTAAAACCAAACAACACCTTTAATTAAAACGCAATGCTTGGAATTCCACTGCGCTCGCTATCGCGAAAAATAAGATATTAAGTCTTAATTTATCCAGTAGTTACACTGGCAACAATGTCCTTCAATCCGAACCACTATAGTTCATTTACACTGCTGTTTGGCGGGAGAAGTAGATTTTGCGGTGGTACCTACCCGAGCATCCTCTCACATATGAAAGACTTACTATTAGTAAATCTAGTACCAGTTTATCTCTCTAAATCTATTAAACCATTTTACATATGGTTTAAAATTATATACATCTAGATTACATTCACAATTATAATCTTCCTTGGCCAAATAAAAACCACGTCTAAACACAGGGTTTTCACTATAAAGAAGCAGCTTGCATTTAGCAAATTAAATCAATGGATTTTAGAGTTTAGTAACATGCTCCTTAACTTTCTTCCTCTCTCCTCAGCGACAGGAAGACCACTTCTGAACATAGGCCCTCCTCCAGGATCTCAACACCGACCTGTTGGAAGCGGCCTGCATTCAGCGACTTCCTGCAACCTTAACTAGTTTTATCCACATTGGCGGACATGCATAAATGATATTGGGCTAATAGCAATTCGACTGATATATACCGATGAAGTTAAAAAAGAAGAATGCCTTTTTAATATGAATCTTAGAATTGGTGCGAACATTTTTGTGCCTCGATGAAATTTGCTTTTTTGTGTAGCGAAAAATATATTTTTTCAATAAATATAATGACTTTAAGCAATACCGGTATTGAGATTAACGTTATTTTAGTACTACTATGAATGAGCTTTCCCCTTTATATGTTTTAAAAAAAAATTATATGAACTTGCCATATACAAGAATATATTGTGCCAATTATAAGCTTACCCACTATAACAATAGAACAAAAAAGAAGAATACACAATTAAAAAGAGTTCTAAATAAGACATATTGTTATTAACCCCGCACCAAAACTCATTATTATCCTTGAAATCAACGCGACCCTTCCATCTGGCGCGGGCATCAAACAAGTAGTGTAAAAAGCCGTCATTAATCACTCGCCGAAAAAAATATACCATTGAAATGTCAAAAAAAGAAAGGTTTTGAAATGTTTGTAAAGATTCCGGCGACGGACTGTGCTGCCGGTGACACCTTTACAGATAAGCTGCTCCTCTTGTTACGTCCACGATGTAGAGAGATTCAGTAGGGATACTGTTTTTTGATACTTTTTGAATGATGAATAGTGGAGGTAAAATTTAAGTTAGAGTGGTAGAGCGATACTGATACCTCATATGGGAATAAATATAGCCTGGTTTAAAATAAGAATAGTAGTAGTACCTCACATAAAATTGTTGGGATCAAAAACTTTGTTGTAGTATGAATGTCAGGGAGTGATATTTCTGGATCATCATAACGCTTTTCTCCTCCCATTTTTTTCCTTTATCCCATTTGAAGGCCATTAACTTATCTACAATCCAACACTATATTTCGCCGATCCACAGAACTATGCCAGCCATCTCAAAACTGTATTTATACAGGCTGAACCTAAGACACAATAAATCTGCGTGTCATACGGCGATTTTTCGACATAGATTTTTTCACTTACTTTTATCCTATTCTAATTCACTGAATCAACATTATTAAAGTAGTTCAATCTTACAACTCAACAAACAACACTTATCACAATCCATAAGTATCTTGTCATACTGAACAGTTTCATTCCATCCGAGGCAACAGCGTGAATGCGCAATGGTGGCACAAAGGCCCGCCCGCACGTCCACGCGATAATGGCTTTTTTGTTGTTTATATCCACGTTAGCCTTGTTTCTAACACTTTATATACAATAGAAACTGAGAATAAACATCGAGTGTGAGCGTATGATAGTTTGTAAGCGATAGAGTTGGAGTATAGGATTATTGACCGTAGCTTGAAGATGGTTTAAATGAGAATATATGTCATACAGTCAAGATCTAGCAAAATTTCGGTTACAGTAGGACTGTACAGGACTGACTATCATTGTCTTTTACAACAAGTATTCAAATAGTGACTCATTTTGATGAAAATTCAATGTTCCAGAAATATATCACTTTTTCTCTGATTATATTAATAAAAATCGGCAAGATGATGGATATATTTTATAAAAGACGTTTAAATGCTACTCGGACGTAAACGACATAATATTTTAATTCTTACCAGTACTAACAAAAGTAAATATCTTATTTATAATAAAAAAATGTTGTAAGTTCTTTGCTTTTTTTGTGAAATATTTATCTTTGACCTTAACTTATAATATATTTCATTGTACAACATACAGAATTCCCAAGTAAATTTTACTTAGTGGTAATATAAAATTCGTCCTATATTTTACTTTCCATAAAACTTTCAAAGTAGAACTAGCGTATCTACGTCGATGTTCCCGAAGGCTATATTTCTTCAAGTTTTTGTGCGGGAAACTTACCATACCAATTATATGGAAAAACGGTCGGGCGCCGAGATTTATGTCGGCACATCTACATGCCCGTCAGATAGGTTAGATAACACTCAAGCTTCGGATCGCCTTTCGAAAATAATTATCGGAATTTTGCTGAACAGATTTATTGAAAACCTTTTTATTTAGGTTAGAAAATATTGTATATACAGGTTATTTCGATAGATGAAGAGCCCGTGGCCGCCAAACCATCGTAATTTTATAAAAGCTGAAAGTTTGTCTGTACATGCCTCTGACATAAGCATCACACGATCAGCTATTATGAAGTTCCGATCGTGGTTGCTTTGGAAGTTATGAGCTTTAATGTTTCTGGCAAAATGAAAGAACCATCAAAAGTGTCTGAATACCAAGGAAATATTTGTTTGTAGTTGCCTTAATAACATATATAAAATTCGGCTTTTATACTATAACTTTGCTTTGTATCTGTAGTCACTAAAACTACCACCCAGCTTCGTTTTCGATAAGAGTCTTGACAAACCCAGTATATGCAATAGATGTAACTCTCACCAATTTACATTTTATCTACTCGTATATCAATATAAGGGCATAAAATATTTAATATATTGCTACAAAAAAAATGAAAAAAATATTTACAATGGTTGGTCAGTCATTAATGCTTGCAGTAATCTAATCAGGGCCATATTATCATATTAATTTCTACACTACCAATAAAAAGGACTTTTTTGCTGGGCGTAAAGGGTATAAAGGGGCAATCTTTGTTCTATGCCCAGTATGGTTATTCCTGACTCAGGAAATGATTTGAAATATCTGAAGAAATCAAACATTTTAAGACTGTCGAAAATGTCCTTTATGTGATGTTTTTATAATAAATACAATACCATTAAATTACACGGGTGTACTTTCGTAATATTTTAAAAAAAAAGAAAAAACAACATTAAGAATTCCCGTCCTAGTGTAACAGAATTCTACTCAAGATTCCCCGAGCATTACTCCTAATCCGATTGTTTGTGATATATTATTTTCACAGACCTAAGCCAGGTTTCCGCACGACACAAAAACTCTTAAAGTAGCGCCCCAACTTAACACTTAGAGGAAAAAATCTAGTCAATATCATTGGCCCTCGCTGGGATAATCCTTTTTAATCCTCTAAGCCCTGCGTCCCTCCAATGCCTTATTTATTGAAAACCTCCTAAGACGGCCTCTGTAATCCTTCCCTAACAATACACTGGGATTGATTTAATGTATGGGATTGTTTTAAGCGCATTCGGGTGGCGTTGTTACATAGGATAGGTTCGTTCAGCCATAGTTCAGATTAAAATATACAGAGTTTCTCGTTAAGATTCTGTTTGGATAGCATTTGCGTTGAAAGGATCTTGGGACTGTTTTTGAATTGCAGTTGTCTCAGACTACTATTGTGACAGTATTTCGAGGTTAGATCCAAGATGAGCATCGACCAAGATGAATTTAAAAGTAGATTTACTGGTTTAATGTATTTTGTACTGTGGGTCTCTCATATTGGAAAGGTTGCTTAGGTAGATACACCGCAAAGTCTCTTTATCCCACAAAACAGCAGTGTGAATGCCCTATTGTGTTCCGGATTGAAGGATATTGTAGCCAACGTAACTGACTGAATATATTGAGACATAACACCTTATGTCTCAGGATGGCGACCGAAGTCGAATGACAACCATTGCTTTGTAATTCATAGTGTTTTTTTAGTTTTGCTACTTTTCATGAGCGGCCGTATCACTAACCATCAAGTGAATGAAATGCTCGTCTCACTATTCGTATTTTTAAAAAATATTAAAGTAGTATAAAGCCGTATAAATAATAAGTAGTATAAATATTGAAGTAGTAAAAAGTAAGTATATATCTCGTCAACTAAATCGAATATTTATTTATTTATTTATTTATTTAATCCTTTTTTGCACTGTACAGAAATACTAAAAAGATATTACACAATAAAAATAATAGTACAAGTGGCGGCCTTATCACACTAGGTAATTTCTTACAGGCAACCATGGGATGGATATATTAACAGGAGATAGAAAGGGCAGTCTAAGGTGTAAATGAAATAATAATAATCTACAATTAATAATTTAAAATAAAAATATAACATAATCACACTAATAATACATATTTAAATATATATACATACATATATACAGAATATACGAACATAAATATTATACATACATATACATAATATAATAGAATAGTGCATTTTATTTAAAAAAAAATTATTTGCCGATAGTACTTAAACATTTATGTGGCTCAATAAAGACGGACGACATCTAAATATCCAACTTGTTACAAGATTCCTAAAACCAATTTAGCTTAACCAATAAAACAGATAAAAAGATTCGATACTAAACAAATAAACCAATTAATCGGCTCAAACTTGGACAATTACGGGCACCTCGTCAAACGTATAAAACCCTTATAATTTGCTCCAATAAACGTTCGAAAACAATAAAAAGGGATAAAACGTAGAAGCGGTGGGCGTGCGTTCCCCACATAAATCCCAGGGAACTATGTGCCAAACGCTCCTAGTTGCTCCTGATAACTCAGTGTACGTCGCGCTGTAGGACAACCAGCTACAGATAGTCAGGTTTACAGATTTTTATGTTGGTGAGAATATTTTTTACTGTGGTCTTGGGCCGCTAAATTATTTTACAGCACCTTTTAAACACGTCTTTTTTATTTATGTGTGTTAATGGCTATTAAATCGTTTTAACGATCACTTTATAATCGATTTTTTAAAATTTCTTAATTTATAATTAAAAAAAATAGATTGGTACTGCAAACGCCCACTTTTTCATAAGAAAAATGTATTTTATGCAAGACATTAGGTAATTACCTAATGATTTACGAGAGGTGTGGAAAACCGTTGTGATCTATTTGGAAATACATGAGTGTACGCCTGTGTCCTCCAAGAGATAGATAGATAGATCAGGTCCATTATGGCCATTCATAATGATAAACATATCGTAGACCCAACACCTAAGGGTCAACAGAGTATAGATCTTGTTACTATTTTACATAAATATAATATTATTTATAGAATAGAAATGAATTTTATAGAAATGCCATAAAAATAGAGCAGAATGTGTTAAGTATACCTTCTGTTACTCGATTTTTTATGTCACAAACAACCTTACAAAATAAAACTTGTCGCCAGCGTGAAAGTATCTGCCGAATTTACTACAAGAGGGTCGCCGTGGTTCGAGATAACTAGTCGGAATCTGGCGCTTTGTAACACGTTGAGACGCTGATACTGTCGCCTCCTTCTAAGCTATTTTATCTTCAGCTGTGAAAATCCTAACTGATCTTTAAAAAGCTTGGATACCTGAGAATACTTAGATACAATGAATGAGAAAATACAGAGAAAGAAAAGAGTGGTGAGGAATATTTATGTACGTTTGGAGAGTTTATTAGGATTTCAATGTTGTATGAATGTTATTATATCTCTCTTAATAATAAACCCGTACCCTCTACTAGAATATAATTATGTAAGCTGATCAATGCACGACAATTGTAGACATAAAAAAATTAATTGAGAAGCTTTTAAATGTTTAAAATGCAAACATTTCTTTCAATTCATAAGTGAAAGAGATTCACACAGTATGATAATTCTACTTTATTTTTTATTTAATTATTTAGTCTATACCGTCAGTACATTTATATTTACACCCTCCAAACACCAAAAGACATTATTCCAAAATAAACTTCAAACTAAAAATAAATCGCACCAAATAACCGTTGACCAAAAGTAATTCTCGCGACCAATACCTCCAGAAAGTCTTCAAAGAGACATTTTCGCCGACAATTTCGGGAATCCAAAGGATTTTTTCGTAATTTTCGCCGCAAAACCATCGTAAAATTAGAGCGTTGGCCGGCCGGCTTCGAATCTCGATACCGTTGGATAATAGCTTTATACAGCAATAAACAAGCGGAGATAAGTGTGGTCGGAGGCTGCGTGTGTAATCGTAGCGAGCAAGACGACTGAAGTGACCGACTGTGCCGCGGAATTGTATAGAGTTGCTCGACTGTGTCTTTTGGCGTGTTGGAACGAAAATACTAGTCCCAATATAAATAATACATAGGAAATTTTTGTATGTTTCAATAGATCGACTTGATATGTAATATTATAGTTTATGTCTAGTGACCATATTATATCCCAGAAAAATGGATGGTTTCTAGAAGATGAGCACGACAAATATAGCTTTGAGAATCATGAGTATACATATATTGACAATGAATGGAGCTCAAAATATTATGGCCATGAAATCCTTGTATCACAATGAAATCATTATACAATAAAAAAATACTGTGCACAAAATGCTAGACAAATGCCAAAATATATCACATTTTTCTTTGATAGCAAATGTTTCCACAATTTTAGTTGTACTATTCCTATACGTCTTTACATCGTATTAGTATCAAAACTTTTAATGATTCCTTTCATGCAACAAAGAATAAACAAGAAAAACTTTTTCTTTGAGTAGTAGAGACAACTCTATATAATTCCTCAGTGCGTACTACCGGTAAGATCTGAAGAAACCTTAAGACCCTTTTCGGGGTGAAAGACGAACGAGTCCAATAAATTGGAAGGCGACTCTACATCCGCGAGGGTCCGGCGCACGTAGCGCTAAATTGCACTCTACCGCTCTACCGTAGAGATAAGTACTGCGAATAGTTTGATTTCGTGTTTATTTGGCACATTCTATGGGAGATCTGTTAAGGAGTCCGCTTTGATTTACTTTGAGATATTGGGGTGTAAATCTTTGCGAGTTTTCAAAAATATCGCTTGGTTGGAAAATATAAACTATACATAAGTCACTCGGCAAATATTTAAAAAAATCCTATGCATAATACATTGTGATATTTTTTGTACTCTCGTATTTTCATTTTACTGAAGACAACATTGTTTTATGAAGAAAGTAGTGTTGACTTAATATTTCATTTGGAATAATAATTCAAATAAAAAGAGTTTTGTGTGAGTGTTCTTATCAGACCCCAACAATTAGTATATTGAAATTTTATGATTCCGTCTATTACTGGAACTTTAGGAAATAAAAATTATATATGGACAGCCTCCGTGGCGCTGGCGGTCAGACGCCGCCTGTGAAACGAGAGGCCGCGGGTTCGATCCCCGCACCGAGAAAAATGTTTGTGCAGCCCACAAATATTTCTTTCGGGTCTGGGTGTTTGTGAGACCGAACAGTCTCTCGTAGTTCCTGATACCCACGACACAAGACTCGATCTTACTGTGGGGTCAGGACTATGTATGTGACTGTTGGGTGTTATTTATTTATTTATTATTTATTTATATACTATCGTAAATTCAAATGCGTGGAAATTTCAAAAATTTTCTTTTTAAGAATCTCAGTGACGAAATACTTTGTATGATATAAATTAATACAATATTTTAGGCCTAACGTAACAAAATATAATTAAAGAAATAAATGGAAATAAATATCAATAAAAGTCCACTACAAAAATAGACGAAAGCAAAGTCCTAATGTCCCAACAAAACGGGATTGAAACAAACGTGCTGACATCAGCATTCCCCATTTCCCTCTTGTTACAAGGACACTGTCTACTTCGACAGATGTTACTTTTGTCAGGCCGGCAAACTTATAACGAAGGTCTTGGAGACGGCCTTGTTACGCAAACACAAATTAATCAGCTTAGTTGGAAGCATCCACTGTTAGATGTTAGGAATTGTTATGCTCTGTGATTTTCTTGCAATGGTTCTTTTCATGATTCTTAAGAGACTGCGAAAAGGATTTTTGTGGTTTTATAAAAAAATGCCTGAGTTGAGAATATTTTTTCGTTGATTTTGAGTATAATGTTGCCGGTATTTTGAAAGGGCATTTGTCAGTATTCCAATTGGGTGCCAGTTAGTACTGAATTCGTTTACTCCAAATCTACATTTTAAAGAATTGAGAGAATTGCCAATATACCAGTGAAAACTTAGTAAACAGTACAAAAACAATATACCAGTGGAAACCTTGGATATACACTGGAAAAACAGTAGTCAAACATATTATGATATTTTATTATCCAAATCCTACCCTTTATAGCTTATTAAATATAGTCTAAATCATGCCTACACACCTGCGAAGGTTGTAAATCTGCAGGAAACATAACAGAACATTTTATGAATACCTAAAATACTGCCATTTGCTTATATAAATTCTTTACGGCGTGTTAAAATATAGCGCTTTTATTGAGGTACATTCTAAACGAAATTAGAATAATCAATTTTATTTTACAATATAATATTTTTTAAAAGCAAACGGCTTCATGGGAGAGACACACAAAACTTTTCTTGAAATTGAACACCACATAACATAAAATAACAAAAAAATAATATAGATACATTACAAATAGTGAACAACTGGCGGACTTATCGCTAATAGCGATCTCTACCAGACAACCATTACATTGTTTTAAAATTTATATTGTTTTAAATTTCGAACAATTAAATCAATTACGATCATCAAAACGAAGATACGTCCCAGGGCTTACAAGTCACATACTTTAAAATAGGTCGTAAAATCTTCACATACGTCTTGGCATATGAGCAGGAGGAGTTGGTCTGTCAGCGGCGTTGACTAATGTACGGAGGCACGGCCCTCCGCGTGTCGCGTGGAATTGCACGGAGGGAAGCTATGGACCTCGTGTTTTGGGAACTGTAAAGTCACGTATTGATTGTGATGGTGATTATAGTATGAGTATATTGAGATGGTTTCTTTGTCTCAAAAAATGCTGCACGTTGCTTCCTTTATTCAGTACAAAACGTAGCCCGAGTAACTACTGGAAATATTCAGACTTAAAAGCCTATGTCTTTGTAACGGTGAGTAAAATTACCGGATGTCTTAGATCTGATGGAATGACATGTTTAAAGACCTGGATAGCAATTTTCGTAGACATAGGAAAAACTCATCTTAGTCACTCACTTTAATAAGACATAAATTTCGGAATTTATCTGTGTCAATGACAAGCGTTTACAAATTGCATCTATTTAACATCATCCCGAAACCCACTCGCTCGTTTTTCAAAGCTTTGACAAAATACTTGATTCATAATACCTCATTCCAGCATCACAAACCAACCGAAGCAAAAACCAGACAAAAGAACACAATCTAATCTGATATCTCAACACCGCATTATAAGCCATTTTCAATAACCAAATCAATTCCCGTAAAATTAACAGCCAACCATTATTTGTTCACAAAGAGGCGCGCAATTTCCCGTCCACTTCGGTTCCTTCGCACTTGCCGTCAGAAACACAAAAATTCATTCAGATATCATTACATGGTATGTTCCTTGGGTTATTGTTGCGTGACGTGTTTGCGGATGTCGGAATTCGGGATTAGTTGTGTACTGTCTGTTAATTAGGTATTAGCAGGAAAAATAATTGCTGAAGGTGTGGTAATAAAGTGCTTTGGGTTTGGGCAACATTTAGCCAATAGTATTTTTCCTCTTGCTTTCTTTTACTTATTTATGTTAATTAATGTTTTGGAATAAGTCTATTTATCATTTTACCACGATTTATTTGTCACATTTCAATATTTCAGTCGAGTTCCAAGATAAGCAACAATTTTGGACAGCTCCGCTGTTGCAGTTGGTTAGACTTAAGGCCGTGACTAGAATAATGATTTCTTAGGTTTACGCGAATGTTACTCGTTGAAATAAAACTATTATTTACGGATTTTATCGCGGATTTGGATTAATTTTTAAATTTTTGACTTCCCTACGTTTCGATTACTTTACAGCTTTCGTGGTCACGGGGCGGACTGAGGTATTAGTCGTCCGCTCTGTGACTGTTTCAATTCAACTACCCTTATTTTACAATTATTAAATTAAAAAGTTAATTTTAATAGTTAGTCTGTATTTGCGATCCGATCTACGCAGAAGGAGCTCACCGTGTCTTGAGGTCTGGCAGTTGGTCTTTTGGGTTCCGATTTAATTAAATGTAGTATTGGATCCCATGCTTGTGCAAGCTTCAAGCCATCTTCTCTATTGAAATTTGGATGTTTTTTTTTTTATTTCAATAGCCTCGCGAAACATCCTGGGCAGGAAACGGTGTTCTTTAGCGAGGACTTGGGGCTGGTCAAAGCGGAGGTAATGCTTGGAGCCTTCTTTTATATGTTCAGCAACTGCAGACTTCGTTGAGCGTCGATGTTTGACGTCAGCTATATGTTCTTTCACGCGGGTCCCTATGCTTCGTTTTATTTGACCTATGTAGGAGAGGCCACAGTTGCAATCTATTTTGTATACGCCCGGTTCTTGCAAAGGTATATGGCACTTGACAGGTGGTAGAAATTGGCTAATCTTCTTGGGCGGCTTGAAGTAGGTTTTTATAGAAGCACGCTTCAGGATACAGCCAATCTTGTCCGTGACTCCTTTTATGTATGGCAAGACAACGGGGACTCGTTCAACTGTGGCTGGCTTCACTCGGTTTCTGTGACGGGTACAGGATGCAATCGGTAGGAAAAATCTGGACCTTGGATGAATAGACATGTCACATCACGTTAGGAAATACTCTTCCTGGATTACCATGCACTTTTTTATGGCATGGCATAATAACTACACTGCACCAGATGGTGAGCGGAAATGCAGTCCAAGTAAAGTATGGAATAACCATCAAGTGTCACAAAATACACTCACAAAAAGTTGCAATGCAAAAAATCACAATCGCCAATCCTCGATCTCTTTCCAATAAATTAAGCGATTTAATCCAATAAACCGTACAAATAAAAAATCACCAGATGTACATTAAAACGCCAACCCTTGGAACCGCTTCATCCCCAACGAAAACAAACAAAGCATAATGCTAAGGGTGCCTACATACGGGCCTAATCTGAGGGTGAATGGAAGCTATTGATAAATTTTATTCGGCAATTATAGAGTTGTGCTTATGTCGTAAGGGTTGCTTTGGCAAGGGAAGTGGTATTATGAGTGAAAAAATAGAGGAAAAATCTAAAATTAATGGTTACAAAATATAAAAGGTTTACAAAAACAATGATTATCTTATTTATTTACATCTTTAATGGACACAAAAAATGACAATACAGGAAAAAAACCCGAATTGCGATTTTATCAATTAAGGCATTGTCTTACAGATAACCATGAGTCATACAGTCTTAGAAAAATCATATATACGCGTCATATTGACCGAACATTTCCCCCTCGGAATCGAACCCGCGTTGAAATAAAACAGCGGGCGGTAATCCGGTAAGCCGCAACACCCTGTATGTAGTTGATAAGATTCTTACGGAATAGTTAAGCAGATGAATCAATAGAAGGGACTCGATGTTTTTAAAAAGTTCGACGTATCACACATTCATAGGAATAAAAAAATACATTTACCAATAGACCCAGGCCTCCCAACTAGTAAAATTGTGCTGGAAGCTTGTGCTCATATACTTACAAATTATAGTAACAATGAAGAGAGAAAAAAAGGAACACTTATAATGAATTATATAAAAATGATGAAATAAACAAAACCCAGATGTGTTCTTTAAACAGTGATCGTAAGGAACAATTTTAATTTATTCTTATTAGTACTCATTTTGTATGTAAATTAAAATTATACTTATTTAAAGTTTTAGATGAGTTCAGCATAAAAAACATTACATAAGTTGCCTAAAGTTGACATTTGTGACAACCAAAACCTACGTCGGTACCTACCTATGTACGTATCCCCTAAAACCTTGAAAATTTATACTACAGTCGGGACGCTTACGTCATATGTTAATAAAGTCGGTGCTAATAGTACCTATCTTTCAGATGATGTAGAATTGACTTAGCATACCTCTCAATTTAATAAAAATCGTATCAAAAATACCCAACACATCCCAAAGCTAATTTCATGTATAATTAGTATACAAACAACAAGGTATCCGTAAAAAACCTATTTCCACAGCGATCATTACATTTAATTACGTTTTCTCATGTCGGACTGTACGTGGGCGCGTAATCAATCTTACCCCTCCCTCCCTCCCCTCCCTCTCAGCATCCCTCAGACTCCGAGGAGGGCGCCGCAAAAACAACTAATAACGACCGAGGAATCTAACGAGACGAGAAATCTAACTGGAGGGAAATCTTTTGTGCTCAGTCAGGTTTGTAATCATAAATATAACAATCAGACACTGAGAAAAATAGTTTTATTTCGTACGAACATTATTCTACATAAAAATAATGTTAGAAATGTTGTCGTTCATAAATCCGTGAACCCTACAATTATTTTACTCCTTCTTTTTATAAGTAATGTAAAAAGGGGGAGTCTACTTAGGAATGGATCACATTAACTTATGTAGTGTTCCGGTTGGAAGGACATTGTAGTCAGAGTAACCACTGGACATATTGAGACTTAACATAGTATGTCTCAGGAAGGCGAGCGCAATGTAAATATTGCTTTGTAATAATGTTGTTTGGTTTTGGTTCTATCCTTGAGCGGTCGTATCCCTTACCATCAGGTGAATTAAATGTTAGTGTCGCCATTCACCGCAATAAAAAAAACATGAATTTAATCCTATACCTCTTTATTCAGCGGACTTCTTACTCCGCTGTATTTGTTCATATCAACAAAAATGTATCTGTATTGTTAATTAGATATATAATTAATCTATGCACGGTCTATTGGGCACATACATTTTGAAGCATTGAAAGAAGTAAAATTCGAAACACTCTCCACAATTTTAAAATTATGACACACAACTTTAAAAAACACACTTTTTTTACTTTGCAGGTTCTAAATATTCGAATTCATAAAAATAAAATATTAATTTAAATTCCCTCCTACATCCACCTGGACCATTATTCATTGTTAATTCAACAAAATAATTAATATTTCCTCACCCAATTTACCCCAATTTTAATTGCATCCTCCCATCCTTTCGAAACCGCAACCCATCCATCGAAATCTTGGAGACGTCGCGAAACACATTTGTCACAAGCTGACATCCCATTTGGTTAATGCGCTGAGGCTTTAAGGTTCAACTTTGAGACCTCTATTCTCGTAGTGGTTTTTAGCCTTGTGTGTGAATGATAATTAAAAAAAATAATGCGGGCATTTTTATGGCTGTAGTGAAGGTATGAAGTTTGTCAGTGAATTTATATTTTACTTCGATATTGGAATGGAGTGACTACGTTGTTCCTAGTGGTTATATACAGGGTTTATCTGAATAAATAAATAACAGCCAACTGTTATATATGTACATAGACCTGACCCCAAACTAAGAGAGAGTCTTGTGTCGTGGGTATCAGGAACTTCTCCGTCTCACAAACACCTAGACTAAAGAAATATTTGTGGGCCGCACAAACATTTCTCTCAGTGCGGGGTTCGCACCCACGGCCTCTCGTTTCACAGGCCGCGTCTAACCGCCAGAAAATATAATGATTGTTATGTTTTCCTAGCAGGCACGAACTGCCGTCTCAGTAGCAATTATTGATACCGAAATACATTAATACTCGTACATAGGTCATTATAGATTAGTTTTTATGTGTTACTAGACTGAACAATGTGTTTCACTGATAGTTACTTTATTCAATGATCTGAACTAGCTGTAATATTTTAATTAAAAACTAATATTTAGATGCCGGCTATGAAACGAGAGGCCGCGGATTCGATCCCCACACCGAAACAAATATTTGTGTGAACCACAGGTATTTGTTTATTGGCTGGGTGTTGTGAGACCGAAAAGTCTCTGGTAGTTCCTGATTCCCACGACGCAAGGCTCGATCTTAGTGTGGGGTCAGGACTATGTATGTGACTGTTGGGTGTATTTATTTATCAGATATTACCACACAAAGCTTACATGGTTTCATTCCTCTTTGATGCAGAATGTAAAACAAATTATGAACCAAAACACCGATTTATACTCTACTACTCTACAAACCCGCATATCGAAATAACTTTTAAAAAACTCAATTCAATTATACAACAATTATCACCCAACAATGATGCCTTATTGTCATACTGGCCGGTAGGCAGAAGCTATATATAGAGCATTAATTTACGACGATACCCTTAAAACGGCGTCTGGGTGTGTCATTAGCATTTTCTACAATGGACCGGCGCCCGTCGACGCAGTGACGCGACACTATCGATTATTATATTTATCGAATATGTACTCGTTATAATAATTATACGAGTAAGGTGTATTGATGTTGAAAATGTGTGTTGCTTGTTATCGTTACATAACATCAAAAAATATTTAGTATTTTATGGGCTTGGTTCTGTGGCATCATCTATGTATAGGTATTATGAATAGGTTCTTAGTTTAAATCTCAGTTTTGGTAATCTACTTTATGTGAGTATATTCGCTTGAAATATGACTTATTAGTCATCAGAGACTTTAATGTCCGTATCCCCACTGACTTGCTCTCTATCACAACACTTTATTTCAGATAGAGTAAACAATGATTCGCTCAAAAAGTTCATTGACCTATTAACGGTCGCCCAAAGTGATATTTAACATATTATACGAAACTACGTGATGGCAATTATTTGGTGATATTTAATTTATATCCAATACTTCGAACATTTGCTTCCTTTCAAATGCTTCGAAAACCTTTTTTATTGCATGGGTCCGCCAAACGAGCAACCTGGTCACGTGATATTATAAGTGATCACTGCCACCAATAATCATTCAATATCTATCGCCGATTATAATTGCATCACAGATGTGTTGCATGGAAAGAGAGTGAAAAAAGGAAAAGGGTATTCGACATCCAGCAATCTCACTCACAGAACGAAACACGACAGCAAAGCTGTCTTTGCTGCCCTGGACTATCCTACCCATGCTCAGCTCGCTACCATTTCCTAAAATAACCTAAACATGGCAGACAAACGACAAAGCCATTATTAAGCCGAAATCAACACGCGTTAAATGACCAATTACCGCTCTTCCACAAACATCACAGTGAAGATAACTTATTTATTGGCTTGTCGATAACACAATTATCTAAACGCGCAGCCCTACACCCCGGTCTGGTCGTAATTGCACGCCACATTTCGGGTGAAAATACATAAATTAGACCTTGTATTAATTCCCGATAGCTCCTGTTATTGATATCCTGTAATGAAAAGGTTTTGAATATAACACTTTTAATTAAATCGTAAATAAGGTGTTTTGATAAAATTTTAACGGTGTTGTGCGTTTTTGATAAGTGGTGCTGTATTGCTTACAACTCAGCCTTGAAATATATCGTTTGCCAACGGGTATTCTATTTGGCTGGCGTTTTAGTTAACTTTGGGTTCTTTGTGTTTACTTTCTGAATACTCTTTAAAACTATCTTGCCTTAAAACTATTTCATCTAAAACTCATTTCAAGTAATGCAGTGTGCCGATATAAATATTTATGTAACTATTCAAAACAATTACGTAGTCTACTCTATGGCGTTTGTAGACTTCGCTTAAAGGACATTTGGTTATAGAAACAAAAATGTTATTAGGTTAAAAACCATCAAATTCAAACGTACCTTATTCAAACTTATTTCAAACAAATCTTATCAGTCAAGTAAACAAATAGTTCAACATTGCAAAACTGACCGTTGGCCACCGTCAGCACAATCAAAAGGAAAGTGTGGAAAGTCAGTATCCAATTCAGCGCCGTCAGCACTTCGCATAAAAGTTCTGCGTGGACTCGGACTGGCCGGAGTGAATTTCAAGACTCCAGTGGAGCCTGTTAAACTGTCAGCTAAGGTAATTGTAGAATGTGGTTAGTTGATTTTAATGGTTTTGGGTAAATGTAATAATATGTACGAAACTATATAAATAAATCAAATATTTTTGTAATATAGATGTGTTCAACACCTTGCTTTTATAGAAAGCGTGTGCTATAATAAAGAATTATTTTGACTCAGTTTAATCTACATTTACCAGTTTTATTGAATTGTATCGACTTTGTGGTGTATAAAACTTTTAATAGTTAAATTGGAGATAACGGTGTGGGTTATACATTATGTAACATGTAGTTATAATTACATTTTATTGATATTTATGTTTTCTACCTTTCGAATGCGGAATTCACAAAACATTTTATGCTCAAGTTGTCTGAAGCAACTTCATAATAGCTGTAGTTTGTTTGCTAAATAACTACTTAAATTAGGACTAATTTAAGTAGTTATTTAAATAATATATTATGTACATTTAACCGTTTATTGTTCCAATAAATAAAATAAAACAAAAATAAAACCAGAAGCCGCAAATTTAGAGATATCATTCGCGCACTGAGACTTTTTTTTCGTATTTTTCATTTTCATGTATTGTTGGGATCAAAGAAAACAGATATTCAAACATCAAAAAACTGATATTCAAGATTCCAATATGCGTTTTAGGCGTTTACTGGCAACTGAAATAGTAAGTGGAAGGGTACAAATCAGATGGGAAGAAAGGAGTCTCCATTCTATAATTACAAGGTTTTCCACCACTATGTATCATTGTGTAGGTTGATAGGAATATATTACCATCAACTAATTGTTCTCGTCTAACTAATCGTTATCGTATGCTTCTCTAGAAATTATAACTTCAAACCAAACAACCTACAGACAATGTAAACTCAATCAAACACAAGGCTACGAATCAATCGTCGGGAACGAGGGACGCACGCACGACCGCGCTTAGTGTTTGGAGGTTAACGAGCCGTGCCGCGAACGTACGGCCGGAGGTTCGTGACGTTTTTATTGAACTGTATCATACACATGGGATGTTAGTTTTATTGTTTATCGAGTGGAGGAAAACAGTAATAAAAGTCTTTTGCTTGGAAATGTTGTGATATAATGTGTGCTTCGACATTTATTATCTTTGAGTATCTTGCTATAAATCATACGTTTTAGTAAAAACCTTTCACACTTTAAGTGGTATAATGCTGGTAATTTTATTTACATCGAAATGTTGTAACAATTCATAACATATTGTTTGTTTGATTATGCTAATATCTAGAGTACTGGTAAATTTTTTTACTGCCAAATTCTTAAGAAAATTCGGACTTAACGCACTCGATAAAAATTAGTTCACATCAGAAAGGTCACTTTTGGTTAAATATAAAAGTATCCTGGTGTTGAGGAATATAAAAGAGGGGCTATGTAATTTCAATCGAGCAAAATCTGATAGTTTTAATATAGGTATCTAATCCATAAATTGATAAAATCATACATTGATTAACACATAAAACGTGAGGCGTATATATTTTTACAGCTAATAGTCATTTCGTTTCCATAATAGCTTTTCTTTTGAATAATTAACACATTAATGGAAAGTAATTACACAAACATTTATAATAAACGAAACATTTTTATCGCTCAAAACAATCTTAATAACATAATTAAATATTCCATTTTCGATAACAGCTTCTGATTGTATAATATTCTGACCAGTACCCGGACAAAAGCTGTTTCTAATAAACGTAAATCTAGACGGCCATGGAGCTAGGTTTTGTGGTTTTAATAATTCATTCCAGTTTAATATTTACTAGAAATTGTATCGAAATTGCTTCCATAATTGTGTTCTTCTATATTTAACTTTACTGTATAACATTACATAAGATTAAACATTACAAAAAATTCGATAAAGAATTTCAATTACTTACAGAGTATTTCATACATATACCAAATACAAAACCGGTTGGATAAGTTAATTTTAAGTAACATCCCTAGAATTTTCTGCATTAGCCCATATACGTCCCACTGCAGGGCACGAGTTTCCTCTACAATCGATTATGATTGAGAGGGGTTGTAATGAAATGTAGTTGCCATTTATAATTAAGTATTATTAACACCAATATTATTAACACTATCTATCTATCATTTATCGATCTGATAATCCCTCAGCGTTGGGGCTCTTTTATCATTTCACATAACTGTCAATCGTGAATGATTAATAATCTACAGATACATGTCATCATTTTTAGGCCCGATGCATCATTGTCTATTCCATATTCATGTGTGATCACACCGCTGATCACAGTTGCCTAATTTTAATATCCCGATTGACCGGTTGATACGCCAGCGGCGGTGTCTCAGTAGCGGTAATCCAATAGCGATGCGCCACTGGCTGCAATTAGCGCAGTCGCTGGACGCTTGCGGCGCACCGGACTCCGTGATGGAGACTGTGAATGGTCAGATGTGATCTAGATATGTTATTGTGTTCATACTGATATTTCACTGTACGATTTTTCATAAACTCATTCTTTCCTAGAAGAAATAGTCAGAGGTGCCAGGATACCCACATTTCGCCTTGAATGTTCCATCCCACGATTTGATAGGTGGCGAGCTTATCGTCATATCGGGCACACAAACTTGATCGCTGATGATGAATAGAAAAATGCAATATCACTTTGTCCGACTTCATTCATCGATTCGATTCGATTCAAACCCAAGATCTCAGCTTTGTAACCGTACCGTTGTTGTACTACGCCACCGAAACGCTGTGAAACGTGAGGCGTCGGGTACGATCCCCGCTCCATAACAAATATTTGTGTGATTCACAGGCATTGCATCAAGTCAGGTGTTTGTGAGAGCGAAAAGTCTCTCATAGTTCCTGATACCCACGACACAAGACTCGATCTTAGTGTGGAGTCAGGACTATGTATGTGACTGTTGGATTGACTTATTTATTTACTATGGAGAGGTGTCTTCTAGTCTCTTCCGGTATCATTCGATTACATTCATACTTTTTTTTGCCCGATATGTACACATCACAATCATGGTATGTTTATATCAAACCCTTATTATCTTGTACAAAAACTTATAAAAATATTTTTGCAGTTTCCACACAAATTCGCGCATGGAATATAATGAAAATGCATTGCATGAATTTTTTATGTTTTACAAAATGTAAAAAATTCAACATAGTGAAAGTTTCACAAAGCCCCAACGGCAAGTGTTCCGGTATGCAAGTTTTTAAAGCTATTTTTACTCGGCCTTAGCTGTATTTTTTTTTCACATATAATTTTTCCTTTAAGTGAAAGATTAACATATACAATATAATCTTCAAGCAATAGAGGAAAAGAAAACTAGTTTGATTTAATTTATTTTGTTAAGATGAACAATCTTACAAGTTAGGACACATCGTTTTACTGAATTAATAAGACAAAATTAACTTCCTAGCTTAGAATACTTATCTTTTATAATTCAAGTAAATATTGGCTCGAATGTCTACCATCGCAAAATTAATCAATCGAAATGATTTGTAACAAAAAAATCCATTTTTTTAAGACTGAAACACTATTCAAACCACTTAATCCCACAAACCTGAAATTCATGTTTGTGCTTACCCCACTGGAGTGATGTCAACAGATTGTGTACAAACGGTCTCGGTTAAATGGTCAACGATTATCACGCAATGATTGCTCCAACCACATCTATGACGATATCGCCTAACAATCTAGCAATATAGCAATCTAGTTATATAGCAATGTAGCAATTTGTAAATAAGATAGTGGAGCTGCGGATTTGACCTTTGAGTCGATACAATGTTTGTGTATGTTGACATACATACATAAATTCACGCCTTTTTTCTTAGAAGGGGTAGGCAGAGGTGCCAGGACTCGTTCGACACATTTCGCATAACATGTTCTGTCCCACGTAATGGTAGGGGGCTAGTCTATCGCCATATCACAAATTCCTGACTTCGGGCCGATAATATGAATAGAAAAATCAAATATCACTTTGTCCGACCCGGGATTCAAAGCCGGGACCTCAGATTTGTTACTTTCGCCACCAAAGCAGTTGCTACAATTATTAAACACAGAACATAATATTTTGTGTGGAATAGACGTCTTAATATTTTCTCCCTGCAATTCCTGTAATATAGAGCATCGAAAGTTTGTTAACAATCATTCATAAATTTCATTCATCAATACAATAGTTTGAGTACAATTCAAATTGTATCATCCCATTTACGACCCACTGCAGGGCACGGACCTCGTCTACAATCGGGAGTACGATTGAAAGTGGTTAGGCCATATAGTCCATAATATAAATAAAAATACAATTATTATTTTGATGATAGGGATGATGATGATGTGATGATCTGGATATCTCTCATTTGAGAGCTATTCACCAGTGCATTTATTACAACCAAACTATAATTAAGGTGTGTAAAGTCAACTAACAAAAACTTGCATAACCTATTGTGATGTCGAATAACATAACTCATAGTAAACATAGCTCTGTCCAAAGTATGTAGATGTAGCATAGGGCAGCATTGTGTATTAATTTAGATTACAATTACGTGCAACACAAAACAACGTGATGCCAAAGCCCACGTCGCTGGGGCCAATTTGCGGCGCGTGCATTGTCGCTCACCCAATAGATTGCAATCTGTACAAACAACGGCACGGATTAATCGTTTTAGAACATTCATATAGAAATGTTGGATAAGAATTTACATACTCTTTCTAATTTTACAGACAAATAATAATAAATAAATACACACAATAGTCATATAGGTACATAGTCCTTCTTCTCTTGAGTCTTGTGTCGTGAGTATCAGGAATTACGAGAGAATTTTCGGTATCACAATCACGCAGACCCGAAACAAATACCTGTATTCATACAAATACTTAATCAAACCAACATATATTTATTCAAAAAGTCATTCACAAAATCTTTTTAATTGTTAATTTCTACCACCACTTCGGAACGTGTTGTAGCTATGAAGAAGAAATGATGCAAGAAACTCTCTCAGCAACACGAACTGTCTTTTTATTTTGTTTCTTTTGACCATTGACATTTCATTGACCAGCCGCATCCCTAGTTTCGTTGTTCTTTGGCGACGCAAGCGACGGACGCCCATTATGTCGATCGTCTGGCGGTGTAATTAGCTGCTGGTTCAGAAGTTTCGTGTCAAAATCGACAAGTATATCGGCCGCGGTAATTCTACAACAATTTCAACTTTAACTACGTGGTTAAGTGAGTTTTTGGCGAAATTTTCTGAGTTTAACTACTGTTTTGTTAACTTTGGAACTGTTTTCAGGCTTATTACGTTGAATATATGTACGTGCATTCTAAACTCCGGCTTTATTCATATTTATAAAACTATTTAAGTAATCAAATGTTTTGTCTCCTTCACTCAAATTGAATTTAAAAGTAACTCGAAAGTGACAGAACATTTGATAGCTTAAAATAAGTTTATAGATTTTCTATGAATTATGTTGAATCTTTTTATATTTGTATTTACCAGAATTTCAAATTTACTTTGCCTTAAGTTATTAATTAGCATTTAGATTAAAACCAATAGATTTCATAAATCTTGACATGTTTCTATGGCTTATCTCTTGTTGTACTTTAATTAATCAACCTTTACCAATGATTTAATTTGTACACGTGTAAGAAAATATTAATGTCAATATAACATCAACAGCATAAATATCCCTATTAAATAATACAAATTCATAACGATCAAATATATTTCTCTACTCATTACTTATAAAGGGGTCTGAATTCTTAGTCACACTTTAATGGGAAGCGTTTAGTAAAAAGTACCTATTTACATGCTTCAAGTCTCCCCCAGTGAAGGGGGAAGGGTTAATAACTTACCGCCTTTGTTATGAGCTGTCAACATGAACGTATATACCAACTTCTCAACCATTGTAATTCGTTCATACTTTAATTTACTGCTCATACGTGCATAAATAGTCATCTTAATAATGCTATAGTTTACTGTGTACTGTAAGGATTTTCAGAAAAATGAGTATTACTGGCGGTAGGTCTCTCATATGTGAGAGATCATCTGGGTAGGTACCACCGCAATGTCTATATCTCCCGCTAAACAGCATTGTAAAAGCACTGCTCTGTTTCGGTTTGAAGGACTGCAAAGTGTTTGTGCGATCCACAAGTATTTATTTTGGGTAAAGGTGTTTGTGAGACCAAAAAGTCCATAGTAGTTTCTGATACCCAGGACACAAGACTCGATAGTGTGAGGTCAAAATTACGTAACTATGTGACTGTGGAGTGTATTTATTTAAATATATATTTGTTATAATGGTATATTAACAACTTATATACATACTTTATCCTCCCAAATTAAATTACATAAGCCCACTTCGGACTTATTACATCAGGCTTACATAAGACGCATAGGATACTAATAGAATGTTAATAGAATAACGGTCAGTCCAGTGCCAATTTGAAGCCTATAGGACATCTAATGCGGCTTAATTACTGCCATTAGCAAACGGCAGAAATTAAGCCGCAACGTCAGACGATAATTAACTATCGATATCAATAAAGTTACTGAATCTGAAGTAAGACAAGATGTAGCCACCTAACTTCAATATAAAACTATATCACTTCCGCAACATAGTATCACAAATAATACTGAGTTTTTCCCAGAAGGGAAAGGCAGAGTTGATACGAGGACTCCTTCAGTTAACCTTGTGTTTTCTGTCCCACGATATGATAGGGGGCGAGCCCATCGCCATATTGGGCATTTGACTCCAGGCCGATAATGAATAGAAAATCCAATATCACTTTACACGATCCGGGATTCGAACCCGAGACCTAAGTTTTGCAGTCATACAGCCTGATGTATATTAAGTGATTGAAGACGATTTTCGAATGTACCATTAAGTCAATTAAAACCATCCATTGGCACACCATTTGTATTCATGCATCGCTTTTCCAAATATTGTTATACCCTCCTGCCTTCATAACACGGTCATGGTACGTTATGACAAACATGCTTCAATGCATTTTGTAAATAGAACAGCATAGGGTTGTAACATCGTTGTGCTTGCCCATGCATACATAAACGAACACTGTTGTCTCAAATTCCAATCACTTTTCCCAGATGCGCCACAACCCTAGCCAGTTTTTGAACTATCGAGAGCCGTAATCTATGCTAGTGTGATAATTCACATCAAAACCAGAATAATACATAACAATACTGTCAGATTAAGTGGTTCTGAGCGTTTGACGCCATTAAAGCCTGCCACTATTCCCGTCACAACACTTCTTAACTACACATCTTAGAAACATCTTAAGTACACCAACTGTACACCAATTTAAACTCTAAGCACTCGTCAAAGGGTTTAGAATTCAATGGGCTGGTTATATGATATATGTCAAGGATTGTGGTGAACTTTCGCATCTGTGATTAAGAGTTTATGACGCGTGATGGATTGTCGACTCTATTGTGTTAGTGTTAGGGGTTGAAATCGATATGTTCCGATTGATTTATGTTGAAAAGGGAGTTAGTGGGAGACAAGCGAGCGTGTGCACAAAGAGTGACAATGTTGTGTGAAATCCGCGTTAGCTCGGGCGCTACGGTTAGCTAACTAATTATTTTAGATTGTATCTTCACGCTACCTCATCCTTTATGGACTAGGCAGAGGTGTATTATAAGACTTTGATATAATAACCTCTAAATTATTGGTATTCAGTCGCTTTCAACATAAATATTTCTTAGCACAACGAGTTCAGCTGAATAAATGAAACAATGCAGGGGTATTACTGATATTTGTCGGATTACCATCATACCATCTGATTTACTGGTCGGTCTCTACTATGAGAGAGGCGACCTAGGTATGTACCACCACAATGACTATTATTCCCGCCAGACAGCAGTGTAAATGCTCAGTTGTGTTCCATTTTGAAGGACTTTGTAGCCAGAACCAGAGAGAACTACTGGACATATTGAGACTTAACAACACATGTCTCAGGATAGGGAGTGCAGTGGAATGCCAAGCAATACTTTGTAATTTGTACCACCATATCATCACGAACTCGTCTCGCTTTTCAACTAAATAAAGTAAACTGAGTATTTTTGAGCCATTAATAAATTAAAAAGTAACAAAACTTTACTTTAGCCAATATGCGTTATCGACAGTTTTAACTATCTAGTTCGAACAGGGCAGTATCTACATTCGTGCATGTAAATATGAGGCTATGAAGGGTGGACAAAGTTAATGATGACTGTCTTTTTTTTTCTAGAAAAATACACAAAACTACGTCACAGATAAGTTATAACTTGGAAACCATATCCACAGCTGTTGTAAAAAATACACATTCCCAACACACAAACCATCTATTCCCAAATCTAACGTAACTGGGAAAAGGGGTAAGAACAGGGTGAGAACACAAAAAACAGTAAGCAATACCCCACGGACGCCGCCCATTTTTCGTTCCTACCCCCGTTTTTTGTCAATACAAAAAGTATGTCCCGTTCGGAGGTAAATTGCGAGATTTTGTCCAACAGTAGGGTGAAATCCACTTTGTTTCAAGCAACAAAAAGGGGAATATGTACGTATGTTTGAGTTTAATTAATGTTGGTAATATCCACACGTTATCCTCTGACAATTTAGACGGTCAAACTACTTAGCTTTTTATTGGAGTAATTGATTGGCTTGGGGAATTATTGTTGGTCATTATTTTGTCATTTCGCTGTCGGGCACATAGCGCGAAGAACTGATGGCTGTTGGATTGAAATGTTCTGAAATGGAGGCCATATACAGGCAAGCGTAGTGTCGGACGCCCGCCTCCAAGGTGATGGGCGATCTGGTTAAGGTTGCAAGAAGTTGCTGGATGCAGGCCCCTTCTAACAGGTCAATTTGGATATTATTGGTAGTGGCGTATGTCAGTAGTAGACTTCTTGTGGCGCAAGAAAGAGAGCTCATATATTACTTTGATATACTGAAACTAGTAAGTCATTTCAACGACCACATTTGTATCCATTGTCACTACAATATAAATAAAGCAATAATCAACCCTCGCATGTCAAACAAGCTGCCATATCTTGAAGCCACCCTTAAAAATACCACCCGCCGGAATCAAACCCGCACCCTGCGTGAAGGTAATTCACTTATGCCCCCCGCGACGCTGTCTGTTGAATGAAACACGCTGTCTGCTGTTTAATGTTGTATGTTGGTTAGGGTGTCCCTTATCAGTGGCGGTACTTCCATAGAAGCCCAAAAGCCCGGCTTGCCCTACTTAATACGTACATACTCGATACTAAACACAAACCATTTTATTCCGTACAATACAATCATATTTTATTAGAAAACTATTACAAATTTTGAATTTACCGCGTCCTGTCGAGAGCGCAAAGGTCGTCGTCCTGTCGCGCGCCTAAAATCCAAACTATTATTATTAAAAGCGCCTGCGACGGTGCGTCGCGCCGAAGCGCCACGCGAAATTCATTCAAATATTAATAACATTAAAATAAGAAGTCCGCTGGCTCCACACGCTCCCGTAGTAGCAACATTGCAAAATATATCTATCCTTTTCTCTCTCGTGTGCTTTTACGAGGCTTTTGGCAAACTCGATATTTGTATGGGGATCTCACGAGTGAAGTGCACTACAAATGTATAGGTATAGACATTTTGTATAGCAATTTGTACTACACCAAATGCCCGGCTTTTTAGAATGAACATCGTACGTTTCATGGTCGGCGCGTTGTTATTTAATATTATGATTTATTAAAATTTATTTTTATTTTTATTAATATGGTTTTATAGTTTTAGTACAAATAAGAAGGTACTTTTTAATAAAATATAATTGTATGTCGTAATATTTATGTTACGTTTATGGACAATACTGTACGAATTGCGACTAACTTCATATGTATTTTGACATTTTGCAATTGTTAGCTGTGATTGTTAGTATTTCTCAAAAATTAGTTGTTTTTAGTGATAATGTTTAGTTTTTGATATTTAGACTTTTTGATACTAAAATGAGTGGTATTGTTTTGCTATGATGGTGCGAGTGTGACGGTGAAACTACTCATTGCCGTTAGAAAGGTAAATTTATTCAAGTGTATTGTAAATAAACTGGCGCGAAAAATACGCTGGGATTTTGAAAGTCGTGGTATATCACAAGATACATTTTATCGACTCGCTTTAATATACTATGTGCGTTCTTTAATTTTAACATGCTCTCCCCTTCAAATAGGTTATTAAACAATCGTGTTTCATATAGTTTATCAAACGCCAAGATTTGTGTTACATTATTTGGAGTTTAATGATTTATATTTAAAATAAATTAGTTCATCCCTTCAATAGAAATTATATCAATTGTATTACAAGAAACATAACATGAATGTATTAATAATAATTTCTGCCGGCGAAGTTATACATGGCAACGTAGCTGTAGCTATGCTTTTGCAATTAAAATGCGATTTAAAGTTACAGATGCATTTCCAAAAGTGATTTAAGTTACATATTTATTTAATTAATTGATTTAAAAACGAATAATAAGTAATGCCTTCAGCATATTAGGAATATTTAGATGGCTGTGCAAATCGCGCCATCTATTAGATTTTTACGGAACAACTTATTGTTATAGGTGATTTCATATCAGTGATAAACAAAGCTGTTATTTTAATGGTTTTTATCCTATTCGGAGATTGAACGGTAGGATTTTCTCGGTGCCTGAGGTGTCGGATTCGAATCCCGGGTCGTTTTTTTAAGATTCATTATTATCGCATAGGCCCGCCTCCTATCACATGATGGCGCGGAATATGCAAGGCGAAACATGAGTGTCCTGGTAGCACCTCTTCCAACATGTGTATGTATAGATGTTATGTCTGCCGACTTAATACCATTTGCTTCTAAATCAATACATATTAAAATATCTAAAAAAAATATTGGGCTTGCCCTAGTCCAGAACCCTAGGCACGCCACTGTCCCTTATAGGACAAAAAAAAAACTTTTTACATATTTGAAACGCATACCCTCTATATTTTTTATAAATGCTAAAACATACTTAAATATGTTTTTATTTTAATTCTAGCTTGATTGTAACCCGTGCCGACCGAGCTTCAAAGTTTATAAAAAATCGTACTTTTTCGTGATATTTTCGCCCAGTGTAAAAATTATATAAATACAATATATAATGACTTTGGGAAGAATAAAACAATATAATCATAGAGCTTTATGTAAATACACAAAATAATAACAATCAGCCAGTGTAATTCAAAATATTTTTAGCGTAGATTTTTACAATCTGGATACAAAGTTCTATGTTCTTGGACACAGCGCAACAATAATTGGTTTTGCTCTTCTTCAGCAGTAATGAGTCAATTTAAATCTTGCATTAATGTCTTATTTTCTTTCGGCAGTGTCATTTACAACTTTCAAACCACTTATTTTCCATTTAGATCCCAAAAAATTGCGTTATCGTTCCAAGAACATACATCCTTCTGGAGAAAACTGTCGTCGATCTGTAACCGATATTGAAATTATTTGCTCTTCTCCTAAACGAATTCATCGAAAGTTTTATCTGAATGCAAAAAAACAACTGATTACAACAAACTCACACACACACACACAAAATAACATATGTATGTACTAACCAAAAAAAAATTACTAAATAGCTTTTGGGGTAGGTCTTCCTTGGTGAAACCCAGCATTTGCTTGAATGTGAGATTTTATCTCTTTTTAAGTCGGCGATCATTTTTCTTTTAGTGTGATTGTCAACTTCATCATCAAAAATATAATATGCAAAGACTGTCTCTCTGGCATAAATGCCACAAGTGATTGCTAAACTTACTTATTGTTTAGTTTTTCGTAATCTTTGAAAACTTTCAAGGAGCACCAATCTTGACTAGGTGCTTTACTCGTAATCGCCACTGTGCATTCGAGCCAAGGCTTTAACATACAGTGTGACTATAACTAAACAAACATCTTGTAGAGCATTTTTGTCCTTTGCAATTATTCGGAATTGTGACTAATGCAAACATATTTTTAAAAAGGCTTTCGTTATCCATCGTACCTGATGCATAACTTCAGGAGACCTGAGTTTTAGTTTATTGGTTGGATCACCTCCCTAAAACATTACACCTAGTTCAATCAGATTGCTGTTATCAAGTCTTATATTCTTTCCTTTTTATTCCAATCGTCTTTGTCTAGATTTTTCTTCTTTTATGCCCTTTTTTTGTCCACACCACCTAAGCATCCCGGTCGACCTGGTTCTCTCTGTTTCTTCAAATTACTTTGTCTTCCTCTATTTTCATTCTCTCAAATTCGCAATATCGAATAGTTTTTTCTAGGTCTATTTAAGTTATTGTCACGGTGGTTGTATATTTCTTGAATCTTGAGTCTTCTTAATTATATTTTTTTTTGCATTTCTCCAAACGTGATACAAATCAGTAAGTTTCTCCACGCAGTTAGGGTTAGACTTTGTGGGTATTCTGGCTTTTTCCCAAAATATAATGCACTCACCAATCACAAGATTTGCACTTTCAAACGAAAACTTGTCAATTTTGCATCATTCATTTGATGGCTAGGCGTTCCGATTAGAAAAATATTTGTTTTATCACCTCATAATTCCACTGACATCATTATTAATGTAATAAACAATAACACGCGCACTCAAAATCTTAAAAATCTCGCTTAAAATGACAAATGAAACGTATAGTTACAGGTTGCTGCGCCGGTACTCGCGTAACTTGTATGGAAACCTTTAAATTGCAAGTCGGCACGGGTTATTGTTTGTAAAACGGGCTTATATTTTTTTCTATGCTATATTGGGTTAATACGAAAGTTTTAAAAAGGTATGCGTTGAAATATATTAAACTCGAAATTTAAGGGACACCCTAATGTTGGTAGATTATTATTGTTAAATTAATAAAAAAATTGATATTTTTGTTGTTTCTAGATAGTTTTAGTTTTGTTGAAGGTAAGAATATCATGGGTAATATTGGCAGAATTGAATATAACAAACATTTGTCTCGGTGCCCCATAGAAGTAGAGGCTAAATAATAAACAAAATAATGAAAATGTGTTTGTATTTCGTAAAATTAACAGCAATTTACTACAAGAGCACAGTTTTACAAAAAAAACAATATGGCGTTGGTTTCAAAAGTACTATGAAATGACAATCATAAATCTGCAAATCAAACTTCGTTACAAAAAACTATTCCCCATAAAATACCAAATTAATTCTAATGCAATAACATGCCATTCGCGGCTCCCCAACAAATTACGACAGTGACATCGCACAATGCCAAGTAATCGAATCAGTCGATTATCAAATTATTTTTGTGTACATTGCGGTCTTTGTGGGGCCTTTATTGAATGAATATGTAAAAGGGAGAGCATTAGTAGTGCAACCCTTTGATGCGTGCCACTTAAATCTAATTATTCGGTGCATTTTTAAAGGAATAATGCAATTTTACATCGTTGTACATGGCTTGATGGGGATGTGTTTCATTGTAGGGGTTTGACAGTCTCTTAAATTATATTAAAGCGAAGTTAGCTCGTACACCACAGAAAAAATCGCGTATTGATTGATTCGATGCTTCAGCTATTAATATTATAATAACTTACAGTATTCCAATCTTTTCGATTAGATGAGAGAAGAATAATGTTTTCGGTGTTAGTCCATAACTTACATATTTTTTAAACTTCTCAATTATATATGAAAAGTAAGAAAAATTTGATTACTAGCAAAACATAGTAAGTACCTGACGACTGGTGCAGTGCAGATAAAGAACTTGCTACAAATCTTTCAATTGTCTATGAAATTAAATCACTTCGCATCCCATCTTAAGATGAATAAGTATGAAACAAGATGTAAATAAGTTAAAACAGTACAGAAATCTTAAGTGCGTCCGCACAAAGAGTTGCGGCATCTCAGTAACCGGCTGTTTGTAAATGTTCCCGAAGCGCAGTCCACATTAAACTCAGTTAAAACTTGGCGCTTCTGCTTTGTGCGCGACGGCGCCGGCCCGCCATTCTTCTCAGATAATTGGGATGCTGCGTAACAATTTCATCCGAGATTTTAACTGACAAACTTCGCTCATTGCTTTGTTTAACTATTTAACTGGATGAGATGTATGGGTATTTGGTGCTCAGAATTCCAGTTACTTCGAGTTGGCAATGGTTATTGTAGTCGTTAAATATTACGGATAATCTGCATTATTACGTTCGTTATAATTCTCACTGAGTTTAAGTAGGGACTAACATTTTAAGTATTCTTCAGTTTATAAGAGTGTCGTGTTCTCTCAGATCAGAACTTCTGAGTTAAGCTCCATTTACTCGTGGAGAGTTTCTCGCCATAAAGATGTGATTAATTATTATCATCATCATCATCATCATCATCATCATCATCATCATCATCGTCATCTTAGCCGCAGTCCACTGCTGAACATAGGACTCCCCAAGGATCTTCACATCGACCTGTTGGAAGCGGCCTGCATCCAGCGACTTTCTGAAACTTTAACCAATGTTACCGACACAGCCCATAGGATTAGAAAGTTGAAGTGGCAGTGGGCCGGGCACATGGTGCGTAGAACTGAAGATGCGATTATCGTAAGGACTTAAAAAGTTCGCATAGTGTGAACATTTGTCAAACACGATAATCTTATGGTAATTATATCATAACTTTCTCGAGGAACTCTCCTGTGTAAATGGCGCTTTATAACACCTATAAACTCACACCAATACCACTAAAGTAAATGAAAAAAAAACTAGAGATAAGGCAGTTCGTATCCGTCAGTTGTCGTCTTAATATTCTGTTCAAGAGAAGAACCTCGCTCAAGCCTAACTTTAAAGGTCAACAACCAAATTATTCGTAAGCTACGTGCCCCACAAGTTAATTAAACAATATTTATAATTTTCCTTATTTTATCATGCCAGGTCGAGAGCCTTTAGCTCAAGTGGGTCGAAGAGACGGTTGTTAAAAAAATGTTCCAATAAAAAACTTAATTTGGTAAGATATAAAACTCGTAAAGTCGGTTTATTTAATTTTGTTAAGAAAAACATAATTTAATTTAGGTACGTACTTGATTTTTTATTTAGATCATGTAATATTCATCCTTTGCTAAAAATAGTTCAAACATTTCCCCAGATTTTCCGGGCAAGCTAAACTTGTTTGTAGTATATTCATACTTAACCAGACACCGATCATTGTTCTGTATGGTAGAAATGTGGCATACTGATCCCTAAGAGTACTTAATCATTCAGTATGTGTATATCAATGTATTCATATAATTATCAATCCAACATATTTTTTTCGGGAACATACACATACATATATAAAATACACATTCAGATATATTGTCGTCATTTCGTCAGGCCACCAATGTAAGAAAACTTATTGCAAGCTGCCCTTCATTGGTCTCTTTTAACCTATGTTTAGTCATTTATTTATCTTGTGTAACTAATGTTGCATTCATATTTTAAATTCATTTCTATAATTAAAAATCTTTTCCATAAACAAAGCAAATATATTTTGTCTCAATTTATCACATTTGCCCCACTCTTATCGTGCAGTTTGTGAAACTGCAAAAAGTTTATATTTGACATCGAGCGTGCACAGTGGGCGCATAATATTTTTTACCGGACAAAATATAAGGCATTAAATCATGGGACGAGCCCGGTGGCGTACCAACAAAAGGTTTACGGTCTGTAATTAGTTTTTTGCGACCCCCACGTCATAACTCATGTTCAACCGCATCCGTTATAAATTAACAATTAATTTTTTATGCTGTTTTTTTATTGTTCTCTGTTTGATGATTGGTATCTGGTTTGAATTATTTGTTTGTTTTTAAATTATGGTAAATGAATTAATAACAACTAATTTTGTGAGATGAGTTTTTCGTTTAGTTCTATCTAGGGAGAATATAATGTATCGCTTAATTTATTAGGAATCAGGAACGTCCATTGACCAACTAATGCCTTTTTTGTTTAAACTAGATAGGACAAATGCTTCTCGAAACTTATTATTAAAAAGTATTGTATGGTGCGTACTACGCTGTCTTCATCACGCCATGACATTAATTTAACTCCTCCGCTATCTTCCTTTATAATACGCAAGCATGAAAAAATTTAATGGAAATTTTAAAATACTGCGCGGTTAAACATATAAAATTACAACAAGCTACATAAAACTACAAAATAAATTAAGCGTCGAGTCTCCATATAAAGTTATGGAATTAACAAATGACACAATTTAAAAAATTATTTTATTTGCATGGAATAAAAAAGTGGCGTGAAATAATTTAACCTTTTTTTTATTTTCGACACAAATTATTTGTTTTACAACTTTGTGTATTTGGCTTTAATAGGCGGAAAAAGTTTATGCTAATATTCTCTTTATGTTGTTTTTTGGCGCAGAGACAGAGCTCTTGTAATTTTACCCCATATACCTCACGGCATCGTCAACCTTGGTAGATTCTGATATATTTTGTTAAAGATTTATTTATTCAATTAATAATGTTAACTCCATTTACATTAATTACTTAAAGTTAAAGTATGTAGTCATGCATCTTGCTTGCCAAAACCCCAAGCTCTCGGTTAATACCTTCGCTCATTCATCCGCAAACAAATCACAGTCAGGATTTATGTCTAAGAGCTTTAAGCGTGGTTAGCACGCAGGTTATTGGTGACAAGACACGGAACACCATGCGAGACATTGGTATCGCTACAATATATGTTTATGGATTCTACAGTAGTAGGGATGTACAATCGGCACAATCGATCTACTCTGAAATATGACTTATGCCATCTTTGTGGGACAGAGACGGGTAGAAGAAGACTATTATAGGCTAGTTTCACCTCTTTGTGTTCTCTTTCTTTCTATATAATTAACTAGTAGTCCGGCCCGACTTCACCCGGGTGCAGATATTTTTTGAAGCTATTTCACTTTAAAAACAAGAACTATTGCGTGTGTTACTGTTTTAAATATTTAAAATCGTTCACTTTTCCCTCATAATTCTTTCAGTTTGAAAGAGCATCGAATGTATTTCAATTTCTTTTGTCAGGATATAAAGTAGCCTATATATTAATCCAGGGGTCAGCTAGTTCCACACAAGATTTAAAAAAATTGGTCCAACTGTTTGAGCGTAAAGAAGTAACACACACACACAAATACTCGCATTTATGATATTAGTAGGAAAAAATATGTTATACTTGATATTTAAAAATGCCCAGCTCGTTACTATACGCACGCCCTGCGGTGTCTGCGTCGGACGCTCGTCTAACCGCAGCTGTGTGTAGGTTTCTACATAATGTAGACTAATGCTTTAGAGAAATATGTATTGTAATTAATTAGGTACTATGGTATAGTGTAGGATAAAGCGGATTTCCGAAATAATATATTTTGAGTAGAAGGGTAAATACGTCGAAAAGCTAATCATTCGCCCCCTCATTAATTTTGCGGCAGTGTGTATGTACATTGTTGTAAGCAATCAAGTCCTGCGGTCGATTCTTGAGTCATCGAATCCACTGTGTCTTCTTCGAATGAACTTCTTTGAATTTTCTGTCTAGTATTGCAATGAGCTCGACTACTATAATTGGACGAAAATAGTTTGGAAACATTTTGATGTAAGTTCTTTGTTGTATTAGAGTACACTTTACAGTTTATGTTTATTGAGTTCAACAAGTACATCAATCAACTAACCATAAACGAAGCAATTTTAAAACATTGTTCAAGCAATAAATAACGGCACTATATAATTTTATTGACCTCTTAAACTTAAATGAAAGCCGGGCTAAAATGTTGCGCACTCTAGAACATATTAAACTTTTATTCAGCGTGTGGGATCGAGTTAAAAGTTTCGTTTCGTTTGTCCGCGCTGCCGGTCGGGGCCCACTGTGCACTCAATTTATTGTTAAAGAATTACTGTAATTGCTTTAAAATTCTCTAGCGGTACGTGCACAGTGTGTCTATATGAGGTTTAGTGTGATTGAAAATTTATCACTTGGAGTGTGGTTTATGCACTGCTGTTCTTTGTAGTGTTATTTCTTTATTTTATCGTAGCTGTGTTGTTGTTAGTATAGTACTAATCATCATTAATATCATTATTGAATGTGCTTGATTAAGGTAACATTGTCTCACAGTAAAATAAAGAGAAATACATTTTTTGGATTATATTTGATCACTGATATGACAGAAAATCTACAAGGGTCTTGGGTTCTTGTGTTCGTGTGCTATGTCTCGGCTTAAGCCAGTGTGACTGAATGCAAATAATATTATATTGAGACTCAACATCTTATGTCTCAGGATGGCGAGCGCAGTGGAATGCCAAGCAATGCATTTGTGATTAAAGGTATTGTTTGGTTTTGTCACTGTTCATGAGCGGTCGTAACGTTTACTACCAGGCGAACGGCATGCTGGTCTCGCCATCAAATGCAATAAAAAAAATGGATTAAATAAAGTATTATCATTTTCATATTCATTTCCGTCCAGAATCGCCAAGGCATCATAATATTTGGTTTGCAAATCATTTACCATAAATTACATGGGAGTCAATATTTTCTTTCAGTAAACAAAAAATGTCTTACAGCTTTAGCATCTCCTATTCGTGTAATTTTAGAGAATTTTAAACCATCCGTATTTTGTCATAAAACTTAGGCATTGAATAGTGGACGCAGTATTCAGAAAATAATTTTATAAAGCAACAATCGTGTAATCGTCTTATTGGAAAAAGTACTGTCACAGATGCTAGTAATCCCTTAACACCTGAGGAATCGTAGATGAATTTCCAACATTTTGTGGATGAATGTGGATAGGGATGAATTATCGAGCCCTGTTACCTCATTGACCGAACTAACCGCAGTCACGTGTTGTCGGTTTCCACTGAAACTGATGCGACACCCCAGCCATGCAATAATCAATAAATAGATTACATAACTTATGAAAAATCTAGAGTACTTGATAAAAAATATTATTTTTTATATTTATTTAACATATAGCCATCTGTATCTGTATCAGCCCATATACGTCCCACTGCAGGGCACGGGCATCCTCTACAATCGACAGTACGATTGAGAGTGGTTAGGCCATATAGTCCACCACACTGGCCTAGTGCGGGTTGGCGGACTTACATACCATAGAAATAACATATAGCCCTATAGCTATAAAAAGCTTATAGAATATGCAAACGTTAGGCTGACGTTTTTTTATAGCTGTCTAAATGGCAATAGAAATACGAGTAGTATCATCCAGTTCTTAACAATTATAATATTTTAAGTTAGGATCATTATATTACAATGCTTAATACTTATAATTTTTGAAAGTTAATTGGTCTTGTTTATGACCAGAAGTGACGTTCACCTTTACACAAGTGACTTACTTATTTAGAAATTTAAAAAATAATTAAAATTAATAAGATAAGATTCACTTTATTCTCAGTAGTCAATATTTCAGTCAAAGTTCTACGAAGTCTGCAGCGAATGGCGGCGGTGTGTCGATGAAAGCGTAATATTCAAGGCGATTCATTAATTTAATTTATTCAAGCTATTCCGACAGCCGGCGACAAATCTCGGCTTTGCTCATTCATCATTTGATAGATGAAGACGAATTATCAGAAAATCCAAAGTGAGATTATTTTTAAGTATTATTGCTTCTGAATTCACTATTTTAAAAAATAGTTTGTTTTCTCTTTATGATTTACACTAGTCAATACATTAATTGTGCGACTCAATATGATATTTCTTACTTAAGCCTTTCAGTTCAAATGTGTATAACTAGACTCTAGTAATGGTGCAAACCGAGAAATGGTGCAGACTATATATCAAAAATATATTGTAAATATTTATATTAGGTAGGTACTCAGTTTTTCTCATTATCATCATCATCATCTTCATCAGACCGTTGCAGTCCACTGCTGGACATAGGCCTCTCCCAAGGTACACCACAGAGCCCGGTTTGTAACTTATTATCGCAAGGTAAAAATGTGACATTTTTACCGTACATGTGGCGTGCATACATGTGGCGATTTATAGACGAGGCCTGTGTCCAGCAGTGCACTTCCTTTTCTGAAGAAAGACAGACACTGTGAGATTCACGTTGCCATTCAACGAAAGAAGTAACTGAATTTAACAATACTGAAAATGACAGATCAAACTAAATATAATAAAACCAACCCAACATTACGCGAAGTTTGTCCACGAAACAACAGTTTTATTTAAACTTGGCCGTGTCGATAAATATCCGTTCCGGTCGAAATTAACATCTGTCCGGCCGCGACGCTCCTGTAATTTTCAATTAAGTGTAAAACTTGTTGCGAGGGGACGGTAGGTACTTCGCTTTAAAAGTATCCCTTTGTGTAGTTCCGTGGAAAATCAAAGGCTTGCGTCACTGGTGTTACGTCACGTTTGTATTGAGATGGATGTTTGTGCAATTTTGTAAATAGAATAACAAAATTAATAACAACATGTCAGCCTACATGATATCAAAGAGTGGCCAAATTCAGGTAGATTCTAACAGATATCTACGGGAATTTTTAGAAACCTGTTTCTAGTAGAAGCAATAAATATTATACCGGGTATCTCAAGACTGCTACCGAAAACGAAGCTGGGTGGTAGTTTTAGTGACTACAAACACAATGCAAGTAAAATTTTTGCTAAGAAACGCGTCAATTTTTTCTTATCATTTTTTTAATATCGTCATTATTGGGTGGTAAATCCATAGTTTTAGCTAAAATAATAATTTAAACTCTTTTATAACTTAGAGTCTTTATAAATAAAAGGGTATACACTATTATTTTACGAAAAAATGTATTTACCACCCAAATACGACCATACAAAAAAATAACAAGAAAAAAAATTGTCGCTTTTTTTCCAACATTTTCTGTTGCATTGTTTCTGAAGTTACTTAAACTACCACCTGGCTTCGTTTTCGGTAGCAGTCTTGATATACCCTGTATAATAAAAAAGACAGCTGGAGGAAGCTAGCTTCATTCTCAGTGAGCAAGTTGGCAACCGTGTCTCATCCGTTTACTAGACCACCACACACGTCATAACACATACTTTATATTATTCCGACACTCAGCAAGGAAAGTTGCTTAAATTCTAATATTTTTATTTCTTAATTTTGATATGTTAATATGATCTTCTTAATCTTGAAAAATCCAGATCCTATCATCGTTTAAATGAAAATGGAGATATAGATGAAAATGTCGATGAGGTCAAACCTACATGTTATTTTACAGTCAGTATGTGTCCCAATTAACTACAAGGGATGTTAATTAGAAGTATTTTAGGGTCTTTCTCGTCGCGTGACTTAATTACAGCAAAAGCTATCGTAAATGTAAATTAATTACGGATGTCAATAGTCACCTCATTAATCTATTGGCTGTAAACCACGAGGTCATAAGTTTGGTTTTGAGGACAGTTATATTGGTGGCAAATTCGCTAATATTTTCTACCTCATCTTTTGGTGAAGCTAAAATATCAGCTTACCGTTTAATTAAAATAAAAATAACGTATTGATAATTGTCACCATTCCAAGATGTCAAAGAAAAACTCATCACCATATTTAAATGTAAATTATACTTGATTCCAAACAAATGACTTTAACAATTACGTCACGAACTCAATCAAGCACCGCCCAGCGAATTCCAGTCCATTTGGTTTATGTTCAAAATCTCGATGTAAGCTGTCGCCAGCGATAGTTGTCAAGGCGCAATTAAGCCGCGTCGGCAACGGATAAAAAATATTGACACTTGATTGACTATTAATTTGTAACCATTTGCCGTAATTGGGGCTAGGAGAAACGAGGACAATTTATAGTACTTTTTTGGTTCGGTAAAGTGCCTAACGGGTGTCTCTATAACCTATCTAACTTTAAAAATAGACATTACTATGTTGATACAATTCTACGCTTCCTTAAACGTAGTTAAATATACATATTTAATAAACTTAGCGATCTATAAATATATGTATTCACTATATCTCTCTATCTTTTTAACTGAAACATGAAGGGCATCGAAATACCTAATGAAATCTTTTGTTAAAGTTGGATGGATTATCCAGAATGGCTGTAAATTTCAACTGTATTTTTTAATACGTCCAACAGTCAAAACAAATAGTCGTATTTGTACATAATCTTTCGTAATGAATCAATGAACACGGTGTTCATTGATCAACGTTTATCAAACTATAATATCTTTATGTTTACTACTTTTGGCCGCCAAAACAATAACGTTTTAAAACACTAGTATATTCTTTATATGCAACATTATCTTTATAACATTATAATGCTCAGGTATTATAAAATTGCGGAAATTGCAATCTAGATAACACCGGATATTATTATATTTAAAATGTCGTCGAACAAATTCCAAACAATAGCATATAATTTTCATTTGCACATGAAAAATATTACTCAAACGCACTTAAACGGTGAAAGAAAACATCGTGAGGAAACCTGCATACCATAGCGATTTATAAAAAATTGTAATCAAAACTTTGGGAGGTTACAAGCATTAAAATTAAAGCATATTCGTGATAAATACAGTAAAAAATAGTTTCAATTCAATTTGTGGCTTCGTTTAAAACGAACAAACCATAACTCCCTCAGAATATTTTCATTCACGTCGAAGTGTTACATTCCTAAATTATACTCAAAAATACTCATAACCTTGAACCGGCAGCCGTCTCGCAAATTAAGTTTCCAAAATTACAATTCTTCCAGAACTTGGGAGTTTCGTGAATTTTCCTAAGAACACTCGCCGTAATACATTCCGCGGGAACTGGAGAAAGTTAATAAAATAAATTAAGTGAGACCACAAATGGCTTGCTACAAGAAGCAATCTAATTATCGCGCTATACTGTTCGGGGGTGGCCTGTGATGTAACCACGTGACAATTTATAGACTTTCTAAGCGAAAGGAATTTTACAAGGTAATTTGAGGCTTCTTGGATAAATGCACTGGGGCGAAGTAATGGCGCATCCTTGCAGGTATTGTATGTGTGAAATAATTAGTACGCTACTGTATTCTTTAAAATTAAGGTATAGAGACACATACACATACACACATACATAAACGCCATCTGGTGTTACCAGGCTAACCTCGTTTAACCTTGTGTATTCGCCCCTAGTTGTGATAGTGGCTACATTAGCCAGTTTATTGCCATATCAGGAACAAACTTCAGACTCCAGGTTGATATTGAATAGTAAAATCCAATATCAAATTGCCTGACCCGGAATTCGAACCCTTGATTGAAATCAAAGTTGAAACTTTGTAATCACACCGTAGTAAAAACCAACGATCGACAATTTTTTATTCAACACTTCGTAAGTATTGTTAAAATATTTCCATATATTTATAGTATTGGAACAAATGAAATGTAACCGCTACCGTCCTTGAACCAACACCTAACTGTATTTAATTATTATTATTTTTTCTTATTTTTGCCATCTTTCTAGGATCACAATCATGCCTTGTAATAAAATAGATCCGCAATAATATCCGTAAATAATAGTTTTATTTCTATGTTACACATTCGCGGAAATCTAACAAACCATTATATCTTTTAATCTAATATTCGTGACTGCAATCAGGATGGACTAAAACACTAGCATAATCCACTTTAACTTCCCTGGGTACAAACATTACCCATGAAGTAAAAAATATATTAATGTTCACAAAAGGCTTTTTCTTGAATTTGTTTCTCCATCCATTCAGTGCTTTAACAAAATCGAATTGAGATATGTTCTAGAAACTAAAGGCTATGCTATAAAATAAAATGGACACCAGGGCTTATCATTTTGATATGGCTTTCATTTTATTAAAAGTTTACACTCGATTACAAAATTATTAAAACTGGAATGACTTGTATTGCTACGTATTAAATCATGACATTGCTATTAAGGTTCATTGAACTCTGTATCAGCCCATATACATCCCACTGTAGGGCACGGGCCTACTCTACAATGGAAAATACGATTGAGAATGGTTAGGCCATATAGGCCACCACGCTAAAACGGTGAAGGAAAACATCGTGAGGAACTCTGCATACCATAGCGATTTATAAGTATTTATATGGTAGGTATGTAAGTCCGCCAATTGAACTAGTTAGGATAAAAATAAAAGGCAGTTACGATCCCAGTACGAGTTACTGAACACATTGGGATAATGACAGTAAAAAATATAATGTTAATGCACGCGAATGCCGACGCTACCCGGGCGGGAAAAAATCCTCGCACTAGAAAATGACTTTCTTCGTTTATCTACAAGTACTTTTTATTTAGCATTACTCTATATTTAACTTTCCATTATATCCTTTTTTATTCTAAACTGACCTCACTTCTTTTCTTTTCCTCAAATCCATCCAAAGATTGTTTATAAGAAATCATCTTGGGCGATTAGACTGCCATCTGTACTTTGATAGTAGTTTGTAATATTTTTAAAGTTTTTTTCCCTGTTTTGTGTGCAGTAAAAAATAATAAATATAATATTAAAAAATCAGTAACTATAGACCTGATGTTAAATCAAATTTATGCAAAGTTGTTAATGAAATATCGTTCGAATTAATTGCAAATATTAGGAAGGTGTCGGTTGCCAAGTGGAAAGCGTTCCCGTGTCCTATGTATATTTAATGAATCCTTCAAGATTACATAAAAACCCTCTTCGGAGACACATCCTGTGGGAACATTCGCAACGCGCTATTGTATATTCATACATTATTAATGAATTCCAGAGTTTTCAAAATCCATTTCATTACGTGTACTGTGTTAGCTCATAATCGACCTCCACTGGGGGACCTCCACTCCCCTACAACCGAGATTTTGTTGAGGAGGGTTAGGCTGTATTCCACCACGCTGGCCCAATGTGGATTGGTGGATTTAACATACCATAAAAAATCTTAATATCTCTATACAACTTCCCTCGCGATGGTTTTCTGCACCGTCAAAGTGCCGAGTTATTAAATAATTTTCAAAACATCCATACCATGGATGTATTTATTAAATACAGGGTAAATCAAGGTTATTACCAAACATGAAGCCGAGTGGTAGCTTTAGTTACTTCAGTCGCAAAGCAATAATAATTTTTTTTTGGAAAAAAAGCGGCGAATTTTTTTGTTATTTTCTTCGTATTGTAGTAATTGGATGGTGAATGCAAAGATTTTTTCTAAAATAATAGTGAACACCCTTTCATTTTTAAATTCTGTAGTAAAAAATTGTAAGTACGCAATGGTTTAAATATTTTTTAGTGAAAACTATGTATTTACCTCCCAAAAATGATGGTATATAAAAAAAATGTTTTGTATCAGCCCATATACGTCCCACTGCAGGGCACGGGCCTACTCTACAATCGAAAGTACGATTGAGAGTGGTTAGGCCATATAGTCCACCACCACGCTGGCCTAGTGCGGGTTGGCGGACTTACATACCATATAAATTCTTATGAATCGCTATGGTATGCAGGTTTCCTCACGATGTTTTCCTTCACCGTTTTAGTGCGTGGTGATTGACTGTCAATACACACATGACTCCGAAAAGTCAGAGGTGTGCCCTGGGATTTGAACCCGCGACCACCGTGAACATGTTGGCAGCCGCGTCTAGTCCGTTTACCAACAGGCCACCACGCACTTATTTAAAAAATAACAAACAAAAAAAATTTGCTGCCATAATTTTAGTTCCATTATGTTTATAGTCACTAAAACTACCATTCGGTTTCGTTTTCGGTAGCAATCTTGATACATCCTGTATACATATTAAACATAAATGAACCAATACAGTTTTATGTTTGAATTTATTTAATCAAAAACACATTTTCTATTTTGCGTTTCATATGAAATGGAATAACTTTGTCATATTGTGGGTGTGTCGGGTGTGGATATCGCGTCAAGCAATTTGAGCTGTGTGAATTTTGCAATGGTTTTGCCGAACATTATTTTGCCTGGTGAATTCGTGTTAGAGTATTATTTGCATATTGATCCGTTGGAGCAAGGATTGGATAAAGCAAGGCTATTTATATGAGCTATCATTATCTTCTATTGTATTGCCGATTTAAAATTATATACCTAATAATTTAAATATATTTTATAGACACAACATTTTTTTATTACTTATTTTTTATGAAACAAATGTACGATAACACTAGTTTTAATATAATTGTAGACCTATAGTTTCGTTTATCTACTACGCGGAATTAAAAAGTAGAAAACTGGAGCGAAGTAGGTACCAATTTAAAGTTTAATAGAAAAGTAGTAAATAAAATATTCGCAATACTGTTACGTTTGTTTAAATGAGAATTTACAAAAATACAGTGAAGTATTTCAATGATTTTTCTTTGTATTTTAATGAGCAAACGAGCATATAGTATCTATATGTAATCACCTAATGATACTGGTCATCTCCGCTCAAGAACATCTGTAATACTATAGAGCATAAATATGAGCGGGCGGCGTTTAAGGTCGGGATACGCACCTATTTTTAAGGTCACCTGGTCGTATTTGTCCGGAAATTATACGGTTGGGAAATAGTTGCAGAGATTTTTAGTACGTGAAAGAAAATTTTGGGAGAAACGTTTGTACATGTGTAAACTAATATATATTTGGTCCCTGCCGCTCTAGTTACATTAATGAAATTTGTATTGGATTTACCTCGTATAATGTTAGGTCGACGCTTTGCTGCTCTTTTTGGCCCCAAAGGCATAGACTTCCACAACATACGAGTTCACGTCCATTGTCTATCTTTAAAACCTACAAGAAACTAAAGAACTACAGAACAGTAAGAAAGAACGAGGTTACGGCTCAAAATGTTTGTAGTATCCATCCCCTTATCTAATGAAACGTTGCCGGATGCCCAATACCCCTTTTTTATTATTGCAATGAATGGCGAGACGAGCATGCCTTTCACCTGATGGTAAGCGATACGACCGCTCATGAACAGTAGCAAAACCAAACAACACCTTGAATAACAAAGCAATGCTTGAAATTCGACCACGCTCGCCAGCCTGAGACATAAAATGTTATGTCACAATATGTCCAGTGGTTTCTTTAGCTTGAATGTCCTTCAAACCGAAACACAACAGTGCATTTACACTCCCATTTACTTTCATTCCCGTACAAAAAAACTTAACAAGAAATACTTGGTATTTTACGTCAATTTCCTGTGAATTAGTAGATACGCCGGAAAATGGGTGTAATTTACTTATTATGCTGCAATAAATTAAATATAATAAGTATTTATATGACCGGATTTCTGTTGATAATATTTTATGAATGAATTTTACTTATCATTGCCGGTCTACGGCGCTGCGTCACGTCTTGTCGATGATGATATTCATGAAATAAATAAAAATAATGTACATTCATTTGACAGCCTCCGTGGCGCAGGCAGTTAGACGCCGCATGTGAAACGAGAGGCTGCGGGTTCGATTCCTGCACCGAGAGAAATGTTTGTGAGGCCCACAAATATTTCTTTCGGGTCTGAGTGTTTGTGAGACCGAAAAGTCTCTCGTAGTTTTTGATACCCACGACACAAGACTCGATCTTAATGTGGGGTCAGGACTATGTATGTGACTGTTGGGGGTTATTTATTTATTCATTCGCTTAGTCCTAACCCAGTACCCACAAAGATTCAAGTTTTCTCAATCCCTCCTCTCCTCTTCCCATCCTTTTACCTTCTCGCTCTTCTCCTAATTTGATAGGCTGGCATTTGTGGTTTTTGTACTGACAATAAATCTTCCTTTATTACTTTACTTTTTTAATGGAAATGCCTCGTTGAATTAATTTTTAGTTTGAGTAAACTAGCTCTACTCGAACATTTTCAATATCTCTCAAAACATTAAATAGAAAACTAACAATCACCAGGTAAAAAGTATTATCTTATTGTCAGTGGGGGACATTCCTTGAGGTTTCTACTGACTTTATGGTATTATCATCAACATCATTCTCCGATTCAGGTAGCCTACTGCTGAAACTGCTACCTCCCATAAATTATTGAGGATAAAAAAGCCTGGGATTAGGTGTTCTCTTGCACATTGCGACCCCCTGGGGCCCTGAACTATTCGCTTATTACACCACCTAATTTAAATAATTAAAAATATCTAAAATTGTGAACTCAAAAATTAAGCTATATACAATCAAATAAATCAATTAAATTATATGACGACCGATCGAAAAAAATCATATAAAAATAATAATTAATATGGCAAATCTTTGTAATACAAGTCACAAATACTTATTTTAGTAAATTGACCAAAACCAAGCCCACTGAGTTTGACTCGCTGGATCTACTCAGAAATGGGTCGCGCCGCGTAGTATCCAGTGGTAAAGTAAAGCCCGCTGAGTTTGTTCGCCGGGTCTTCTCAGTCAGGGCCGCGTTGGATCCGGCAGTAAGCCTAAACATACGGGACGTATCGGAAATACTTATGGTCGTTGTCTTAAGTTGGACCCAAAACAAGCCCACTGAGTTTTAGTCGCTGGATATACTCAGGACTGGGTCGCGTCGCGTAGTTCCAGTGGTAGTGTAAGCCCACTGAGTTTGTTTCGCCGGGTCTTCTCAGGAAGGGCCGCGTTGGATCCGGTGGTAACTATAAACCGCTACGCACCGTTGTAATATTTATGGTCCACAAATAATATAATTTACTTTGACTAACGTAAATAATGTATTTCTTTGACAAATAAATCACTATAAAGTAAAAACTAATACTTTAAATAAAATATGAATAAAAACTAAATAAATAAATAAAACTAATTATAAATAAAAATGAAATTAATTTAAAAATAAATAAAATTAATAAATAAATTGATAAAAGCAAGAAATTAAAATAAGTAATAATAAGTATAGGAAATATATTGTAAATAGAGATTAAGTTCTATGTGTATTGACTTGTCATAAGAGCTCCTTAATTGCCTACGTGATCAATAAATACATTTCATTTCATTTCATTTCATTTCAAGAGCAACCTGTTACAAGCTACCACCGGTCTCCTACCCACTAAATCACGTATTATTTTTCCAACCATTTCAATATATTCATTTGTAATCCTCTTTTTCGTGTTCAGAGCACCGTGAAAAGATATAACTGGGGGTACGATTCGAATGGTTAATCCGGAGCCCGTTTATTGCAATGCCTTGTCGAACGGATCCGGTGAGATTTTGAGGGATCGAAATCCTCTTTGTCTCAAATCAGTTTCGGTTGCGGATTTTTGAGTAAATCTTATTATAGAATGATGGTGGAATTCTGGATTTTTTGGTAGAAAAATTAAACGGGGTTTTGAATTTTTGTGGTTACTTAAGCTGGTCTAAGCTGAAGACCGCAAGATCTAAGTGTTTGAAAAGAAAATGGTTTCTGCATTTCATAAACTTATCTTTGATATACGACCATCAAGAACTTTAAATTAAAAAAAATGTTTATTACATTAAACTCAAAATAAGATAAAATCTGGACGATACTAGCTCAATACTGAAGGAAACTTTAATAATAAAAAAGAAGTATTTATAATAACTACCTTAGAACCATTTATTTTGATTACATATTACAAAGTAAATAACGAAACATCAAACACACCCAGTTTTTCACAAACTGAGCAAAAAATCCATTCATAGCCGTAGAACTTCCAAAGTCGGAACCGGCATTGAAGTCGGAATAATCAGAGTTGAGAATACTTTTTCAATTAGATAGATATTCAACAGTATTATGGAGAAATAACGAGATTGGAGCGTATTCCGAACGCTTTGACTCGCGTGGCTACCAAGAGTTCTTAAGGAGCCTCTCGGTACGCCCCGTTAGTTGTTTGAGCCAATTTGTGTGTTTACATGGATTTTTAAAAAATTTTAATGTGATTTTTTAAATATTTTTATGTGGAAGTTGGCATAGAGTTTTTGTGAGTGATATTATTTTAGCCAGTTTCAGCCGCGTATGAACTATAATGGGATCTTAGATTTACGCGAATGCTCCACATTGAAATTAACTATTATTTACGGATTTTATCGCGGATTTATTTTATTAAAAGACATGCTTATATCATTGAGAACAACAGCGTAAATTGAATTTCAAGTTTGCCACAAGAATGTCAGAGCTATGTGAAATGTGAAGCATTAAGCTACTGTCCTCCAAAGTAGACTAACCTCAGACAATCGTAAAGCCTTACTCACCTTTACCCGTACTCTGCAGTTTTATAGGTTCATTATTGCATAAGTATTATTATCAGAACAAGAAGTTCATAATAAACATCCAATGAACTAACGAATCACACATTTACTCAATGTACTTCAAACAACTAAATTAAAAACCGCAGACATTCTATCTACATTACTGCGCCTGATCAATTCCGATCACATTCCGGCAACTTTCAAACGGGACTTAGAGGCCACAATGGCCCGCACCACCTAATCCGTCTCAAACGTCAGTGTAGAGTGGAAAAACTCATTGGTTGCAGTTGCAGAAGATTGCTCGGTTTTTGTTGCTCGCCAATCTATTCGCCGGTAACGGACGAGCATTGGCTCTCGAATAAAGCGAAGAGAACGTTTTTACTTAATGCACTTGAGAATTCTTTGGTAATGGTGAACTGCTAGTTGCAATTATAATTGGTTAATAAGTTTGCTTAGTAAATTATATGGTCTATCGGCAGTATAGTACTTGATTTAGTTCTAAATCTGCATGACTTAATATAGTGCGTAGCATTTTTTATTCTTTCGAAGAATATTAAATGGACGATAACGTCACATTACATAAATTGGAATTGTCTACAACAATCTGTACAAGACCCATCAACCAATAGTAGAGCAACTTGATAGACTAAACCCCTCTTAATCTTGGAAGAGACCAATAACCAATGGGACTGTAATCCTATGATACAAAAGACAGATAATACTCGCAATATATATATCACAAAAATATCCAATTTCACACTTCTGTGACATGCTTTTCACATATCAAGAAAATAAAATTACAGTACAAGAGTAAGAAGATTAATAGCTCCCCGAGAGTATAATCGAGGGGCTAATTTTGTATTTTAGCTAAAGATTTATGGGCCTGTGTCGGCGGGCGAATTACATCGCTCTTTTGCGGTTACGTAATGAAATTTCACCAGGGAAGTGCTAGCAATGTATATTAAAATATTATTACAGTTTTTGAGGAATGTGAATTAGATTATATTGGGGGATTTGTGTGGATTACTTGGGATTCGTGACAGAGGATATTATCAAAACATAAAATCACGTCGGTGTGCTTTAAGGACACTTAAAGTTACTTTACTTTCACTTCATCCACTTGTATCAACCTCTTCATGCATTCTCGCCAAAACCAAAAAATCAAAATATTCTTTATTCAATATGTGCAATGCCGCCACTATGCCAGGCCATTATAAAAAAAAATCAAATAGTCTTTCACAAGATCTTTTGAATCGTTCATTTCTGTTACCCGAGTCAGGGTACTGTTGAGCTGACTCCTGTCGAGGATATCACCGATTTGGATGGTGTTGTTAATGTTGAATTGTTAATGTCAACAATGTTGAATTGTTGATGTTTGAACATACATATGTACATATTATATTGTATATATATATATATCCTACAGTATTCATCCTTAATTAAAAAGTTCGTTTTATTGAATAACCGTGGATAGTATAACTTCAGCCATATAGGCATTTTATTAAATTTAACAATTAGCCAATTGGAATAATACTATTTTGTAACGACGAACTTTAAGGTAGTTCTAACAAGATCCATTTAAAAGTTTCTGAAGTTATAGAATTGATAGGATTTATTTTAACGTCACTGAATTCTGGTCAAATGAAGAATTTTAACTATTGTTATTATTAAAATCATATAATAAGACAATATTTAGATTCACATCATTCATATTTTCTCAGAAGAACTGCATATTTTATCAATGTGAAGTTACAGTGAGCTGCGTCTTAGAAACCGATCCATCAATTTTATCCATGAAGGAAAAACTTCTTATTGCAGCCAATACAGGTGATTCAATTTGAAAATATTGCAATTTTTCAAAATTATGTCATACATTACTCCTTTACATAATTTCTAACATACCAGTCTCCAGTCAAACTCTTCAATGTACATCAAATTGAATGTATCATCTCAATCAGGAGTACATGGTTCAGACAGTTGATTTATGTAAACCGCGTTACGCGTTAATACCGGCTATCATTACCCTATTAGGAGATAAAGTGATTTATGGCCGTTTGGTCTGGATTGCCTGGCTAGATCTATTGTGTGTGGATGTGAAAAGGGACTTTGGAAGTGTGATATAGTATTTAAGATATAAGGAAATACTCTTTATTATAGGAAAAACTACAAGTTTTCTTACACAAATATTTATATGAATAAAAAAATTGTTAATGCACCCAACAATTACATACATAGTCTTGATCCTACACTAAGTCTGGTGTCTTGCGTATCAGGAATTGCGAAAGACTTTTTGGACTCCCAAACGCTCAGACCCGAAACAAATACCTCTGTGGCCTCTCATTGCAGGCGGCGTATAAGCAACTGTGCTACTTATGCTATTAATACCCCTGCCCTACGACGGGAAGTCTGAAGGTACTCTTAAACTTTGTGTATTAAATTCCAATAGTTTCTACAGCTTATATTAAATTAGATTCTTTCCTACATTAGATTTAAAATAGCGTTTATTTCGCGTGAAGTGTTAAATATGTATATACTTTACACAAAAAATAGCACGCATTCATTCTATTGGAAAAAGTTTTTGCCGATTTAGATGGTGTTGGTGTCAGTTAGCTGAACAATTGTGACACGAATAAAAATGCTTTGAATTTGAACTTTAATTCAAAGAGAATAGAGAATATTTTTAAAGGACGCCTAAGGCAACCATGATTTTTTAAATTCCATTTTCAAAGCCTTTTTTGGCTGTAGTGTGAACTTCAATGTATCGTATTTGTCAACCCATTCAGGTTGCTATTATACCTATATTTATCAACAAGAAAAAAGTTACACTTCCAAGCGCTTGCAGTCTCAGGACTATAGCAAATTGTCTGTGTCATGGTAAACAAATCATAGGAAAATTCCAAGAGATTTTAAAGCTGTATATAGTTTTACCAACCCCTCTATTTATTCATGAAGACTCAAAAAATCATAGGTTGCTGTAAAATACTTAATGGGGGGCTATATTCAGCATACCAGCTCATATCAATTGAAAAGAAATTATAAACGAGAAATGAAAAACGCCTTCTCATAAGTTTATGTGTACTATATATGCATGGACCTATCAGAAGTTTTTGTCATAACATTTTACCAATACAATTTCCTTGCAATATAAACACAAACACGTCAAATATTCGCACATCTGCGCCAAATCGGATTAGGACGGTCGGTCTGACGTAGGAAGGAATAGGAAGGCAAGCCGGGGAACTCCCCGCACTGCTCACTTTAATGAACCCGCGTCTATTGTAGGAATTTGATTGAGTTTCAACGTACAATTGGATCGTGGTGTCGCCGATGCACTTGTTTATACTTTGGTGTTGGGGAGTAAATATTGAAGGGAAGAATGGACTTAAATCCGTCATGGATAAATAAAAACATTTTTATATATTTGGTCTAATTTTCTGATGTCACGTTGATGATATAAAAGAGCAATAAAGATATAAGTTGTTACAAAAGTGGCAATATTAACTTAAATATTTATTCCAGTTTATTTTATAAAAAACATGAATGAATATAAACCGAATCCAAATAAAACCAAAACCACGATAAAATCCATAATAAAGAGTTTTACTTGAAAATGGAATAAATTTAATTTAAAAAATATAGAAGATAAAAATACATCCAATAATGCTATGAGTTTAAAAAATAATCTACCTTAAAACTAAGGGCTATATTTTGCCTCCTCAATGATATCAAAAGATATTTAACCAATCCAACGCGAAAAATAAATTAACAGGTTCCTTTAACCCAAGCAAACCAAATAGAAAAAGTAATACCCGAAAAATAATTTCAAATTAAGTACGACGCAATCACATGAAAAAATCCTCAAGCGATTTCAATTAACAAAAAACGTTAAAAATATCTCTCGATATCGCTTATTTGGGCTAAAAAAAATTAAAATTCACGCATCGCCTGACCGTAGCCATCGATATGTATCTGTCAGCGAAAATTTCTGACAAACAAGAACGTCCAATTAAAACCGACCGGACTTTTTCCAAGTCTGAAAGGCCGGCGGGTCAGCGGAAAGGCAGCAAGTTTTAGCTCTTTGAAAAAACGCTTAAAAGGGCTCCTTTGGGACTCGGCGTGAGTCACAGCTGAGCAGCGAGTATGGGCAAACATGGAGTTCTTTTTTAGGAGTGGCACTGCTACGAGTCAATTTTAAGGCAGTATTTATTGGCCTTTAAAGTACCAAGCCGTAACCAAGTTAAATAATATGAATTTTACTGTCCATATATTATTATTATTGTTCCAATAAAGAAAGTAGACATCATTTTATCGAACGACGAGGCTTACGTCAATCCGATTATTTTACCCCCGAACTAAGTTTGCCTACAGGGCACGTTAAAATGTTCATACCTAAACTAGGCACTAATGTACAAACTGAATCTAATTATATAATGTTATACTGTATAAGCTTTAACTTGTATATTTTAATAAATGTTTTAATGATTGATCTGGCAATAAATCTTGTGTTAAGCCACCACAATACCAGCGAATTTCAAAACCGAAGAGAAAACATTAATACGACTTCCAGAAATGTCAGGAGACAAAACGTGGGTGGAAACTTTTTATACAGATTTTATAAATTGTATTAAATTTAAATACATATTATATATTATTTTCGTATAAATCTCAACTCTTGTACCACTCGTCAACCGTTAATTCTCCTTGATTTTAAAACGTACCTTTCACCCTTTGGAGCATTACGAATAATTAAATAAATTTTAATATTCACTACACTAAAGAACTTCCGTCGACAGCGACCCCCGATTTATCTCATTATATTATTTTTCCGCTTATAGACATAATATGTTGAGTCTCATATGTTAAGAAGTCTACACTGACTACAATGTACTTCAAACCGCAATACAGCAGTGCATTTACACTATTATTTGGCGGAAGAAAGAGACATTGTGGTGATACCTACCCAGACGGCCTTTCATACGACAAACCATCAGTAAACTAGACTAAACCAATACGAAAAATTCCCATGTATTTTTAAACGAACAAAATCGTGCCGTGAATGTATGAAATCTGAATTGCCACTTTGTATCGGAGTTTAAATGACTTTTATCTCTTATGACCTGTTTCCAGGCGTAATTGATTTATTGACAAGTTATTTGTCGTTTTTGATTCGAGGAGTGGTTCGGATTTCTCTTTTAAAAAAGAGCATGCGAATAATGTTGTTTTATACTAGTACGACAAACGTTTTACAATGCAAAATGGTAAGTGTAATGCAATGAACGAGTCAATCAAGAGATGGTTTTCTTAAGCCGAATATTAGAATTATGCCGTCCCAAATCAGCTGTGCCAAATGTTACAACTGCAGTGCCATGTAATTACTAACTCCCCCTCCCCTCCCCCATACCTTTTGTCAGGCAGGATCAACAGTGGTTACCAAAAAGTTAATACCGACCTCTGGAGTTCGGTGAGTCTCTTACGGCCGTTCTATATATCTATCCTTAACTTGCCTAGCTTTTATACCGGGTATATCAAGACTGCTACCGAAAACGAAGCCGGGTGGCAGTTTTAGCGATTACAAACACAATGTAACTAAAAATTTCGCAAGGAATAGCGACAATTTTTTTTTATTAATTTTTATAAATCGTCGAGTTTAGGTGATAAATACATAGTTTTTGCTAACATAATAATTTAAAGCCTTGCAAATCATAGCGTCTTTAAAAATAAAAGGGTGTATACTATTATTTAAGAAAAAAAACTATGTATTTACTACCATAATAAGACGATAGAAAAAAAATAACAAAAAAAAATTCGTCGCAATCATTGAGATAATATACTAGAGGGGACACTGCAAACAAAAAGTTTGTAACAAAATGAAGGGTACATTTTATTTCTGTCTTTGTCACGCCTACGAAGTAACATATCTGCCCTCTCGCTTCAATGTGTACCCTTGCGCACGCACCATACGCAGAGATTTTGTTCCCGATGTCCGCTCTAGTATAATACCTCAATGGTCGCAATATTTTGCATAAAATTTAGTTGCATTGTGTCTGAAATCCCTAAAACTACCACCCAGCTTTGTTTTCAGTAGCAGTCGTGGTATACCATGTATATAACGTAAAATGCATCGAAATATGTAATTAAATATCTTGTTAAAGATTATATAGAGCGGTTATTAGAGCCACTAACATTTCTTTTTCTTTTTTTAATGCCTTGAATGGCGAGATGAGCATGCCATTCGCGTGATGGTAAGCGATTCGACCGCTCATGAACAGTAGCGAAACCAAACAACACTCTGAATTACAAAGCAATGCTTGGCATTCCACTGCGCTCGCCATCCTGAGACATAAGTCTCAATATGTCCAGTAGTTAAGTTACTCTTACACTTTAACCCACTTCAAAATCAGTTAGAAAGAAAAAAATCAAATAGGAACAAACAATTAACCACTTTTGTAATTACTAACAAGTCATTATTTATCATGCATCATCACCAAATACTAAAAGCAATGCAGTATACAAACGGTTTGCGGTCAAACAAAACAATTGTTTGTTTTTAATTTAATTTAATAGGTCCGGCGAACGAGTAAACAAATCTGATTATAAGTGATAATTGCCACCCACGTGCATCCTCCACCCAGGGTTCATGGATATGTCACCGGACCATTAAACTGAAAGGGGAATGGGAGGGAAGGATGGAAAAAGCAAAGGGGAATTAGGCATACAGCCGACTCAGTCACCAAACGAAATGCGGGAGCAAAGCTGTCGCTTCATGTCAGTCTACTATGAGACAGTGACACCACCACGGATGAGTCTTTTAATTGATGCTGCAGCATGACTAATAGTGTGGCCCCATTTCCATTCTTGTGTGAGTTTGTGTGAGCTACAAGTCAATTTCGGGTTTGTTATGACGCATTACTACACTCGACAGCCTCCGTGGCGCTGACAGTTATACGCCGCCCGTGAAACGAGAGGCTGCGGGTTCGATCCCCACACCGAGAGAAATGTTTGTACGGCCCACAAATATTTCTTCCGGGTCTGGTATGTTTTTGAGACCGAAAAGTCTCTCGTAGTTCCTGATACCCACGACACAAGACTCGATCTTAGTGTGGGGTCAGGACTATGTATGTGACTGTTGGGTGTAATTTATTTATTAAGTATGCTATAACTTTTGACAGCAATGACACAAAAACTTAGTGTGTACTTGAAACAGTACATATTAATTTACTTTTATTATTTTTTGTACACCAAATAAATCTTATACTAATCTAATATTTAACATAAGAGTACATATGGCATTCGTATCGCTCGAGGCAATCTCTTCCCGACTACTATGGGATTCATATGTACGAGTATATAACTGTTAGGTATTTACTTATTAATTTTCAACTACCTCGGTGGCGCAGTTCTACTATGGAATGATTGCAAAGTTGAGGTCTCAGATTCGAATAGTAGGTCGAGAAAATTTCCAGTGCTCTTATCAGTCCGAAGTCAGGAATTTGAGCCTGATATGGTGATAGGAACGCCTCCTCACATCATGAGACAGAACATACAAGGCAAAACGTAGATGTTCTGGTTGCACCTCTGCCTACCCTTAGGAAAAAGGCGTGAGTCAATGCATGAATATAATTTACAGCTTACCAATTTCCTTTTATTTAAATGTCTAACATCCATATCTCTGTAATGTTCTTTTTGCGCGTAATTTTGCAAACAAAATTACGTGCACTAAAATATTACTGTACCTTTATCATTTTCCAATCCTATAGTTAAAATTTATTGTCTATTCACGATAATTTAGATAAAACCGTTTATTTATTTATTATTCTTGTTTTTGAATAGCTCAAGGTTACTTAACTTACTAACATAAAGCAATGAATCATCTTTAAGTGTATGAAATTTTCTGAACTCAAACCTCTTTTATTAATTTCCACAATGCTTCATTAGAAATAGCTTATATGCAACGACTTCTTGCAGTTTCCGTCACCCTATCAGATAACGTATGTACCTACTTCCAAATATTACGATAGAATCACACAAAGAGTCAGTCAGAAAAGGAACCACAACGCAATCTTGTAAAATGATTGTAAACCAAAAGTATAGCATCTAAAGAAGGATTGGAATTCCAGGCAAACTTCGTCGACGTCACTTGATTTTGAAAATATACACCCAACAGTCACATACTCCTGGCCCCACACAAAAATCTAGTCTTGTGTCGTAGGTATCAGAAACTAGGGGAAACTCATCGGTCTCACAAACACCCAGAGCCGAAACAAATACCTGTGGATTACACAATTAGTTGTCTCGATGCGGAAATCGTACCCTCGTACTCTCATTTCACAGCCAGCATCGAACTAACTGTGCTACAAAAACTGTCTAGATAACTTAATTTTATTAAGACCAGTGGTAGATAAATCGGTGAAGGAAAACATCGTGAGAAAACCTGCATACCATAGCGACTTATAAGTATTTATATGGTATATAAGTCCGCCAACCCGCACTAGGCCAGCGTGGTGGACTATATGGCCTAACCACTCTCAATCGTACTCTCGATTCTAAAGTAGGCGCGTGCTCAGCAGCGGGACGTATATGGATTGATAAGTATAGTACAGTACTCTTATCACTTACTCATCAGTCATAGGACACTTACAGGCTTAAAAATGTCTAACATCTAAATAAATATTAATGTTATACTTTCAAATCTAACCTAAAACATAAATGAAGTTTAAAGCGAATCGATAAATTAATGAATGAAGTTTAATACTATCAATCTATAGTATTATCCGGCGCTTATCACGACACAAATAAATGGATTACTAGTCTTCTGCGGGCTTATTACGGGGATTTTAATTTTATTATGGTAGGCAATTAATGAAATCAATCTGGTCATAAGCGTAGCGATTTACAAAAAATACTGTTAATTTACGAACGATGTTGATAAATTTCCTGTCGGTTCAATTTCATAAAATAACCAAAATTATATATTAGATATACGTTATTTTAAAGGTTAAAAAAACCAAGACGGTACCTATCATTTATCGTAAGAGAAAATTCCATCGTCCCGTAAAAACCGAGTATCATCGTCTTCTCATCTCATCATTTAACATCGTAATGTTTAAAATTTGCAAATGCCTACAATAAAAAACCCAATAATCCCGATTTATGTTAATTACTTTCCATTGTTCCCGAATCAATAGTAGTCATTACCGTTTCGCCGAGGCCATTAGGGTAAGTAGGAGGCGACTTGGAAACTGGAATGTGGGTAGCCCGACCAGACTGCGAATTGATGAAGCTTATGGGGGATAAATATTTTATTCATGTTTTTTATTAAATGATAGATTCCGTTTAAACGATAGAATAAATTGAAGCAGAAGAAGCTGCCGATCAAGAAGTCAATAGGGTGATTCACGTAATTTCTTGACGCGCCGATCAAGTTGCGGTGCGGTTGTAATTAAGTTTACCTTTTGGTGCAAAATGATATTCTTGTAATTGTTTAGCTGCGCGTGTGCTTCGCGTCAACTGTATGTCAGACGTATGTAATATTTTACATTAATATACTTTACTACTAGTTTTCTTACTATTAAAATCGAAATAGCACATCTGCTAAACGTTGTTATAACAACTAAATATTATAATTATTTCTACATGGTTTCGTGTTTTTAAAATCTCTTGCCAAACCACTGCACCATGTATTACGTTAATTTTACTATTCACATGCTTTCCTTTGCTGTCATAGAGCATTTTCCATCAACTCACTGGAATATTTCATTGTATCAGTCCATATACGTCTCACTGCAAACACAATATGGCATTATATCAACCCGTATACGTCTCACTACAGGCCACGGGCTTTCTCTGTAATCGAGAGTACGATTGAGTGTGATAAGGCCATATACGGCCGTTCTCTATATCCTATCTATCTTTAACTAGAGGTTAAAATGGCTACCATTACTATGTCAGTTGAATTCTACTCTTTATTAAACAAAGATAAACATATATATTTATCATGCCTAGCTATTTATAAATATATGCACCATATCTATACCTCTGTGTCTTTGTTCAATGAACCATAAAATGCATTGTAATATCTATTGAAATCTCTTGTTAAAGATAGATAGATTATTGAGAACGGCTGATAGTCTGCCACGCCGGCTTATTTCGGGTTGGCGGACTTCACATACCATAGAAAATCTCACAAATCGCTTTGGAATACAGGTTTCCTTCCCTGTTTTCCTTCACTGTTATAGTGCTTGATGAAATGATTCTGGCTTAAATAGGTGGGCATAATTTCTAAATATTTCATCCACCAACATCCTGAAATCATACTGCGTAATTACTTCATCATAATTATAGCCTGACGATTCATGATGATATTTCTGAATTCTTAATTAACCTATCAGTAAGTGCCAATATAACGCAGTCATCTATTTTAAATTGACACTTGCTCACTTCATATAACGCCATAAAATATCCTTCTACTATCTATTGGAACATATTCCATCAATGAATGCCGATAACCACCGAAATTAACATCAAATTATTTTACAACCAATATATTGTAGCCCATCAAAATGACTGATACAGCGAAATTGCTGCAATTAATTTGATAATCCCGCTATCAATATTTTAATGACTAACTACTGTGATAGGCGATATAATTTTCGAATATAAGCTACATGCTACGCTTAGCGGTATTATTGTTTTCATCAGCGAGTGAAAAACAAGGTTAGTCGAAAAATATATTATGTATTCAAATATCATTATTTATAAAAAAATATAAAAATAATTCAACATTTTACACCCAAGTGCTATTTGCAAATACTAGACATACACGTTTCACTGCTTTATACATATTCAAAAATTAAAGTGTATTTAAATCTAATTGATGTATTTTGTATACAGTATCAACCATGAAGGCTGTCTTCGTGCTCCTTGCCGTGATCGCTGCAGTGGCAGTCGCAAGGCCGCGCCCGCCTGCTCCCTTAGTTCAGATTATGATCAATGTCAACGCACCCAATTTCCCGACTCCTGATATCCCAAAACCCGTCCCCGATCAACCCGAGCCACTTCCTGAGCCTATTCCTCAACCCACCCCTGAAAATCCTGACATTCCAGAACCTGAGGCTGAAGTACCCAAACCAGTCCCAGAGATACCTGAACCGGAAGAAGTCGAGGAACCCGAGCCTGTGGAGGAACCTGAGGCAGTAGAGGAGCCCGAAGCTGTTGAAGAGCCTGAAGCTGTTGAAGAGCCTGAATCCATTGAAGAACCTGAAGCCATTGAAGAGCCCGAAGCTATTGAGGAACCCGAAGCTATTGAGGAGCCTGAAGCTATTGACGAACCCGAAGCTATTGAAGAGCCTGAAGCTATTGAGGAACCCGAAGCTATTGAGGAGCCCGAAGCTATTGAGGAACCCGAAGCTATTGAGGAGCCCGAAGCTATTGAGGAGCCCGAAGCTATTGAGGAACCCGAAGCTATTGAGGAACCCGAAGCTATTGAAGAGCCTGAAGCCATTGAAGAGCCCGAAGCTATTGAAGAACCCGAAGCTATTGAGGAGCCCGAAGCTATTGAGGAACCCGAAGCTATTGAGGAGCCCGAAGCTATTGAGGAACCCGAAGCTATTGTGGAGCCTGAAGCAGTTGAGGAGCCCGAAGCTGTTGAGGCGCCCGAAGTTGTCGACGTCGATCCTGTTGTCGCTCTTCCTGAGGAACTCAATTAATCACTTGTGACACCTCCGACTTGACAAAATCAAAGATCCACGTCCAACATTAACGGTACTATTTTTAAGAAATAAAACTTTTCGACATAAAGTTATGCTAATATTTCATCACTACAATTAAATAATTTTTGTTTAGTTAAAATATAAATAATTTAATAATGAATGTATGTGCTACTTTATAGCCTTCTTAGAAGAACTCAAGTACCTGTGTGATTTACATCAAAATATTTAATGATTTTTAAAAACTATTGTCTGCCCGATATGTAAGATATTGATTTATAGAAAATAAAAAATATAATTTGCTACTTAATGTTTTAATTAATCATTTACAATTATTTTTAGGAATATAGTAAATTAAATTAAATAGTTTTTACTCAGAACAAAGCCCAGAAAATTTGCCTATAGCGACGATTAAACTGATGGCTAAATAAGAAATAACAATAAAAACACCAACAGTCCAACCAATACATAGCCCTGACCCCACGCTAAAATAGAGTCTTGTGTTGTGGGTATCAGGAACTATAAGAAATTTTTCGTCTCAAAAAAGGTCTCACGAACACCCAGACCCGAAACATCGAGCCCGCGGTCCCACGTTTCACAGCCGGCGTCTAACCAACTGCGCCACAGAGGCTGTCAAATTGACAGAGATAATAACCTATGCGCATCATCTGCTGAAAAATATGAACTTATAAATTAATTATTTTTAGCACCATTTTAATGTTATATAGGATATAGGTAATTAACACATATTTAGTTATTATGTATATATGTATATTGTATATATTTAGTTTTGTTTAATAAACGTCTTATCACTGAAGCCAAAAATGGTTAAGGTATACAGGGTATATCAAGTGTGCTACCGAAAACGAAGCTGGGTGGTAGTTTTAGTGACTTTGACACATTGTAACTAAATTTTGTGAAAAAAATTGCGATGATTTATTTTCCTATTTTTTCTATCGTCTTATTAGGGTGATAAATATGTCTTTTTTCCTATACAATAGTGTTCACCCTTTTATTTTATATAGGTCCACATTTAAATATTATCAAAATATTTTGTACACCAGTACTAAATCCCAAGAGTGCATTCCTTGTTTGTATATTAAATATACTACAATATCATGAATAAAAGTGTTATCTGTTACACTGGATGTATTATATTGAAATAGATATAAGTGTCTGAATATAAATAATATATGACATTGTATAAATTCAATAAAAAAATTAATTTTCATTCATTTAGAAGTATTTAATACTGGTACATAAGCTATTCATTCATATACAACTCACGATTTTTTGTTCGAGAAAGAGTGGGCAAAGGTGCTACTAGGATATTTACGTTTTGCTATATGTGCTCCGACTCTGTGCTGATAAAATAAATAGAAAAATCCAATATCCTATTCCCCACCCGAGATTCGAACCGGCGAAATCGCCGAAACCTCGGTGTTGAAATTTTACCGTACACCTGAGCTGCCAGTTTACTAATTTTACCAATAAAATACTCGCGTTGTATTATTTGCTGTAATGAGTATGTGATGGCCTGTTGGTAAACGGACCAGAGGCGACTGCTAAGTTATACTACGTTTTTTTTATTGCTTTGAATGGCGAGACGAGCATGCCGTTCGCCTGATGGTAAGCGATGCGACCGCTCATGAACAGAAGTAAAACCAAACAACACAAAGCAATGCTTGGCATTCCACTGCGCTCGCCATCCTGAGACACAAGATATTAAGTCTCAATATGTCCAGTAGTTACTCTGGCTACAATGTCCTTCAATCCGAAACACAACAGTGCGTTTAAACTGCTGTTTGACGGGAGAAATAGACATTGCGGTGGTACCCACCCAGGCAGCCTCTCACATATGGGAGACCTACCACCAGTAAAAAGTTAACAGTGGTCACGGGTTCGAATCCCAGGACATACCTCTGACTTTTCAGACACATATGTGTATTGATATTCGATCAATACGCACTAAAATGTTGATGGAAAACATTACGAGGAAACCTGCATATCATAGTCTTATGTAAGTATTTCTGTTGTATTTAAAGTCAGCAAACTCTCGCTAGGCTAGCGTGGTTGATTATATGCCTAACCACTCTGAATCGTATTATTGATTGTAGAGGAAGCCCGTACCTTGCAGTGGGACGTAAATATATAGGTTCGTACAGTTAATTCCCAATTTTATATTTCAGTGTATTCGGTGAAATATCATGAATTAAAAATCTATTTCAACGTATCAATGTCACATCCGTTGCGAGGACACAGTCTAATTACCATAGTAATTTAATTCGTAAACACCATTCTTTAATTCATTTTACGACAGCTGAATAAATCCAGAAGTCAGTTAAGTATTCGAATCTAACATGATCTGTTGAATAATGGTTTCTTAGATGTACGCGAATGTTACTCATTGAAATAAAACTATTATTTACGGATTTTATCGCGGATTTGGTTCAATTTTTACATTTTTTGACTTCCCTTTATTTTATTTGCAAGTATAGAAAAATGAAGTTAACACTAATAACTTGGATGCGATGATAAAATTAAGTTTCTGTTTCCTCTGAGGAAAATACTTTTTAGAAACAAATATTCAGTATGATTAGAAAATACATTTAAAATTAAAATAAAAGCGATAGACCCTTCACAGCCGATATTATGTATTTACATTTTAGTTCTACGGCAACCCAGCTATTACTCTTAAAATTACTCATCCATAAAAAGTGGAGAGCCCATGCTCGAAGTATTGAAGCGTTACTATTATGGTACTCACAATTTTCACCGCTTATAACAGTACCCAATCATCAAGCTACTGAGAGACAATGGTTTTTCAAACAAGGATACTAAAAACGATGCGAACTGGAAGAAATTGAAGAAAATCAAGAATCTTGCAGCCAGGATTCACCTGGCGTACGCAGTGATTAACGCAAAACACAAAGCAAATTGAAAATAAAGAAGAAATTCGGTTCAATGAAAGAATCATTAGTTCGACCTACAAGTTCTACCCCAACAAGATACGATTGCCGACTAAATTAGAACATAGTTGTTTTACAACCAAAGAACTCTTATCATGACGCCTGATAGACTGATATTTCCGCTCTTTATTGAAATTTTATGGACGATTTTATTACTTCTAAGATACGCGAAACAAATGTAGTATATAAAGAGCTGGTTTAGTCAAAAGGGATCATTGAATCAGTTCAGTGAAATTCATTGACCAGTGAAAACGAGGTAAGTGGAAATAAAAATATTATTAAATCTTTCATCCTTCGTAGTAGTTAGTTCTAAAAAGTTCTGGCATGAAGGCCACGTGCAAGATAGACGGACGACCTGCTTAAGGTTGCAGGAATTCGCTGGATGCAGGCGACTTAAGGGAGGCCTGTGTTCAGCTTTTGCAGCTTCCTGCTGAAGAGAGAAAGAGAGGAAAGTCGGTTCATTTTGTTGATACTTTCTATACCATTATTAGAAAGTACCTATATCATCCTCAGATACAAGAACTCCATAAATAATGCAACGAATATTTTTTCTTTAACCTTTTTAAATTCGGAATACTTAATAAATGTACTTGCATTAACAATCTTAATATCAAGATCGTGGACTTGGACTTGGTGGAAACTCTTCAATTGTTCTCTTCAATCGTAATAGCTAAATAATATTTTGTTTCATGACTTGAGTGAATTGTTCACCTTTATCTCTTTTCAATGCAGATTATCAACGATGAAGACCGCTTTTGTTCTCCTCGCTGTGATCGCTGCGGTGGCAGTCGCCAGGCCACGGCCACCAGCACCCCTGGTTCATATTATGGTCAACGTCAATACTCCTGAAATGCCAAAACCCGTTCCTCAGCCTATTCCTCAACCCGTCCCAGAGATCACTGAACCTGAAGAAATTGAGGAACCCGAAGCAGTGGACGAGCCCGAAGCTGTTGAGCAGCCCGAAGCTGTTGAGGAGCCCGAAGCTGTTGAGGAGCCCGAAGCTGTTGAGGAGCCCGAAGCTGTTGAGGAGCCCGAAGCTGTTGAGGAGCCCGAAGCTGTTGAGGAGCCCGAAGCTGTTGAGGAGCCCGAAGCTGTTGAAGAGCCCGAAGCTGTTGAGGAGCCCGAGGCAGTGGAGGAACCCGAAGCCATTGAGGAGCCCGAAGCTGTTGAGGAGTCCGAAGCTGTTGAGGAGCCCGAGGCAGTGGAGGAACCCGAAGCTATTGAAGAGCCCGAGGCAGTGGAAGAGCCCGAAGTTGTCGATGTTGATCCCGTTGTCGCTCTTCCTGAGGAACTTAACTAACTACTTGTGGTATCTACGACTTAACTAAACCAAAGGTCCACGTGCAACATGAACGGTATTATTTTTATGAAATAAAAATTTTCATCATAATGCTATGCTATTATTAATTCATCTCTAGAATTTCTGTTTAGATAAAAGTAGAAGGTATGTATAATAGAAGTAAAAATCTTTCGCAATTTTTATATTGTGATTAACATGAAGTAAATTTATATACCTGACAATCATATGCATAGTCCCGATATTATAACAAAGTCAGCCCTTAAATACCAACATGAAATCAATAAGACTAATCCATTTATAATGTCAAAAGACCAATGTATAGAAATAATAAATTACGATACTTCAAATAAAGAATCAAATGTTGTTAAAGTATTACCAGATTTCCGTCGATTACAGAATAATCAAGACTATTATAATCTTCCTTGTTTTATCATTTATTAATAATTATAATATTTAAATACTGTTAATATAAGAGCATACTATGTACGGTTTTCATGTCGAGTCATGGCCGACAAAGGAGTTACTACTATTTCCAAAAAAAAAATCTGGTTATGCAATACAAAATATCTATCAGGTCTAGTAATTACTATATTACTCTTACTACTATATTACCATATTAAATGTTTCTAGAATATTCTATGTCATACAAACGTCCTCTAATAAAAACACAGTAAATATTTCAGCAATATTAATAAAGATAAATCTTTTAAATGTCTTCCTATATCATTGTAAGACACCAAAACTTAAACATTTATCAGTTACTATTTCAAATTATTGTCTGCTATTGATAAAAAATATTATTATAATCTTTTTACAACCATCCTTCCGATGTCAGTATAAGGACTAAATATCCCCTAAAATTTTTGATAAGGTTTATTCAGCATTGATAAGATAACGCGTAGACATCACACAATAAAGGGCAATTGTGTCTTCGTAACCTCTTCTCGATGTTTTGATAACCATTCATGGCTAGAAGGTAAATTGTTAGATCGCTATAATAAATCCACTTGGTATAGATATAATGGTAAGAAATATCTTCAGTTTGCGGTAACAAATAAATTCTGGTCCATTATTGAAAAGAAGACAATTTATATAAATTCAAAAATACTATAGAAAACTCTTAGTATGTATGCATGTTTCTTTCTACATAGTTGAAACAAGCAAACATAAATTTCAGCGTGCTCATATCTAAGTCAACTGGTGGTATGTAAAAACTTCCTTGAACATCCACAAAGTTGGATTATATTAATTTACAAGACGTGGTGCCAGTCCATCAAATCCCTTCGGCATCTGGCAATCTCACTCACTGAACGAAACGCGACAAAGCTGGCACTTCACGTCGATATCGTGATACAGTGGCGCCGTTTGGACAAACTTGCCCATTCATACCGATTCATGGTTCATAACAGCGTAGCATTTAATTTAATAAACAATAGAGTTTAGATCATCTGAAATGTGTTTTCTAATAAGATCCGCTCCGATATTTGCATATCGGCAGTTCGTTATGTTACTAGCTATTCTACCAGGATTTACGATATAAACAATTTTAAAACATCCCGTAACAGAGTATTAATTTGATCCACAATTTGCGCGGCAATTTGCAACAATTAGTAATAGTAATGAGAGTATTCATTTACGGCAACACGCAGCAGATTCGGATTAGTGTTCAATAATTCCATTTTGTACTAGATTTTATCATTAAAGGCTTTGCAATTGAGTCAATTCTACAAAATGCAATTGTATTTTTCGAATATTGTAATTATGTCGGATATTATCGATGAAGCGTGCATCGGAATATACATCTGTGTTTATTCTATACTAGATGATAGAGAGGGAGAGAGACGAGTTAAACCGAGATCTCCGTTCGGCAATATAAGGGACACCTGATAGTGTACCACCCTCTCTTATTATCTACCAAATGTCGAAGTTACTAGTTAGGTGCGTCATAGGTATTGCAAAACAACACTAGTAAAAGTGAAGATATATAGATAGATGTATAGGTACTATTAGGAGGAGTAAAGGTCAACCACAGTAAATCCAAGACTGATAATAACTTTCCTCGAAACTTCTATATCTGTCTCCGAAAAGTAATAATTTTATTTTCTATTATCGCTATACACCAGCAATTTAGTTAAATCAGAAGAGTCCAGAAAGTACTTCGTGTTATAAGGAAATAAATTCCTTAACAACATGACAGGGCGCAATCTGAAGTACCTATTGCGTGCAGTAAAAAGTCTAGAACATTTTGCGGCGTTCATTCTAAAACCCGTAAGTCAGTGTCTCAATTTGATGAAACCATTATTGTTTAGGTTTGGGGCACAACCAGAGATTTTACTCTTGAAAATATAAAACCTTTTTAGCTTGTGTCAATTATCACAATCGCAAATTGGACGGATAGGAAGGTGACAAAACTGATGTAGGACTTAAGACTTTGCTAAGATGACAAGTCACTAGATAGCGGCTTTCAAGGTCTCTGAAACACAAATGGATATCAATATTCAGCATTTGCCTTCCTATAGCTAAACAGTGAGTGAATGACGATATGATTAGTCGTTCGCTTAATGGTTTGTGTCCGTTCTTTTCATAAGAATTAATTGAAGCATTTTTAGTCATTTTGCCAGCGTTGGTTAATAATGCTGTTCTGGAAACAAAACCCATTGCACCGACGCTCAAACCATAATAATCTACTGTACTGCCAACAATCTAGAACGCAATACTCACTAGTATCCTAAGGATGATATTTATATTTTTAAAATTCAAATGTTGTTTTAAAAACGGCGAAATTTAATCAAGTCCTTCCTCCGACTACATTCCCGCCGATATCTTTTTTACCAATCCCCGAAATCCGACGGAGAGGGTCATTCGAATCCGTTATTAAATTTGGAGACAATCAGGAGGACCGCGGTACAAGTGCGTCTACCCTCCACCTCCATTATGAATAACGACGCGTCATCCAATTGAAACGTAATGATTTCTTTCCAACCCAAATTGTGAATAAAAAGTAAAAGTCATTTGGGTGCCATTGATTTCTCTGAATGTTGGTGGGGAGATCACGTCTGCAGGTGTGCTGGATATTCTTGTTATATAAATGGAATTTTCTATCTCTTTTCTATATGATGAGATTGAAGCATTTTTGCTTAATGATAGGAACTGTTGATAATTTAGATGAGTTTAACTTTATAATACAATCTGTGTGCGTATTTTAGTTTAAAAATTCTCATTTTAGTTAACCGAAACTACTAAATTTACCATTTATTATTGATCGCAGTAGCCTCGCCTATCATCACATTTCATGAATGAAATAAACTCGGAAAATAGTGGATTTAGTTTTAGAAACATATCTGCGTAGATACGGCCATGTGACTCGATGTTGACGACCGCGGCAGACCTAAAAAGCATAGCCCATGTGGCCTCAAATTTCATTAGACCGCGAATAGTGGAGAGACCGGGATTATAAAAAAAATTGCATAGAAACTCTATGATTTAAAGACTTAAAATAAGTATGAGATTTCATCATACCCAAATGTTTTGTATATCACAAATACCACTAACCTTGAAACCAACAATACATAGCATATCGAACACAAAGCCCAAAGGCTTTCCGTCTGCCCAACCTCATGCATATTTATAAGTCTAGAACTGAACCGAGGGATAGCTTGGCGTCGACCATCTGTGGTAGAACCTTTGTGTACTTATGCTAATAGCCTACCTAATGCTCCGTGATACCACTGTCCTTATTTGCTTAGTTAGCCGTGTATTCGTAAGTGTAAGTGTTGAAGCTTGTACTCAAATATTATATAATCTATGTTTTTTATAGTCTGTTTTTTGTAACTTCCTTCCTGTGTATTCACTTGTAATAAATCAATATGGCGTAAGTGTTGCATTTTTACTAGAAGCTATCTAAATTAAGTTGCAAGTCATTATTTAAGAGGTAATGCGCCCAGAATAGCATTGTAATAAGTTAAATTGAAAACAAGAATAATAGTGTAAAGTCTAAAATGACGACACCTGCAACAGACAATGCTATGCCGCTTACTCAAGTGCTACCACATGCTCACATCATTGAAAAATTAGCAGGTACTAAAAATTACCCTTTATGGAAATTTCAAATGAAAATGATATTAATTGAATCTGGATTGTGGAGATGTATTGAGGAGACACCCGTCGACAAAGAGACGGATCTTCGCGCCTATGCTAAAATTTGTTTAAACGTTGGTAATGCTTGCTATCCTTACATAAAATCAGCAAAAACTGCAAAAGAAGCATGGAATTGTTTAAATGCCACCTATGACAACATTAGTATTACACATAGACTAACTTTGAAGAGAAAACTTTACCATGTGAGTTACGACAATTTTACAAATATGGAAGAATACATTTCCGGTATAATTACCATTACTCAAGAGTTAGCAGACATAGGTTGTCATATTGAAGACTCCGAAATAGCCGAAATAATGTTGATTGGTCTACCAGAGGAATTTGACCCACTTATTATGAGTATTGAAGGACTGAGAAAGCAAGAACTAACCTCAGATCTGGTTAAGAATAGGTTAATAAACCACAACAGACGAATTAAAGTTGAAACAAATGAGTCTGCCTTAGTATCAAGATTCAAGAAAAATAAAATTATATGTCATCATTGTAAAAAGGAAGGACATATAAGACCCAAGTGTCCAGCATTTAAAAAGTTGACAGGAAGAACTTATGATCATGAAAATAAAGCTCTAGTGACTGGCATACACGATATGCAGCTTTCAACTTCAGGTGTATGTTCTACAGACTGGTTAGTAGACTCAGGTTGTACAACACACATGACTATGCGTAAAGACTGGTTAAATAATTGTTCTACAGATGTTAAAACTTCTATAACAATAGCAAACAATGAAAAGATTTGTGGTCGTGCATTAGGTAATGTAGATATAATTTTGCCAAAAAATGTAAAGAAAACTATAAGTAATGTAGTTTATGTTCCAGATATAGCTGCTAATTTGTTATCTGTAAGTAAAATTGCAGAGAAAGGTTACACTTTAGTTTTTGATAATAAGGAATGTAAGGTATATAAAAGTAATGATGTTCATACTAATGGTCCTTGTATTTTTTCAGCATCTAATGATGGTGGTGTATACAAACTCAATCAGCATCAGGAGTATCCCATTCATCAATGTGCTGATAATGTTGCTGCTGCTAGACAATGTATAGATCATCAATTAATGTTATGCAATACAAACGACACTGACTTATGGCATAGAAGACTTGGACATTTAAGTTATAAAGGTATGCTTTTATTGCGTGATGGTCTAGCAAATGGTGTATCATTTGGTAACTGTCCTTTAAAACCTTGCATTGCTTGCATTGAGGGGAAGCAGATTACAAAATCGTTTCCTAAAGGTTCTGTTAGAAAAGGGTATAAAAAATTAGAGCTCATTCACACAGACATTTGTGGGCCTATGCAAGTACCTTCATGGGGAAATGCACGTTATATTTTGACCTTTACAGATGACTATTCACGTAAAACCTTTGTTTATTTCCTAAAAAACAAGTCACAGATTGAAGTATATAAAGCATTTGTTAATTTTAAAAATTTAGTGGAAAATCAAACAGATTTAAAAATAAAAATAGTTAGGTCTGATAATGGGACAGAATATTGTAATCAAACTATGCAACGGTTTTTCAATGAAAATGGTATAATTCACCAAACTACAATTCCTTATACACCACAGCAAAATGGTGTATCAGAAAGGTTAAACCGCACTTTAATCGAAAAAGCTCGTTCAATGTTACAAGATTCTGGATTAGACAAACGGTATTGGGGAGAAGCTATATTGACAGCAGTTTACTTAAAGAATGTCAGCCCGACTAATGCTTTGAAAAATACCACTCCAGAAGAAAGGTGGACTGGAACTAAAATTGACTTAGGCCATCTTAGGGTCTTTGGCTGCAAAGCTTATGCTTTGACACCAGAAAAACAACGTCAAAAATTGGATGCAAAGTCAAAACCTTATATTATGTTAGGATATTGTGAAGCATCAAAGGGGTATAGACTTGCAGATCCCACACAACCAGGAAAAATGATCAAAGCTAGAAATGTTATATTTCTTGAAAATATTGTTGGTATTAAGCAAACAAATGTAGATTACAACATCCCTAGTGACATAGAAATATCATATTGTGAACCTAAATTGCACACAATACACAGCCTAGATAATAATGTAGGATCAATTGATGTAACAAATGTTAGTAATGTGATGGATAGTCAAGAGACTGAATCAAGATCTGATCATAGCATAGATTATACCTCTGCAGGTGAAGACATAATTGAAAATAATTCTGATGATGTTGGTTTACCAGATGATAACAATAGTACTGTGACTGATTACCCACCAAGTGCCACACGTCAACGTCGTCCTCCTGTGTGGCATAAAGATTATATTTTAGATGGTAATGAATATTTGGCTATGTTGAACCAAACCACTATTGAACCAAAATCATATTCTGAAGCAATTTCTTCAAAACATAAACATCATTGGAAAAATGCTATGGATGATGAGTATAGATCATTAATTGATAAAAATGTTTGGGAAATAGTTGATAGACCCATTGATAAAAATGTTGTGAAATGTAAATGGATATATAAGGTTAAACGGGACACAAATGGAAACTTTGAACGATTTAAGGCAAGACTGGTGGCGAGAGGTTTTAGTCAAGTAGAAGGAATTGATTATGATAAAACTTTTTCACCAGTAGTTCGTCACTCATCATTGAGACTTCTATTTGCAATTGCCGTAGAAAAAGATATGGACATTAACCACATAGATGTAAGCACTGCTTTCTTAAATGGAAATTTGGAAGAAACTATTTACATGGAACAACCACAGGGATATGAAAAGGATTGCATCAACAAAGTTTGTTTGCTTAAAAAGGGGATATATGGTTTAAAACAGGCAAGTCGTTCATGGAATTTAAAAGTAAATAAAGTATTAAATGATGTTGGATATAAACAATCTAAATGTGAAAGTTGCATTTATTATAAAAAATCAGAAAAAGGAAATACAATTATTGCACTTTATGTAGATGATTTCTTTATTTTTACAGAAGACAGTAAGGAAAGAGATAGGCTATTAAATGTGCTTAAAAGGCATTTTGATATTAAAGACCTTGGAGAAGTAAAGAATTGTCTAGGTATGAAAGTTGAAAGAGATAGAACTAATGGGACTTTAAAGCTTTCTCAGGAAGAATATACAAAGAATCTCTTATTGCGATTTGGAATGCATGAATGTAAATCTGTTTCCACTCCAATGCAAGTTAATGCAAATCTTATTAAATCTAATCAGTGTGATAATAAATATCCTTACCAAGAATTAGTGGGAGGATTAATGTATTTATCAGTATGTACTAGACCAGATATATCATTTGCATGTAGTAAATTGGGACAGTATAACAATTGTTTTGATGAGACTCATTGGCTGGCAGCAAAACATGTGCTAAGATATCTTTCAGGTACAAAACATTATGGCTTACACTTTACTAAAGGAGATGGCACCCTCAAGGTATACACTGATGCTGATTGGGCTAATGATCAAAATGATAGGAAGTCGTACACTGGTTTTATAGTTAAGTATGGAAATTGTATTGTAAATTGGGAAGCCCGCAAGCAACAATCAGTTGCATATTCAAGTACTGAAGCAGAATATTATAGTTTAGGTGAAGCTGTTAAAGAATGCAAACATCTACAAAATTTCTTTAAAGACATATTTAATTATGACATATGTCCTGTTAATATTTATAATGATAACTTAAGTGCTCACAGAATTGCAGAAAATAACCAATGTCATCGTAGAACAAAGCATATTGATTTACGCTACCATTTCATTAGAGATTGTGTTAATAATAATAATATTAAGATACTTTATCTCTCTACTGAGCATATGATTGCAGACATTTTAACTAAACCTTTAGCTAAGATAAAACATAATAATTTTGTAAAAGAATTATGTATGAAGGGTTTTGTTCTTGATACATAAGTATAGTATTTTGATTTATTTTTGTATGTTGCTGTTATTCGTATAACTATAAGTGTTATGTTACATTAGTTAATTTTATGTGTATATTTTTATTTGGTTTCTTTTTACTACTATTATATTTGAGTAAGGGGAAGTGTTGAAGCTTGTACTCAAATATTATATAATCTATGTTTTTTATAGTCTGTTTTTTGTAACTTCCTTCCTGTGTATTCACTTGTAATAAATCAATATGGCGTAAGTGTTGCATTTTTACTAGAAGCTATCTAAATTAAGTTGCAAGTCATTATTTAAGAGTAAGTCTTCTCTCGAATTTCATTTCATTTCATTCATTCATTTCATTCGAACAGATCCATAATTGGTTAATTATGGATCTGTTTAAGAAATTCGAGAGAAGACTTAAATATCTGAGGATTCTGCTTAAGAGTGTCAAATGGTATCCACTGCATTGTCACGTACGTGTCATTGAGGTTATTACCGCACTATGATTGTAAGTAAGCCTATCGTCTTGTTTAAACTTCAGTCTTGTTACTCGTGATTGAAAATAATTTATGAATATTTTCAAACAAAAAACCATGCAAAGTGTATTGCGCTCACCTTACGATTCGGAAAATATAGTGTACTAGATTAATGTAGTCAGCAGTATTGATACCATCTTACATGCATAACAAAATAAATGCTAAGAGCTCTTCGAATGAGCACTGACTGCGCTGTTTATTATTTTCGCGTCAAAATCTTTAGAGTAAATCTACCCACTGTTAAAACTAAGACATTTTCTCGTTCTTTGCCATTCTGATATCTTAGGTCATTTAGGTGTTCTCAGCCATACCCTTGATATTCAGAAGTCAGACTTGTTAACCAAATAGTAGTACAATGTTCATCGCTAAACAGCCAGTGAATTATATATTATCATAACATACACACGTCATTATAAAACTTTGTAAAAATATTTTCTCGTTCTTATTGTAAAGTCCATAATTTGTAAATTAAAAATATTATACAACCTTGTACAGTCAGCAACATAAGTCGCTGAACACTTCACATTTTTTGATAACCTTTTTATGAATTAAAATTTGTACATACTACTCCGTGGTCTTAAAATATAACCAAGTCAAGTCATCCATGCCGAGAAGTGCTATACGATATTGAAAATAATTATTATTTTGGATGATATGACAATTTCAAATCTCGTGACTGTGTAGCGATTTGCAGACTGTACATAGATGAGGTTTTAAATTCCTCCACAGACTATTTACCAGAATTATATTTTTGGGCCCATAAGTATATCCATTCATTCTGAGTTTTATTGCTGAACGATAGTAGATTTAGATGAAGAATATGAGCATCTAATAACAACATAAACACAAACAAATCTGAACATCTTTTCCGGAGCCCACGCACGCACAACAAAACCCGTACTCAAACAGAAAACGGGTTAACAAAATCAAACTGTACCACAAAGTTTCCGAACAAAGGCCCAACTTGTTTATCTCGGCACATAATTGAAATTAATCTATATGCGGTAATTGCTTTATTTTGAGTCGACGTGCCTAATATTAAACCTCTACTCAGAAATATACATTGGGATAGGGATACGCATCGGGGTTAGAGTGTCTAATTGTGTTATTAAATCTTAGATCAAGAGCCCGTGGCCGCCAGACCTTCGTAATTTTATAAAAGCTGAAAGTTTGTCTGCGCATGCCTCTAACATTGCCATCATACGATCAGCTATTACGAAGTTCCGATCGTGGTTGCTTTGGAAGTTATATAGCTTCAATGTTTCTAGCAAGATGACAGAACCATCAAAAGTGTCTGAATACCAAGGAAATATAAATTACATGTATAAAATTTAGCTTTTATACTATAACGCCGGCAAAATTACATGTTATTAAATATTATTCTATCTTCAAACTTTAACATAATGTAATTTTGTAGTATAAAATCGCCGAACACCTCATCCACTACATCCAAGCTGGCAGCCGAGTTCGCTTCGTTCCGCGGATTCATCACAGGGGCTCTGAGCAATCTCCAACGGCAGGTCGAGTTCCTGGCATGCAGCGTGGACAAACTCGAGATGCGTAGCCGCAGGAAGATATTGCTGCTGCACGGTGTAAAGGAGGCGAATAAGGAAGACACGGCGCTTGCGGTGGCTAAAGTCATCAGTGAGCGTCTAAATATCTCTGACTTCACGCCGGATTCCATCAAAAGGTGTCATAGAATGGGACGCGCCTGTGATCCTCCAAAATCACGTCCCATTCTTTTCAAACTGCATGATACAGCTCTGCGAGATAAACTCTGGTACAACAAGATCAAGCTCAAGGGTTCCGGTATCACGATGTCCGAGTTTTTGACCAAAACGCGCCACGACGTGTTTATGGCGGCGCGGGAGAAATTCGGTGTCAACAAATGCTGGACCCAGGAAGGCTCCATTTACGTTGTTGGTGCAGATGGTGCGCGAATTCGTGTTGTTACTCTGCAGGACGTTAACAACATTGACTTTACCGATCACAACAAGGCTGCTGTCAGAGCAAAGAATACGCGATCGAAACGCACAGTCACCGGCAAAAAGTAAAATGTGACTGTGGATTGTTTTTGTTATTGCGCAATAGCCGAGTAATTCTGTCATAACCTTATTGATTATTTTTTTTCTTTCTACCCTTGCTTTATTTTTATTTTGTACTGTACTGTCAGCTTGTTTATTTATCCTTTTGTTCCATATACTAACATGTTAGATTATTTAGCAACGTAGTGGAGTTGTAAATTGTTCTTTGTTTTGAATGTATTTTTTTTTTTTAACTTTTAACATTTATCAATGTCTTAATTTATTTTATTTTATGGATTTTGTGGTAAATATTGCTCGGTTATGATTTGTTTTTTCATTTTTAACTTTGTGTTTTCAATTAATTTTATCTCTTGTGTTTTTTTTTTTGTGTTGTCAATTAATTTGTTTCTTGTTGTTTTTTGTGTTTCCAATTAGTTTACATTTTGTTATTTTAACTGTTACAATATTCGTCTAAACTTCTACACAACCGGCAGGTGGAAATTACATGCGCCTATTTAGGCATTATTTGTTGTTATTAGTACATATTATTATTTTCATATTTTATTTATAACATTTTTATTTTAAGTATATATTTTTAATGTCTGTAGTTTTGAGTGACTCAGATGATTTTTTCTCAGCAGATAGTGATAATAGTAGTTACGTCAGTGTTCCATCGCTTGCAGACACACTTTCTTTTCAATTCTCTGTTGTTCCTAAGAATTTTAATGTCGTGCATATTAATGCTCAGAGTATTCCGGCACATTTCCCTGATATGCTAGCTAGCTTCGACTGTACGAATCTCCACGCTGTTCTTGTTTCTGAATCTTGGCTTAAGCCGTGTCTTCCATCCAATTCTTACTCCCTACCAGGTTTTCAACTTGTCAGGAACGATCGCTCGGTCGGTCGTGGTGGTGGCGTTGCCATTTACTTGAGAACTGGCATTCCATTTACTATAGTGCATGCATCGCCCCAGCCACCACCTTGTAATGGTGGTGAGCATTTGTTCCTGGAGGTTGAACTCCATCATTCAAAAATACTTCTCGGTGTATATTATTGTCCGTCCTTACGTATCGATTACTTCTCTTCTTTAGAATCTATCCTTATTAACCTCACTCCTTCGTACAGTCACACCATAATCATGGGAGATTTTAATACATGTCTTATTAAGAAAGACCATCGCTCCTCTTCTCTTCATACTATTCTAAATTCCACCAACTTATCCGTCCTACCTCTAAATCCTACTCATCATTTCCCTAACTCTATTCCTTCCCTTCTTGATCTTATTATTGTATCCTCTCCTAATCACGTTGAAAAACATGGACAATGCTCTGCTGATGCTTTTTCATGCCATGACCTCGTCTATCTATCCTATAAAGTTCGCCTCTCCAAACTCAGACACGCAGTGGTCATGCAGCGTAATTTTCGTGGAATCGATTCTGTAACTCTTCGTAGGGATGCTAGCAACATTGACTGGGTCCCTTTACTTAGTTCGAGTTCGGTCGATGAAAAGGTTAATCTTTTCACTGACAATATTATCAAGCTGTATGATGTACATGCTCCCATTCGTGCTATAAAAATAAAGCATCTTCCATCACCCTGGCTCACTGATGATATCAAAGTCTTTATGAAGAAAAAGGTCGCAGCAAAAGCTAAGTTCAAGCGTCGACCTACGTCTCAAAATTGGGATCAATATGTGGCTCTCCGAAATCACTGCAACAAGATGTGTAGGAATGCTCAACGCCGACATGTTCACAAATCTGTCGAAAATAAGGATCCAGCTAAGGTTTGGAAGTTTCTCCGTTCTATGGGAGTTGGAAAATCTCGTTCAGATTCTATTCCTCATACTTTAAATTTAGATTCATTGAATGCACATTTCGCTGCTTTGCCTACATTTGATAGGGCTACTAAAAATAAAACAATCCATGATCTTTCCTCTATTCCAACTCCTACATATCCTCAATTTGTCTTTAGTCAATTCTCTGATTGTGATGTTAAAAAGAGCATATTATCGATATCTTCCAATGCATCTGGGAATGACTGCGTTAGTCGCAGTATGATTTTGCCTGTCCTTGACGAAATTCTCCACATCCTCTGTCATATTCTTAACTTTTCCGTATCCAACTCCGTCTTTCCATCTTTATGGAAGGAGGCCGAAATAATTCCTCTCCCAAAAAAACCTAATCCCGCATCTTACACTGAATACCGGCCAATATCCATTCTCCCTTTCCTTTCTAAGGTCCTTGAGAATCTCGTCCACCAACAATTATGCTCCTTTCTCACTCGTAACAATCTCCTTAATCCTTTCCAGTCGGGATTTCGTCATGAATATGGTACCACTACTGCGCTTGTTCACATCACGGATGACATCAGAGCTGCGATGGAGAATGGCAAGCTAACAGTTCTAGCTTTGCTAGACTTTAGCAATGCTTTCAACACTGTTGACTTTGATGTCTTGCTAACTACACTATGCTCTATTAACATATCTCCAACAGTAATTGATTGGTTTCGTAGTTACCTGACGGGTCGTCGCCAGCGCATACGTGTTGAAGACTCAGTGTCTTCTTGGTGTGACACTTTTACTGGCGTCCCTCAGGGCGGCGTTTTATCTCCCTTAGTCTTCGCTGTTTTTATTAATTCTATATCAAAAAATCTAATTTCTTCCTACCACTTGTATGCAGATGATTTACAAATATATTATCATGCTCCTGTGGACAGAGTGATGGAGGCTATTAACACCATCAACAAGGATCTTGTGGGTATCAGCAGTTGGAGTAAGTCTCACGGGCTATTAGTCAACCCTACTAAGACTCAAGTCATTGTTGTTGGCAGCCCCAGGATGATATCAAAATTAGATATGGATCAATTACCTCAGATTCTGTTTGATGGTTGCACTATTCCATTTAGTGAGACTGTCAAGAATTTGGGAATTCTCATTGACAAAAACTTATCCTGGGGTCCCCAAATGCAACAAGTTAGTTGCAAATTGTTTGCTGCAGCGGGGTCCTTGCGGAGATTGCGGAATTTTCTACCGATTCCCACGAAGATTGCACTGGTCCAATCTCTTCTTTTTCCTCTCCTTGATTATGCTGATGCTAGCTATCTTGACCTCACCGAAGCCCAGATTGAAAAGCTTGAGAGACTTCAGAATTTCTGCATTAGGTTCATATTTGGTCTTCGCAAATATGACCATGTCTCCGAATTTCGAGTCAAACTCAAGTGGCTATCAATACGTTTTCGCCGAAATACTCGAATTCTCTCACTCTTATATGGTATCTTGTTCCATCCCTACACCCCCCATTACCTTAAGAACCGCTTTAATTTTCTTAGTCACACTCATGCGCGATCTCTTAGATCAACAGAGAATTTAACGCTAGAGATTCCCAAGCACAGCACATCATTTCTTGACAAGTCCTTTACCATCCATGCTGCTCGCTTGTGGAACGCATTACCACTGTCAATTAGACAAGCGAAGACGCTGCCAAGTTTTAAAAGACTTGTTAAGGAACATTACTTATCACTACAGTAATCTTTATTCCTTTCATAATTGTATATATGTATGTATATGTGTATATATACATATATATGTATGTGTATTGTCATCTTCTATGTTTACTTAATATATAGTATATTAATATATATATATGTATGTATTATAATTTAGGTATATAAGTATGTTATATTTAAAACAATATATAACCTGTACATCTCGTATAATTTTCTTTTATCTCGTCCTCTGTACTGCCCCATTAGATCTTTATTATATTAATCCAGTCCATCCAAAGGTTGCCTGGAAGAGATCGCAGCTAGCGATAAGGCCGCCAATTGTTACCATGCCTTTAGTTTTAAGTATTTAATCTGTTATTTTTCCTACTTTATGGTGTACAATAAAGTATATATAAATAAATAAATAAATAAATAAAAGCTGAATTTTATATATGTTATTAAGGCAACTATAAACAAATATTTCCTTGGTATTGAGACAGTTTTGATGGTTCTTTCACCTTGTCAGAAATATTGAAGCCCATAACTTCTAAAGCAACCACGATCGGAACTTCATAATAGCTGATTGTGTGATGCCTATGTTAGAGCCATACGCAGACAAACTTTCAGCTTTTATAAAATTACGAAAGTCTGACGGCCACGGGCTCTTGGTCTATCTAGAAATTTTGGAAATACGATATATTTACGTGAACGGTAAATGGATTGCTTCTGAACGAAAAGTCTCTCGTAGTTCCTGATACCCGCGACACAAGACTCGATCTTAGTGTGGAGTCAGGACTATGTAAATGTCTGATGGGTATATTTATTATTACTACATATTCATACTTACTATTTATTGTTTCATATTTAGGTATCAGCAAGCAAGTGTCCGATTTTGAAGTACGCGGTGTAGTTCTGACGATGAGGTTTTTAAAATTAAGTAGTCGATAAATTGAGTACAGTGCACTTGATGATAAGTCCAGTGCAATTCGAGCAACACACATCAGCGAAAGAAAGTTATTTCTTTTTCCTTAGGATTTATAAGTTGATCCCGAACTGTAACACAACCGTACAGGCAATTGTAAAATAAGAGTAGTTAAGTAAGTCTAATTCACATTTTTTGTACATCCGTGTGTGAATGAGACTCACCCGTCTCCACGCACAAACCGAAGCTCGGTTTCGTGGAACTAAAATGTATTTTGGTATTTTTATTTTTGTTTTAAAAAATACATTTTTACAGTCACTGAGCGGCAGACCTCAATACGCCCCGAAACTACGAAAGCCGTAAAGTAATCCAAACATCGAGATTTTAAAAAATGTAAAAATTATTATTAAAATCCGTAAATAACATTTTTATTTCAATTTATAACATTCATCTAAATCTAAGAAAATATTAGGCTTTCATTTGTCGTGTAAAATATTTGCTATCAAATAAACAAAAAAACACTATATAAAACTGTATGAGATAGATCATGCTCGTACATGAACCTATCGCCCGAATACTGGAACGCCATTCAAATAATAAGTTGCTCTTAACAGCGCACGGCCCACTTAGCCAGTACATTTAATCGGGATTAACGTAGTTACGCGCAAGTTATATTTAAGTTGCGTTCCAGTATTTGGGCGTACGAGTACTATTCATTTCATTTTCTTTAATCTAAACGTAACACGGCTACTACTTAATTTTCACTAAAGCAAGAAAGAGACAGAGAGAGATATAAATGAGCTTTATGTTCTCAACTCCCAAACAAAATAAAGAATATTCTAGAAAATATATAACCTAAGTTAAGCGCGGTATAACATCCCTCAGCGAGATGGAAACATGACGCGCTGTACATAAAAATGGAACGTTATACCTTAAGTGCTGTATCTGAATATTTAATATTACATGGTTCACGTACAGGTGAGATTTATTTCAACACAATATAACTAAACACCTGCCGTGTAAAATAATAAATAGATGCGTGTAATAATATACATTTCTACGAAAAAAATCTGGGTTAAATTTCTCAGTGTCTTTATTCTGTATCAACTCATATATGCCCTGTAGTGACAGGGCACGGGTCTTCTCTACAATTGAGAGTACGATTTAGAAGGGTTACCCCAGTCCACCATGCTGGTCTAGTGCGGGTTAGTGAACTTTACACACCATAAAAATTGTTGCAAATCGCTTTGGTATGGAGTTTTCCTCACAATGTTTTCCTTCACCTTTTTTACTACATTTATACATTAAAATAAAACTTGAACGTATTATTGTGACATTGTCATAAAAAAAATTACACCTAACAGTCACATACATAATCCTGACACCATACTAAGATCGAGTCTTGTATAGTTGGTATCAGAAACTACAAGAGACTTTGCAATCTTACAAGCACTCAGATTCAAGACAAATATTTATGATTCTCACAGATATATTATATCCCACTACGTGATTCGAAGCCACGCTCGTTTCTCAGCCGGCGTATATTCAACTACGCTACGGAGGCTCTCATAATATGTACTATTATGTTTGGTGGGCACGAGTATCTATATACATAACCATTCTTTATCCAATTTCCTGTCTATTTTTTGTCCCCTCCTGTCCATAAGACCCCAAGTCCAGTAGCAGATCAATCAAGGCAAGCCAAATACAATGAGTGCAGAATATTAATATCAAGATCATGTTACCATCTAATGCGTTCTGCGGATTATGTTTTGTTTAAAAGGATATCGTATACTGACCGCATTGTGGTTATTACTTGTATACATAACAACTAACTCGTAAAGGTAGGGAGTCTTATCATATTATACCGGGTATATCAAGACTGCTACCGAAAACGAAACCAGGTGGTAGTATTAGTGGTTTCAAACACAATGTAATTAAACATTTCGAAAAGAAACGCGACAGTTTTTTTTTTATTATTTTTTAAATAACGTCGATTTTGGGTGAAAAATCCATAGTTTCTGCTAAAATAATAATTTACAGTCCTATGTCCTACAGAGTCTTTAAAAATAAAAAGGTGTACACTATAATTAATAAAAAAAATATGTATTTACCAGCGTAAAAGGATGATAAAAAAAATTTACAAAAAAAACATCACTATTTTTTGCACAAATTTTAGTTGCATTGTTTCTGAAGTTACTAAAAGTACAACCCGGTTTCGTTTTCGGTAGCAGTCTTGACCCTAGTCTATACCCTGTATACTTTATATTTAGTGCTATGCTCAGTTATAGTGGGGAACAAAACACTGATCATGATGAACATCATTTTATATTTATGAGGAATTTATAAGGCTAGATTTAAACTTGTTATTAAAGAAACTCCTAAATGCAAGAATGTTTGACAAAATGACAAAATTATATTAAAATGTGAAAATTAAACCAAATTCGCGATAAAATAGTTTTATTTCAATGTGTCACATTCATGTTAAACTTTAAGAAACGAAAATGACACAATTTAAAAGTATGTCCCCCTTATGCAAAAGAAGTTAGCGCAGTGTTTAGTTGCCGTTAATATGAACTGTCACTTAAAATTTATTCATAACCGTCAAAAATCACTAATCAGCTATATTATAGCGCACTAACTTTAAAATCGCCGGGACCCATGTTTAAGCAAATTTTAAGCAGAAAGATGGCGGATTTTTACTGTCAAATTAGCGTTGTCAATTGTCATCACTGGTTATTTATTTAAAGTTATAAATAATAAATTATTTTAATTATAATGTGTTGTGCAAAAAGTTCTCTAAGTTGGCCGTCGAAATATCCGTCGGCATAAAAATATATAAAGTAGTGAATATTGATGTTGATGTAGTTCGAGTGTTCGATGTGGCTGCGGAACTATCAGTAAATACACAGGTAAGCCGAACTGATACTATACTATATCAGCCTATATTTGGGTGCCGGATTACTTTACGTAGCATAGAAATGTATACAAATCGCTATGGTGTGCAGGTTTCCTCACGATGTTTTAATGCATGCCATGAGGATTCCCTATCAATAAAAACATGATTCCGAAAAATCAGGTTTGCCCTGGGACTAGAAAGCGCGACCACCGTGTCCATGTTGGCAGCCGCGTCTGGCCCATTTACCAACAGGCCACAGTGCATTCGAAATGGTCTTATTTACGATTAATTAGAGAAACAAAGTTACTGTAATGTTTCAAGTTTCTGCATTAAAACAACCACACAGCTTGTTTGAACTAACCTAATCAAAACCTTTTTACTCATAATTTCAAATTTATCTTATTGAATGGCTACATTCTGGTCTCAATGTTAAAATCAATTGTTTCAGGAGTTGAACAACAACACAAATATTTGGAGAGAGGTGCTGTACCATCTATATATCCATGGAACATAAAAACAATTTTTGAAGAGGTTAAAGCAAGAAATGAAAGCAAGTAGAAGAAGATAAATAAGAAGACATATTTTTGATCAGTCATCAACATTGAAGTGCATTGAGGACTTAGTACCAATTACCAAAGATATAACGTCCCAACAAGTTTGTTTGTTCATTTTAGCCACAGAAGTCCACTGTTGGTTTCTTAATTATGTTCACATCAACCTTTTGGAACTTGCCCGCATCATGTGGTTAAAAACAAATCATTATTTTGGTCTATAATAATGCAAGCATCAAATTCTTTTTCAATTTGAGTCATGATGTAGATAGATTTAGAGGTTTTGTAAATAAAAATTTTGCACTACATGTACTACATTTTATTTCTTAAGTTTTCATAGTTACATTTATTTAAAATATATTTTTCAAATAATGCACTTTTAAAGTAGTTATAGACAATTAAATATTATTTCAAAATTATAATATTTATTACACAATTATTTTTCCTTATATACCTTAGTATCTATAAAAGTATGTTGCAAATAATCATATTGCTGTGTATTTTGCCCGGACAATATCCTTGAATATAGGGTAATAAAATATGGTCAGGTATTTTAGTAACAATATGTATTTATTTATTGAAAAATTACATTTATTTAACTATATAATATTTGGGTCCCAAAGTAACAAGCCCCTGTCTTGGGCACTCAACCCTGCAACAATGGGTGTGTGTGGAAGGTTAACAATTTATGAAAACAACATTTAAAAAATAAAAAAATAACAAACTTAATGTAACTCCAACACTATTTATGTAACATTATTAATAATAATAGGAAATATGTATGTTAGGATGTGTGTGTATGCATGTGAGAGAAAATGTGTATATTAATTCATTTGTCAATGTAAGACATATACACTACTTGGTTGTTGAAGGATTATTTAATAGCATAATTTTCTTCCTTACAGCAGTTCTTTATATCACATTTTTAATAATTGTAGTAGTATAAATTCGGGATTGGAGGTAATGGGAATGTTGGCAAAAATAGATCTGACAGCACTTATTGGTATTTTTATATTATGCTTATTTTGCCCGGCAGCTAATGCAGTGGGATTATTTTGTATAAAATTCTATATTAGTAAACAAATAATTCTATATTATATTAGTAATAAAATATACGTCTCATAAGAAAAATTGGAATATCTTATAACTTAATGTTGTGTGAAGATTATAAGAAAAATATGTGTATTTAGGTATAAATGTCAAATGTTGTTTAGTAGTGAATAATATGAGTTGATGTTCCGAATTCAAATTAAATATAAACACACTCTTCTGATAATCATTACACAACGTTCAACTTGCAAGGTGTTTCAATTTTTCTGATGAGAAGTATAGTAAAGTTTAATATAATATGTAATTGAGTTCTACCAATAATGGTATATTTTCAGGAGTAATTTCTTGAAATCTATTTGCTTAAGTACACTTTGTTTCTTGAATAGTTTCTGAGCCAACTAATATATCGGGTGATCCGGCAAGATATAACCTCTCTTCTTATCCTTGTATCAAAATATTGTTACCGACAACCTTGCTGTCAGTAAATTATGTTTCTAATATAGCCAAATCCATTATTTTCTGAGTGCTGAAAAAGAAACAAATGTTATTACCAATATGTAGCCTTAGGGAAATACAATATGAAGACGTATGTTTAAAATACTTACTACAACAAATAATCATACTTTTGTCCAGTTCGCATTTTAGGCGTAAATATCACAATAACGCCGTCCACAAAGATCACTACATTAGCTCTCAAAAACACTCCGATTTCAACATTTTAAGATAAATTTATATGTTCAAAAACAAACAAAACAAACAACATAGACAAATACGTTGTCTTTTTTGGATTCCATAGACAAAATCTGTTTGAAATTACAGAGTATAGCACTGAACAGTGAATGATGAGGGAATGAAATCAATTTTTTTCCATATAGTGGCAACATTCACGGCCTAATTTGCCGTATTAGATACTAAACGTCAAAAGGAATCTTATGAATAATTATGCGTGGCTGACCGTAATCAACGTTTTATCTCCTCTTAAAAATATTTAACTAATTTACGTTATTATGGTTGATTAGCGATTTCTTATGAATAAGGGGGTGTATGTAAAACAATGATTATTTATTTTGTATTTTTTTATTTGTACAATATAGATTTATATAAATTATCGGGGATACGTAATACCTATTTTTGTTGAGGAGTGCCGGTCACAGTATAGGAACTAAATGGATTAAAAGACCATCTTCGCGAATAAACTATATTGTCGGAAACTAAGTAACACACTACTACATCGACAACCGCGGAAGAGCACACGGGCCACGCCCGCGCACGCGTCTATCCCGGACAACAACCGACTCGACACTCCCGAAGGGCGACGGGGTGTGAGCGCGGGCGCAACCCATAGGCACGGTATGGTACGGGAGCCCGTGGTGCGGACGGGAGCGATACGGGGACCGCGGGAGCCGTAAGATGGCGCGCTATAAAATAAATATATTTTCGAGGCAGAATAGTTTATTTTCTAATTTTAACTAAGTATATTTATTTCCAAAGACTCATACTGTCATAAAAGTAGTGTTTTCATAAGTTCGTTTATTTACATAAACATATACATACGGCACAAAAACACAACAATAATATATTTGTTTGCTCGAGAAATATTAATAATGTAGCATCCACTTTTATTTTCCACAAATGTTAAACTACAAAACCCTTTATTTCATACAAAAACACAATAAATTGCAACGCTTAAGTGTAATAGACTTGTAACGGAGTAAAAAGGTCTCATTGAAGCCGGTGGAAACTCTGACAAATGTTCTTTAAATTAAATTAGGATAGTTTAAGTCAGCTTTACAGCATGCACTGCGAGGCGGAATGGAACAATTTACATCCGTGTGAAACTCACGCTATTTCATTCTAAAACGGTTTTTCTAGACTGCACAGGTTATGTAAGTATTATTACATTTGCAAATATTTGCATTATTATTTTTGGTTTTTGCATTTTGTAAATATTTGGAAGGTACACCTTCGAAAACATTTAACATAAATTGTAGTTTAACATTTAAAGTACATTAGTACGAATTCGCTTGTTCAATTTCGAATTTAATAGTGTCTACCCATTTCGACTCAACACAGATGTGAGTTAATATATATTATATACATAATTATGTAGGTTTTATGTTTACATAGTTATACCTACTCATATGTCTATATAACGCGAGCCAAGAACCTTCTTATTCTTTATACTGAAGTGAAATAATATCAAATCCAAAACCAGGTTTCTCTATATAACAATACCAGACGCGCCTCGAAATACCTAATAGTTTTATTTGACCCCCGCCGCTGTAAGTGGACATTCCGACATCCGATTAAGATGGATGGCCTCCGATGGCAAATAAATAGTCGTGGCTATTGATTCTCTGTGCTAATGCATTGCCTAATTGTCGCTGGACACGCTAATCCTGACAAGATGGCCTGAATTGGGATTTACTGTGTTTTGTAATGAAGTTTGATTAAAAGGAGATGTGCTATCTTGGGCCGTTTTGTGTACGTCTAATACAAATTCTAGAAAAAAATGTGGAATTCAAATAAAATACATTTAGATTTCTTGGACAACAGGGGGCTTTATACAAAAATGTGATTGTTTTAGTACAGAAGCAATATTTTCTTCTATAATCTGTCCTCCATGATGCCTAATTGTCATTTCGTTCAAAAATGCGCGAACCCATTATCTTTAACTTGAATATATCTTATTTTTAAAACCCCCCTACAAAATATAATTATTGTCTATATTTCTTTTTCTATATTCTTCGCTTTTTAAAAGACGATATATGTTGTTGAAGAAGTCACTTTTATTATTTTATTTATATTACATGATTTTAGTTTAAGAACGAAAATGTTTAATTTGACAGCAATTGCAAAACTCTGTGTTATCCATTGGTGTTATCTGTCTATGTCTGTGGCCGTAATTCGTATTATTTTTTATTATTCGCATACATTTCGCAAATGTGTATTTGCTTCTCTATTGACCTGGCTTTGTTTTATGGATTCTGATTCTCGCAGATGATATATCTTGACGTTTAAACGCAATTACTAGTTCGTATTTTGGTGAGTAAACATATATATTATTTAGAATGCCACATGTAAATAATACTTTTATGTTTTTCTATGTTCATATTTCTCTTCTAACCCACTATTCTGCTTTTCAGCACATCAAAAGTGGCGCTTTGCTTGAATTGCACTTCTGCAATTGTTGTGAAATGGTTGAATTGCACTTCTGCAATCAAAAATTGAAATGGATTCTATCATTCAACAGAATCTTAGTAACTACATGGGATGCCAATTCACTCTCATGTAGAGTATTTCAAAACGTTTTATTGCTGAAATGGCAGAACAAGAAGTAAGTATTCTATTTTCTTCAATAACTTGGGAAATGTATGTTTTATGCCAATTAATCAAGGTCAATAGAAAGTATGGAGTATTACAAAAGTATTAATGTTAGAGCTGAATTGCATTGTGTCCACAGGACAAGTCTACTAGTACATAAATATGTAAGAAGTGATATTTTATATATAGTTGTTTAAATTGTTAAATGAATTACACTTTCTTTTATTTCCCTCCGGACACTCAAATGATCTTGTGTTATGTATAATATATTAGATTATTATTATTTCCATAAAAACAACACTATGTCTGATGGTAAGCACAAATGCCGTTCAGGCGAAATATCTAAGGGCATCAGACAACTGTCCCAAGACATTTCATACAATTATCCGGCCGGCCTGCTAAGATGCTTCTTTAAACAATAGTGGAAAGACCTGGGATCATAGGAAGAAGGGAACACATGTGACTGCAAAGAGTTATTTATCCATCATAATTCTTCGATAACTTCAATATTAAATCTTTTTTATTTTGTTTTAGCTATCAGAACAAGCAATTATCTGTACAAACTGCTGGCTGCAAATAAATCAAGCTGTAGACAATGAGCAAGATTTTATTCCAACTCCGCCGTAAGAAGATTGTATCAATCTCGATTCTTTTGGACATATGTAACACCCACAAGTGCTTCATGTTGAAAGGAACATAGCTGGACACTGGACAGTGGGTTGCTGTACTCATACCATGATCATACTGTGGTATTTAGCCTTTAGGTTGGGCTAGGCAATAGTACAATATCATCGGAGCATCGGCATTGTTCCTAGATGTTTTGACTGGAGATTATTTTTAGGCGAATATAAATAAAAAAATATAAAGCAAGATCTGGTTGTACTTTATTGTCCTTAAGTTTTGTTTGATTTTAGTTTTCTTTCATCAATTAATCCTACTTTTTCCTTATGTGTGCTCAGAAATAACCAGTTAGAATTAATGTCAAATACATTATTTGAAAAATAATATCTTAGAACTTAGGATAATATTATTTTTAAGTATGCAGAAGTCTAATATACCAGAGTATATTAGACTTCTAGGGGTAGACCAAATATAATTTTTAAAATGTTAGCTTGTACAGAAATGATTGCTAGTAAGTTCTTTTACTAGACATTAAGGTATAGAAATAAACATGGCTGCTATTAGATTCGATTCCATTTTTATAGCATATTCATTTGTATGGACTATAATAACTAAGAGCTTATTAAGTGCATATGCCTAATAATAAAATGATTATTTATTCATATGCACATAGGGCACACCTCTGACTTTTCGGAGTCATGTGTGTATTGATAGTCAATCACCACGCACTAAAACGGTGTGCTGTATCTCATGCCTAGCTGATTTTATTGTTGATTATTTAAATAGGTTGTTTAGCAGATATTATGCACCGCACTTACGGCCAGATATAGGTACACTTTCTTAATATTAAATAACTATAAACATGACGAGATTCTGACAGACTTGTTGCAATTTATTGTATAGACATTATGTTATATTATATGATCAATAAAGTATGATACTAATTCCGTTGACGTAAAAACATTTACGAGTTATATAGAGTACAGTAATTTATAGCACAGACGACTAAAAATAATATTTGATTTATAGGAAAACGAATTACGACTTCATATTTCATAAATGTCAAGTTTTGACATCGGTTGTCAAACATGCCGTTTCAGACGCCATATTGTCCCCTTGTAGTGTTGCTGTTCTTGGCTTGGTATTTATTTTTGTATAAAGCTAATATGCAACGTATAATAGTATTTCATACAGAAATCGAATGCCAATTTCACTAAGTAAATTTGGTGTAATGTACTACAAACGGCCCAAGGTCCATACATTTCTGGCCCATCTCCTTTGTATTTAGTAGTTGCTTATGACACCGCCTAACCTATTTTTGTACTATAATTTACATGTAAGAATAAACTTTCATATACAAATATACAATATCAAAAAATGTGTTATAATTTAAATAATAATTCTGACTGAAGTGGCAACTTCGAGGCTAGGACAATCACCTTTAATTTTGCCATTTATGTACGTAATCAAATCAATATTCGCTATACGGCTGTACGAATATATACATATATAAGAGTTCTTGCAAATGAGGGATCTTCGCAAACAATTTCAAAGTATACCACATCGAATAATGTTAGCATTTCTCAAAATGTATTCACGAAGCGTGGTTAATGGTTATTCAAAAAATTAACTCCTTCAATTTATGATTTTAGCATTCAAAATCTTAATATCAACACTAAAACTATTCCATATAGGTCAACCTTATCAAACCTTAGCGTAGAGCCAACATAGGCCACTAGACTATATTTTCTTTAATGCGTATTCACCGGTACATTTCCCTGCGATATACCTAAGTATGTTTATAGAGAAAACAGAGTGGCGGTGTTCAGCCGCGAACTCAGCCAATTCGCTTTGTCGCCGAGTGCATTGTCAATATTGACGTTTGCCCTTCTTGCCGAAACGGGTGAGGGGTTAAGAGAAAAGCTGTGGCGGTTTGTGCGAGCGAGATATGTGCGTCTCTTTCTTGCATGTATAATTCAAGTGATGTATATCCCATTTGCTATGTGAAGAGTTGTGACGTTTACGACTAAGAGTTTTCGACAGTTTTCCACCTAAAAAGTTGGCACTAAACTTCAGTTAGTAATTGAAGAGTGAGTTAAATATATTTTTGCTTAATAAAAAATACATATGTATTGTTATAACATATTTTATCAATAAGCCGTCATCATTTTTTACTATTTCATAAGGTTAATTTAAAGGTAGCTGTCAACTGATTTTGCTGTTACTAAGATCGCAAGATATTAAATGAAAACGTTTAAAACTAGCTATGCTAATGAAATATTATATTTATAACCTTTCCTTGTAATTTTATAACAATGGTCTTTGTGAAAAAAAAAAATCAATAAACTGCACATTTTTATCGCCTTCTTACCTCAACGCAAAACATCGCTATCGCTCTCAAATTAGACCGTGTAAAACATTCTAAAGCCATTGGAATTCCAAAGCATCTTCGTTAAAGACCTATTTAAAGTTAAAATTGCCAAAAAGTTTGTTTGCTAGTCTGAATTGGTGAACGGACGCCACTTGCCCGTATTGTGCGGAATTTATTATAAGTTTACAAATTAACACCGGCTCCTTGGTGCATTAAAGAACAGCTGGAATATTGAGAGGATCAGATTAAGACAGGAATATTCCTTTCGTTTTTTTAAAGCTTCGTCGGTTGTTTTTAAAGACTAAGAAGGATTATTTGGTTTAATCATCAAGCAATGTATTAATCATCATATCAATATTATCATCTTGAAGTTATGACTATCTTTAAGCTGCTTTGATTGCTTAGTTCAAGTAATATCTTATAAAATATAACACACGTCTTATACAGCATTCCTCATGACCAAATTCAACAATCAAGCATCGAGAGTAAGTAAGAATTTCTAACTTTTTGCGGTAGTGAAAATTCATAACCACACCACCTTCGACAAAATGTTTTTTTATTAAAATGGCGTGACGAGCAAACCTTTCGTCCCTATGCTAAGTGACATGATCGCTCACGAACAGTATAAAAACTAAACAACACCTTGAATTACAAAGCAATGTTTGGCAATCCACTGCCCTCACCATTCTGACACATAAGATGTTATTAAGAATATGTCCAGTAGTTACTCTGGCTACAACATCCTTCAAACCGAAACATAACAGTGCATTTATATTGCTGTTTGGCGGAAGAAATAGATATTGTATGATACCTACTCAGGCAACCTCTCACATTTATGAGAGGCCTACCTAATGTTATTCATTCAATGTACATATATTTTTGAGTCTATTGCACGAAATATAAAAGCAAGGTATCGTCTATACACAATTTATTTATAAATTACGCCACATAGCATTCAACGTTTACAAGGGAGTTAAATTTGCAAAGTTTATTTCAGTTGCAGTAAACCACCTGATCCCAAGCTGGGGTGTTACCCTTTTGGTTTCGCTACATTTCAATGTCGTTTGGATTCTTGTAGTCAAGTCAATTCCGAAATGAGGAAATCGGTAAGGGGTAATATTATGGGTCTGTGTAAGATATTTTTCAGAGTTTGATAATGAAATGATGATGAATTTTATTCTCAAGTTGAAATATCAGTGGTTACAGCACAATCTAAACTCAAAGACTAGACTAGACTAAGTACATGGACTAAGGTTTCTATGTAGTATACAAAATCATGCAAGCAAACAAGACATGATGAATTAAATCGTCTTTAAAAAACCATTTTAATGCAAATTCACGATCCTTAAACTTCAGCTAACCTACGAGGACTCATGTCGAGTTGTCACTAATAAAAGACGACATATAATCACTTCATATCAGAATTTAAACATAGAAGTATTTAGCACTGTGATTTTGTTTTAGGTACCTGCTGATCAATCTTCAAATCAGTACCGAGTACCACAAAAAATTTGGAATACTTATTTTCATCCCATTGCACATGATGTTACCATCATCCCACCCCAGGAAAAACCAATGCACCAAAACAGGAAACAATGCGAAAAATGAATACACAGCGAGGTAATTTAGAACAACCCCTTGGTAATAAGGCTGTGGAAGCATTTATCCCTCCGAGAAGGCCCTTCCCTCCGGCGCACCTGACGTAATCAGTCCCGTGTCAACGTGACGCAGGTTGGACTCAAAAGTATAATTTCTTTTTTTGTGCCTTTTTTGGTTCGATTAAGAATTGTAGTGCCAGATGGTCAGTACTGAGTGGACATTTAAAATAATCTGAATAAAAATTCTAGTCGGAGTCTTAAAAAATGCTCCAAGGGGGCTATTATTATCGAATGATTAATTTTAAAACAGGGGTGTCCTCCAAACATGTAAAATAAACCATGCTGTAGTGCTAGAGATACCCAATGCTCAAAGAACGAATTTCCTTTTGAAAAAGGTCAAAAGGACCTTAAGCGACCGAAATGCAGTAACAGTTAAAACCAAATAGATAATATACTAATGGCCATTGGGTCCGAAAGGTTCTGTAGTGCAGGCCACATACATGTAAGCGCAGTGTCAGACGCCCGCCCACAAGATGGACGGACGACTTGGTTAAAGTTGCAGGAAATCGCTGGATGTAGGCTATTTCTAACAGGTCAATATGGAGATTCTTGGGGGAGGCCTATGTTCAGCAGTAGACTTAATATAACAAAGGAGAGAGAGGTAATATCAGTTGGCGCTCTGTCACCTTCACCTATCGCAATGGGCCACAACCATTACTTAATATAGTACATCTAATATAACGCCACAAACCACCAAACTAATAACAACAAAAACTAAGTTCCGCAATTTTATTACACAATATTACGAGTTGGTAAATGGACATCGGTCAAAGGTCGCGTGACCTCCGACCATTAGTGTAGAAAGCAGCACTTACTACATGGCGATTCCAGTACGGATTAGATGCACCCCGCTATTGTGTTATTAACTATTACATGATTAAAGCAATGGAATCGTTACGTTGCCTTTAATGCGATAAAAATGTACTTGAAGTTTAATTTTGATTGAGTGGCAATTTTTTGTATGTGTGGACGTTTTAGTTCATAGTTGGGTAGGAAGCATAATTTGAGCGTAGTTATTTGTGTATTTTTAGACGTTGTGGCTTGCGTTCACGGTCTATTGTCAATGAGGCTGAAGTTCGTGCATGGAGAAGTCCTAAACTAGAACATTGCTTTTTGCAGTACATATTTTTTATTGCTGAGTTCTGTCTAACGTGCACAAGTCACCTGATAGTAAGTGATCATTTGCGTCCATGAAAATCCATAACGCTTGGATCAGGGATGTTTTGATGGACTATGAAATTGGACGAAGATCGGAAAAGAAAAGAAATGGTATGGGAAGGGTTATTATATGTCCAATAATTCCCCCTTCCCCCTTTCCATTCCGATCAGCGTGATGAACCATGGCCTAAGCTAATTTGATCGAATTCTCAGGTGAGAAGTCCAATGCTCAGCACAGTCTTTAACGATTTTCTATTGATTTTATGGGGGTTGCTAATCCTATATCGATGAGCTGTAGAGTTTAGCGTAAGCCTTGAATCATTATTCCGAGTATTTTTCTGTTGAAAGAAAATTAATAAAAGTGTAAGTGTTTACCATCGCCATGAACTGAACAAAGCTAGTTGTTTCCTCTAAATTACGCGTGATAATCTATCAGGAGCTCACATAAATGATTTAAAGGACTATAGCAGGTAACAAAAAATTGATAAATTTCCAATTTTCAATAAAATTTACAATCATCTGTAAATATCAATGATTATTTTTCCGACCCAAATATCGACCAATAGAATTGCACCATTCGACGTCACGTGGTACAACCTACATGGTATTATATTGATAATTTTTTGAAAATTTTCTCTGGTAGTTGCTATATATAAAAAACAAAACATGATCCAGTCAAATTAACCACACGTCAAACTGACAGGTTGAATTCAATTGTGAAAATTGGAGATTTTGCATGAAAATGAGTTTGAAATTAAAATTTGGGACGGAAAAATAATCCCCCGAATACCACACGAGCTTCAAAATTATCTGGCATTTCCCTCAAGGTTCCCTGCAAACAAATAAAGTCGTCAAGTTTTGACTCCTTCATTTGTTTGCAACGAACCTATCGGGAAATACCCGATAATTTTGAAGCTCTTGTGGTATTATAAGTGATAATATCCAATACGACTGACGGTACACGGGTTCGTTGACGTAACCGACATCAACAAAAGCAAAACAACATGTTTATATATTATTTAGTCACCCATAAAGATCCCTGATAATATAGCCCAGAACACACAATACGGGACATAAAATACATTTAGGGACAAAGCATAAAGATAGCACAACATTTTTCTCACAATCCGAAAACATTTAACAAAATGGCTTATCTTTCGACCTGAGTGCGCGGGGACGGTGCGCTCTGCTGTGAACTCGATACACTGATGTACTCCTTTAGCGCTGGGGTTCCATGGACGGTTTGTGGATGAAATATTGGTATACAATGTACATAGGTGTCATTGTGGGGGATGTTGGGAGTACAATGAAAACCAGGTTTCAAAGATGTAGGACGATTTATTGTTGAAGTTTTTGCTATGCGGTAGAGGCCAGGCTTGAAAACGACGTGTTCTTAAAATATATTTATAAATTAAATATGTATTTCGGTGTGTAATAGAACCACGCTCTAGTCAACAGCTATTACAATAAAACCAGCCAAGTGCCATTTATAAAAGAAACCCTAAAATTCAAGTTTGTTTCAAACAAGTGTGCTTGTTTGTTGTCTGTTTGTTTATTAATATCGAGTTAAAAATTGGTTGAAAATGTTGTTTGGTGTTGTAATGTTGTTGTATGGGCAGGCCCGGATCTAGGGGGGGGCAAGTCGGGGTGCGTGCCCCGGGCGGCACGATCAGGGGGCGGCATATTGAATCGATTGAACGTAACACCACTTACACTTTTTTTTTCGCCGTGCGCGAATTAGTGATTATGCGATAGAGGCGCGTGAAAAAGAGATGAAAACTTAATACTTGGAATGTATAATAATTTATCCATCTCAACAATTACGTTTAGTTTCTAATATCCAATTTGTGTTTAGTAGTTAGTTTTAGTTGATTAACCATCGAACGTCTTTTATGTGGTACAGGCAGTGGCGAATTTACTAGTAAGCTGAGCAGGCTGGAGCCTAGGGCGGCAAATTTAAAGGGGCGGCAAATCTGGGCCAATTTTTTTGTTTTGATTTACTGAAATAATAAAAGGCAATATTTTACACACTGAAAAAATGGGGTTTGAAAATTAAGAATAGTTAAAATATTTCAGTAATATGTTCCCACGTTTCCACGTTGACAATTTAATAATAAACACTTTATTAAATATCTATACTTGGATCTTCTTCTTCTTCTTCTATCTGACGTTATCCCGGCCGGTGCCAGGGTCTGCCTTCCAGCAAATTCTCCTCCATTTCGCCCGATCTTCGGCATCCTCAATAGTAAGGCCATTGACCCTCATATCTTCCTTGATGACATCGAGCCAGCGCTTCTTTGGTCTACCCCGCGGTTAAGGTCCGGGAATTGAGGCTCAGGCACACATTACCGACGCACTCCTGCGGTTTCCTTAGGACGTGACCATACCATCTCAAGCGGGATTCCTGGAGTTTATCAGCCACATCGCGGACACCAAGACTGCCACGGATGTGCTCGTTACGGATTTTGTCCAAACGCGTTACGTTGCACATCCACCGCAGCATCTTCATCTCCGCGACGTGGACCTCCTGGACGTGCCGCTTGGGGGCAGGCCACGTCTCAGAACCATACAGGAGCACCGGCCGCACGATGCTTTTATAGATGAGACCCTTGAGCCTCATCGGCATCCTGCGGTCGCAGAGTATGCCCGAGATCTCCCTCCACTTAGCCCAAGCAGCGCTTATACGGGCTTTGACGTCAAGGGCGATGTCACCGGACTCATGCAGTACGGACCCAAGGTACTTGAACTTGTACGTCTTCACGGCCAGTTCGTTCCCCATCACGATGCTTTGGGGGTCCGTACTCCCGCAAGCCATGTACTCGATCTTCGCCACATTTAACTTCAGACCACCGCTCTCAAGCGTTCCTTCCACCGGTTGACCTTGCGCTCCAAAAGTCGCCGGTCCTCCTCCACCAGTGCAATGTCATTGGCATATATCCAACAACCAGGGCGCAGGGTCCTGGATGTGAGACGTAATGGCATCGAGCACAACACTGAAGAGGAATGGACTCAGCGCCGAGCCTTGGTGCACACCGACATCAATCGGAAAAGGATTCGTATCGCCAACGGCGGCGGTCCGAACGAAGGACTCGGATCGGAGGTACTGTCTCTGATAATGTCCACATAGGCTTCCGGTATCCCTTTCATCCTCATCGCCCACCAGATTGCCTGTCGCGGCACACAGTTGAAGGTGTTAGAACACTGTCACAAAATACCACAACAATTTTTATAAATTTTATTAAAACTACCCATTATATGATTCACAAGTAGTGGGGAATCGGTAATATAAAGCGTTGCCTCACTTAGATCGTCACTTTTCGAGTGACAACGACAGAGGAAGGACCTTATCCTCGCCGGTAGCAACCAGGATGGGCAAGTTAAGTTATTAATATGATGTTTCGTTGCTCATTGCTCAGAATATTTGAATATTATTCTCTAACATTGTAATTATCGATTATCGTTGAATTAAACCATATTATTATAAATAGAAATATAAATAACATTTAATATAATTGATAATTTTGTAACATTATAATAATTATTAACCATTATGTTAAATGATAAATATTAAAAACTATATGGTTAAAAATATAATTATAGATAAATCTATTGAAATATACATGTTTATATTATTTTATATACCTTTTCCCAAAAAAATTCTAACAAAGGCATGTGCAGTGGCGTCTTCTTCGCTCTGTATGCCTCGCCAAGCATCCTGAGTGCAAATATCGGGTCGGTAGTACCACTGCCAGGACGGAAGCCGTATTGACACTCAGAGATAGTACACTCTTGGCGGAGCCTGGACTCGATGACGCGTTCGAAAAGCTTCATGGCATGACTCATGACCTTAATGCCACGATAGTTACCGGATTCCTGAACACAGCTTTTACCCTTGTACACGGGAGTTATCACACTCAACCGCCATGAGTCAGGCATGTTTTTGGTATTCAGGATGCGGGTTAAATAACGCAGCAAGAAGCTCCACACCGTGAAGCCCCAACGACTTCCACGCCTCTATCGGAATATAGTCAGGCCCTACCGCTTTCCGGTTCTTCATGCGACGATGACTATAGAGAACTTCTTCAGGTGTAACAGGTGCAACAAGACCTTGTTTCGGGGGCAATTCGGGGTAGGACACTCCCAAGTAAATATCTATACTGGGATATTATAAAATATTCCAATAGTGATACTTTATAAAAAAAAACTTGCTTAAATGTGAAAAAACAGCTATTAACATTGATTATAGTCTTTAGACTTCCTTGCTAAAAATATAGTTGTTTTTCAAATTGGTTATTTATTGTTTACACGCACCCCGTGGTCAAGGGGTGGCAAAATTCCTTCACGGTTTCCTTTGCCTGGCGTAAGAGGCGATTAATAGGGGTCATTGGGGTCGCTGGCACACTCTAAGATGTGCGGCAGAACTCGTGGCTTCATAGCGGACGCCCACGGTTAGGGCGTCCGTTGCAGAGAAAATCTACGGCTACCTAAGTTGTGAGGAGCCATATTAGGAAGTGCGTCGGGTGGAACGGCGAGTCAACTAGGTGTTACTCGCTCATCCGCCTATTGTCCGTAATACATCCAACCTGGCTGCAAAATCTATGCGGTACGGACAATAATTGTCCCCGTGCGTCAGATTGGAAGGCTGGAGACCTCGACATGCACCTTATGATCTCCCCGTAGATATTGATTAAAAAAAAGGTATTGTATTCACTCCTCAAATTTAGTTTGAATCAGACCTGGAAGTTTTGAGGCCTGACAAGGCTATCCTTATAATATCCGTCATAATATCTGTGCCGCTGTACGTATGTATAATGTATATAAATGTATGTGTATGATGTCCTACCACGAGGTCTATTTCAGTCTACTCTGCCCTATTAACCATAAGACGTTCAATGGAGTCGTTAATTCGTCGTGAGAAATTACCGAATATTCGAAGTATACGGGGCCGTACTATCTCGGAAAGACGCTACTTGATGCCGAGTTCTTGAAACGTTTGTGTGGAATTCGGACCTGATATTCCAAGCATTCCAACACCTCATCTCTAGGGAATCTACATTTTTCTTCTCCCGTAACGTCCATGTTTCAGCGGCATACAGAAATACGAGAAAGTGCTCGGACAAGCCTGATCTTTAGTAGCTTTTGTAGTAGTACGATTCCTCCATATTTTCCTGAGTTTCTCCATTGCCCCTCTAGCCATCGCCAGACATCGTTTAATTTCAATGATACAAACACCATTGTTATTTTTAAACAGCCCAGGATAAATGTACAACTGAACCAGTCTTGGAGGAGCCCAGCGACAGTTTGTGATGTGTATTGAAATTCCCCAAGACCATTTCAGCCGACGGGAACTGCGTCCGCCCGTCATCAGCCACATGGCTGAGATACCTAAACAGCCGCGTAGTCTCATCTTCCCCGTTGTGAGACCTGTAAAGGCACACGTCGATGCGGCTCAGGCAACCAAGATTCACGTGCAAACACAAAGCGGAGAAGGACCCTCCATGCAGCTTAAACGGTGACAGTAGATGTCCAACCGAATATACATACAAGCATACCCCGACTTTAGGCTTGAAGCTTACTTCAAGCGAATAACCGGGGTACAGCAGGTAGGAATATTCGGCCGGACAACGAATCCGCGTCTCGCATCAAGAAGAGCAAAGCAGACTAGGCCGTCTCGAAATGGTGGTGGACGGCATTAAGGTCGTTTGGAGTTCGCGGATGTTGGTGAACTCCATAGTGAACGCGATGGTGGGGTTATGCACCGTTGAAAGACCTGCTTTGTTGAATTGCGCTGTCATGAAGTTGAAAGGATAGGTTTGATGAAGAGGCATCGAGAAGTCAAAGTCCGGGCATTAAGTAGGCTGAATGGGCACCGGCATGAAAGGGTCGGCATGTCGCTAAATGTCGGCCACATCCGGTCACCAACTGGCACGACGTACCCGCCCAAGATTATGTGCGACATGGTGAGGCAGCCCCTCGTGGTGGTTAGCCACGATTGGGCTCTTGTACTGTACTGTCTTTTTGGCCGGCGGGTCAACACTCCTCCCTTTGAGAGCGATCAAAAATACGTACAAAATCACTATCAGATCACTATTACGGTCTTTACGCCCCGTGGACGGTGATCGCTACCCAGACGGACACTTAAGTCCTACCACCAAGAACTGTGTCACTCATTTGGCACTACCCAGGGGTTACGTGTAGAAAAACTAGAGTCAAAGCTTACAGACGTGTGTGACGTTAACCCTCAAAAGTGACGCTAATATAAAGCGGTAAAAAAACAAAAAAAGACGTTCTTTTCCGATGTCCTGTGTTGAGTGGGCGTCTGGTTGCTAAAAATGATGATGATGATTAAGATAAAAATATAGGCAAGGGGGGGCGGCATTTTTCAGTTTTTGCCCCGCCTCGAAAAAAACCTAGATCCGGCGCTGTGTATGGGGACCCCCTTAATATCTTCATTTTTTATTTTTAGTATTCGTTGTCATAGTGGCAACGGAAATACAGAATTTGTGAAAATTTCAGCTTTCTAGCTATCACGGTTTATGAGATACAGCCCAGTAACAGACAGACAGACTGACAGGCTGACAACGGCTAAGTAATAGGGCCCTGTCATTACAATCTCCGCTATAAAACAATACCTCTGAAACGGGTCGTAATCGGTAAATATTTGCCTCGAGACGCTATCTCCGAGTACGTATTGAAGGAGCTTAGAGGACTAAGTCCCTCCTAAACCCTCTTGACTTAACATAATTTGCTTAAACTTCCATTTGTGTAGGGACTCAATAGAAATTTTGAGCATTTTTGACAACGTCTTGGGTGAGATTTTGGGCGAGTATTGTATGTTATAATTGTACATGTTTAAGAATGTTTAAGTTTATTTATTCAATATGAATTAATCTTTATATCTGATGTGTTAAATTTATATTACGGCGCTATATTTATAAATGAAGGTAACATAGTTCAGAGAGGGGAGGAAGAAATATTATGTAAAATATTTGTATACCTTCAAGTGTCGAAAATTCCACCTGCCGCAGTTAACCAAATACTGTTAGTCTTGGAGAACGTCTTTTACATCCAGGTAATTTAAGTAAGTATTCTATAGCACAGATTTGAGACATCAGTAAAAAAGTAAAGAATATACCCCGAGCCTGTGCGTTTTCAATCCACATAAAAGCCTACCTGGCTATTACCATATAACAAACTTGAGGAAGCTGAACAAATAAATAGTTGACTTCCTGACGCTGAAGGTGATAGGAAACTTCTCTTAGCCTATACTTATCAGCAAGCTGTTAAGATCTTCCATCACAACAAAACAACTTGACGATTGTCCTAAACATTTAAAACGAGGAGCGTGGAGACGTGACGCCATTACCCTACCAACGGGTGCCTTATTAGAAAGTTGGATGAGATTTTTCAACGGCACCATCGGCTTTGAATGCTAATTTGTGGACGACGGGTTCGGCTTTTTTGCCGGGATCAGGGGAGAGCGGGGCTGGAGGAGCGCGGGGAATTTTGATGAGCTCTCTTAATGAGTTGCTTGATTTATGATGGTGGTAAATAGGTTGCGGTAGGTTAGAACTTAGGTGTATTGATTTTATTTGTAGCTATTGGTTGTTGGAGAGTGAGTGGGGGAGTATAGTGAGGTACTGGATTTAGTGAAATTTAGGCGTAACTATTTAATCACATATTTCTATCTTTCTACACCACACATCCGAATGACGCTAGCATAATGGCAATGGCATGACTACCGGCTTGTCATCATATAATATTCCAGGTGTCTTGTGACAGCCTCCCTGGCGTAGTTGGTTAGAAACCACCTGTGAAACGAGAAGCCGCGGGTTCGATCCCCGTACCAAAACAAATGTTTGTGTGGACCACAAGCTTGTTTCGGGTCTAGGTGTTTTTGAGAATGAAAAAGTCTCTCGTAGTTCCTAATACCCACGACACAAGACTCGATCTTAGTGTGGGGTCTGGACTATGTATGCGACTGTTGTGACGAATGTGTGAATGTATTTGTATTTATTTGTCTGTTTATTGATATATAAATTATGATTTAAAAACCAAAAAACACACAAAAGCATTCGATCAATCAGTCAGTTATACTCAACTTAGAAAACTCAAAATCTCACTCATTCACAACCTCCTCTCACAGCAACTTAAACAAAGAGATAAGCCTAAAATTAGGCCAGCTAATTTAAAATACAATTTCTTTTTTCACATTTCATATTTGCCCGCCCTTGAATCTCATGTATGTCCCTAAATACCCTTTATCCCTAAATTCCCTGAAGACAAATTGCGTACCTACGACCTTGAAATGTTTGTCCCGAGTTTTGTTTTATCTCGACGTCCTGAAACTCACCTGTCTGTGAATGTAAAGGACAAGTTTATCGCTTTAATTAGATTTAAAAATATACGTAACAATGTGAAGGATTTACGGTTTACGAAACAAAATAGGTGTGATTTATAAATTGGATTTGCGTAACCGTTTATTTTAATAGCATGGATGTTTTAATCCATAGAACTATAATATATTGTCTAACCACTCTCAATCGTACTCTCGATTGTAGAGCAGGCACGTGCCCTGCAGTGAAAAGTATATAGGCAGTACAGTATGTTTTCGTCTATCTATTGTAGATGTCTGAAGAAATGTTGTGAGTAGAATTAAAAACCCCTAATGAAAACAGAGACTAGGGTGTCGCATTTCGCATTCAATCTATACACATCCGCTTATGACTAGGACATCATAATTGTGTTAACCGGATAAAGGTGGCCATCTTGCCTTGGTGGATTGCACAAAACTTTCTAAAAGGACCATTCCAGTCACTTCATTGTTTATATGTCTAGTACACAAAGATTAAGTTTGTATTTTTCCGAGGCAACCTACTTTAGCATCAGAAACTAACTCAAACCTGACATTCCATAACTGTCGCCGCATTCGACGCTCGAAAACTTCACAAATTGCCCATACCGATAGCTCCCCAAACTGATTGAAAACACAAATTAGATTTCCAAAACGCGTTCCATTATATACTAAATGAGATGTACGGGCCGGTCGAAAAGTGCACCCGTCAGCCGACGAGTATTAAGCGTTAACGAACCAAGAGGAGGGGCGTCCAACCAACTGCAATAAGAGGATTGCGCACCCTTCGTGACGGTTGGGTTGAAGCAGGAGCGGATGTTGGATGGTGATACAAGTTTAAATGGGAAAACAGTTAATAAAAAAAATCAAGTTACTGACGTAAAAAATCTAAGAAATGTTATTTTATGAGTCACTGTTGAAGCTAATGTGAGAATATGACACAATCCTGACAATAACCCATTTAAGAAAATTATTGTAATTTTTTATACGTAAAATGAATAAAAACTTAAACCCAAAATCAGCATGTTTACTAAAGCAACTAAAAATGGCTTCATCTACAAATGTTTTATCTGTGTCTTTCTACTCAAATACCTGTAACACGTAATTTTTATTATACGTATTCGTATAATAAAAATTAAATTTTAAGAACTTACAGTTAAAATCTAAAATCATATAAATTGTATTTACTGGATGAAACAATAGTACTATTCTCAAAATGTCTGTAATAACTTATCAGTAGATGATTCATGTATAAAAGAGCTCAAAAATAATAAAAAACACTACCCGCTTCCGCTGCCACCTGTCACTCAAGACACACAATAAAAGAGGAAATTGCATTAAATTATAAGTCTACGAGCAATCACGTTTTGTTTCCCGGCTTCTGTCGGATTTAACGGGTCCAAATCCCTATTCTTAATTAGTGCCAAATTTAAAAGCTTACTCGCATAAATGTTGGATGTCAGGCGGTTCTAACGCGGCGTCATTCACTCGAGTGCTCACTCCATTTGACGTTAATCAAATTGTAAATGTGTTGTTTCTGTTCAATTACTTACGTTTGAGAGGCATTTAGCTGAGTGAACAGGGGTATGTGTTATATATTTAAAATAATACATAAAGGGTATATAATTGGTACTCTTATCTTGTGATAATATTATATATAAAGAGATGTCTGAAGCAAAGCAAAAGATGACTAACGAATTTCAGCGTCGTAACTTATGGCATTCCATTATGTCGGCCTACTCCCACGTACATATTGTACGTATATACTTGTATGTAAATATGTGTGGGGTGGTATTAATGGTATTCCGCATTTATCACTACATAGTATAAAACAAAGTCGCTTTCTCTGTCCCCATGTCCCTTTGTATGCTTAAATCTTTAAAACTACGCAACGGATTTTGATGCGGTTTTTTTTTAAATAGATAGAGTGATTCAAGAGGTAGGTTTATATGTATAATACGTGCATATTATTGTAGAGAAATACTATATGCACCTGGGCGAAGCTGGGCCGCTAGTTTAACTATAAAGCATGTACCACGTCGCTTAGAACGTAAGTAAATTAACCGAAAATATATGTATATGAAATACGTTTATTTTTCTTGCATAATTTTCTCATATAGATTGCTCATGGCGATAAAACCACAATTTACACTTATATTTGGAGTATTTGCTCCACCTTATTTGTGTCGTTTTTATAATAAAATATTATTCTAAGGTCAAAATATGTACACAGATATTTTGTATGTTGGCGTATGAAATTACTTTGTTTTTTTTTTTTACCTAGACAGGTGAATTTTATAATAAAATGTACTTTTAAAGCAGAACATATAAATGCAGGGTGGAAAGGCGTAATGAACGCTGATACTCACAAAAAATTAGTGTCACATTACAGCAGACGGTATATATGTGTAGGTATATATACCTTTATAAATCCTATGTCCAACAATTTTCTGCAAATGATGCAGTTAATTAAACAATTTCCTGAAAAGATTATAGTCACTTTATGGCCCATTCTGACATCAAACTATAAATTTAAAACAAAAACAAAATACGATATAATGCTTTGTACTTGTAATGTATACCAAGTGTAGTAAAGAAGAGATATTGTTAAATAAGTCTAAAAACTAAGATAGGTACTGCCCACCTGATAGTAAGTGATTACCGCCACCCATAAACAACTACTGTATCTGTATCTGTACCAGCCCATATACGTCCCACTGCAGGGCACGGGCCTACTCTACAATCGAGAATACGATTGAGAGTGGCCGCCTAGTGCGGGTTGGCGGACTAACATACCATAGAAATTCTTATGAATCGCTATGGTATGCAGGTTTCCTCACGATGTTTTTCTTCACCGTTTTAGTGCGTGGTGATTGACTATCAATACACACATGACTCTGAAAAGCCCTGGGATTCGAACCCGCGACCATCGTGAACATGGCAGTCGCGTCTAGTCCGTTTACCAACAGGCCACCACGCACTTTAAACACTTGAAACTTTAAACAACCACATAACTTGTATATTAGGTGCATTACAGGCCTTGTACATAAATTTAAATATAAAGCAGCTAATATTAAACAAATTTAAAGCCAAAAAACTCACTAAACGAGAAAGATTTTTTATTTTTTTAATGTATATACGAGACTACCATGTCATTCGCTTGATGAAGCTATACGACCACTCATACACAGCAGCAAAATAATAAAACCAAATAACACCATTACAAAGCATGTTTGGCATTCCACTGCGCTTGCCATGAGACATGCGAGTTTAAGTCCTATTATGTCTAGTAGTTACTCTGGCTACAATGGTCTTCAATTTGGAACACGAGAGTGTATTAACACTGCTGTTTGGCAGGAGAAATTGCGGTGCTACTTATCCAAAATTTCAATATTTATAAACCATACCTACCGGGTATATCAAGACTGTTACCGAAAACGAAGCCGGGTGGTAGTTTTAGTGCCTACAAACACAATGCAACTAAAAATTTCGCAAAGAAACGCGACAGTTATTTTTTATGATTTTTTAAATATCGTCACTTTAGGTGGTAAATCTATAGTTTTTGCTAAACTAATAATTTAAACTCTTTTATACCTTAGATTATTTATAAATAAAAGAGTAAACACTATTATTTTAGGAAAAAATGCATTTACCACCCAAATATGGTCATAGGAAAAAAAATACGAAAAAAAATCGCTTTTTTGCAACATTTTCTATTGCATTGTGTCCGAAGTCGCTTAAACTACCACCCGGCTTCATTTTCGGTAGCAGTCTTGATATACCCTGTATATTTACCATATATTCTGGCAGTAGAGGTTAAAATAGTATTACCATGTTTCTAGAATTCTACGCTGCAATTAACAAATATATACATATATATTTAACTTACCTAGCTATATATAAATAATACATAAATATACCCAACCGTCACATACATAGTCCTGACCCAACACTAAGATCGAGTCTTATGTGGTGGGTATCAGGAACTACGAGAGACTTTTCGGTCTCACAAACACCCAGAGCCTTACAAATACCTGTGGTTCACACAAATATTTGTTTCGCGGAGATCGAACCCGCGACTTCTCGTTTAACAGCCAGCGTCTGACCAAACATGCCACGGAGGCTGTCATGGTCGTGGTTATATGTACCTACCATATATCTATCTTTGTTCACTAAATAATAAAATGAATTTAAATATCTAATAAAATCCATTGTTAAAGATAGATAAAGAACGGCCGTAAGACAACATCATAAAATCCCATAAATAACTCACCAACTACCATATTAAAAATCACAACTTAACTAAAAAACTCTACCAGGTAGAGTTTCATGTAAGAAGCCAGTAGACGTCAGTTAGTGTAGAATAAAGCTGCCACACGCAACACTATAACCTGGCTGAAAGTTTTTCATCAAAGTTGCGAAAGCTCGCCCGTCTTATAAGCAAAGTTACCTACGTGATTAAACGTTCCTAGGTAACCGACGCTCTAATAAAATTAGTTTTAAGACCTTTGTAGCTTTACGACTTTTTTGTGTATGTAGAGTTCGTGACAAGATTGACCGTTACGTAGAGACGGTAGAGTTTGAATTTCTGCTCGAGGAAGCTGCTCTACTAATTTGGAAGAGACATATTTTTTTTTATGTTCATTTTTCGTTGATGAGTTAGTTATAGGAACGGGTAAAGATTAAGATTTGTTTATTTTATGTTAACAATTCCTATTACGATACTGAATTTGTGTTTTTATAATAATGTTCCTGTTGTATAGAGAGTCCTATACGTCGTACACAGTGTCTGAAGTATTTCGGGTTTGACTTACCGCGGTAGCAGTTGTACTAGAATACCAATACGTCGATCAGGGTTCGAATCCCGGGTGACCAAAACGAAAATGGATTTCTTTAAGAATTAATTCCTGATATGGCGATAGACCCCTATCACTTCATGGGACTAAACACAAAGTTCAACATGGGTGTTCTTGCACCTCTGCCTACCCCTTCCGTGAAAAGGCGTGAGTTTATGTATGTATTTAAAAGTGTAATGCAGAAGTGGCAGTTTAATAGTGAATATCGTGCTGGCGCCGACATTGCGCCATAAATTTGTGTTAGGCAGACACCGGCGGAACAATTGCTGTCGACTTATTGTGTTGTTTTTATAAGTTCCACTGGCTTAGTTGGAATGTATGTATGTACACTAATATCAGGTTAATTAGTTTTTTAATTTTGTTTTATTAATGTTTTAATTTGAAGTTTGTTTATTTTTATTTTGGTAGAAGTAAAAAGAGTGATATATTTGATAGTAAGATAGAATAATATGAAATAGCAAAGACAGAATGATGAAAGAATAAGAGAATAATCGGGTATACATTTATGTAACTGTTGTCAAAATAATACATATATTTATATCTATATGAAGTATAAAATAGTAATGTTATGGTTCTAATGGCAAGAAACGACAATCCCCTGTATTTAAATTGACAAATTTTTACTTTGATTGAAAATAAATTAATTAACCCTGAATTGAGAGTTTCAAGAATAACAGCAGGTTTTCACCAGGCAGGCGTTTTCTAACACTTTCTGGACCCGAACTATAAGTGACACTATTGTCCCTCTACCAAATTTTATATGCATGTGCTTAAGAACATAAAAAAACACAATTAATAAACAAGGCACCTATTACAAAGATACATTCGATCCTACACGCATTTCACAATTTTAATTGTACTTTTCACAATTCCACTGTCATTTTTCTCTCCCCCAATACCTCAAACGTGGAGGTGAAATTACGAAAGAAAACTTCTCACAAAGTGTATAAACAGAAAATTAAAACAGATCGCTCGTGCGTTTGACGTTTCACGAAAGTGAAAATTAGGTTATCGACAAAATCCAACTCTGTCGTGAAACTTTTCCAATCGCATATTTTTGTTTTAAAACTTCGCACTCTGTTCCCATTTATATACTTGTGTTATCAAATTTACTTCCCTGTGTGGAGAAATGTCTTTGTGTTATATCGTCTTGTAATTTATTTAATATTCAAGCGCTTTTGTTCTGCAAAGGGAAGGTTTTCTGAGAAACCGGTTCGGTGCTGAAATTAATATCGCTTAGTTGTGATAATCCTTGTTTGTTCACTCGAGTATATTGTCTATTTTGAAATAATTATACTGAATTCTTAACTTACTACCTGGTGGTTTAACACTAGTTTCGTACAACTATAATCCCGTTATTATCTGACCTGTGACGTTTTCGACACCTTTCGTTCTATGTAAAAATGTTTCAAAATTATCTTAATACAATTTTTATTTATACTGCGCTCAAAAATGTAAAAACAACTATCGTAGTAGGTTATCTTACATAGATAGATCGTCTGTCTTTTTATTCATTCAGGAAAAGAAATTTAAAAGAAAATATTTTAATCGATAAATATTTATTCCTACTGTACATTGTTTTCTCTGTTTCGAATAAACGACATTGATTCACCCCGAGATAGTAAATGGATTAAATTTTCATTTTGTAAAACATCTTCCACTCACGTATAGATTTCCAACTATCGAGTATATTATATGTGAGTAATATTGAAGTGTATGTTTGAAGTAAAACATTACAATTGACAGTTCTAATAAATTAAAAAGGTGAAAAAATCTAAAACCACATTTAATTACTAACCGTGGTTAAATCACGCGCCAACAGCGATTCACAACAGAACTCAACACGAAGGTGTCCGACACAATGGATAATTAACGAAACGCGAAACATTCATATTTAAAGTTTCGAACAAAAAAGGGAAAAACTGGGCAAATTCGGAAAAGTCCTGGGTTTGGACCGTGGCACAATGTGCGAAGTGGACGGGTGTCTCAGTAATCAGTGGTTCGGCCAAACAATGCCCTGTCGACGGCGGATTAAAAGTTTAGCGCCGCGGCGCGAGTCACGAGATCCGGAGAGCGCTGCCCGATTGTTCTGTAATGTTGGATTAGCTGGAGTCAAGGAGCGGTTGTTTGTTTTTATCTTATAGTATTGGGTTCGGTGAAATTTGGGCGTTTTTTGTATCATTTTTTTTTTCTCCCTACAATATCGTAATACATAACATAACAAGGTGTCTGTAAGTGTGGTTTAAACAATGTATTCGTAAATTTAAATGTTTTTTACTGACTGACATATCTAAGGAAATAATAAGCACCTGATGATAAATAGAAGATCTACCGCCGAGAGTTAGTTATCTCTGGTGAACAAAATAAATACAATGAACTGAAATGAAAACCCGACACAATTGCGTGCGTCGTATAACAGACTTTCCACTATTGTGTTTAGTGACCAAACAAGTAAAAATTACAGAAATTCGTTAGTTTAGGCAGCTTTCAACAGATAGCCGTGGAAACCTTTTTCGGAAACTTATATCTATTAATTGACTTCCTATATCTGAATAAAATTGGTATGGGAAATTGTTAACCAAGCATATACTATTGAGGGGATATTTGGGCATAATCTCGTCGAAACAAGCATCCAACCTATCTAGTTACACCCGCTGACGCCTACAAATTAAGCTACTACTAGACACAAAGCCATCCCATCCACCATGTCAAGTTTGAAATTTTCGCGAGTCCTCCCATGGGGCCCTATTACGTCACTCTATAACATTACGCACACATCTGGAATGTTGTGTCAACACTGACTCATCTTGAGACTGCTAATATTTGGACAAAAATATTATATTATGCATAGAGTTTTGTAAGATAAAAGCGATTGACAATTTGGGTATGTGGGTTATTTTAATATGGGGTATACTATGGGTGAACCTATAGCTAGGTGAAAAATACATGTGAGTGGATCTAAAATTCATTGTTTACTTTATTTAATTATTATATCAGCTGTTGTTGGATCATGTCAAATGTTCATATAAAATATCGTTAGCAAAGATCGCAAAAAAAATACGAGTGATTTTTAACATACTTTATCAAGTACATTTTAGTAAAAATATTAAAATTCCTATACTTCTATAACTTAACGATTCTTGTATTCAAATGATCCTCTCCATAGTAATGATGAATCTGTTTAAACTATCTGAGTTGAACAATAAGTTCGCGACACTTGTAAGACCGGCTTAAGTCTGTTCTGGCTTAAGCGAAGCCATTAGTCTTGTTAGTGTATTGTGTAATCTATATAGCAAATATAAAGTCTATTGTATTTAGGAAGCTTAAACGCTTCAATGGTAGCAACGAGTTTGAATGGACCCTCGCAGGTCTCAATCTTAAAGCGTCGTGGTTAAATTATTCTTGATAAAGAGCGATGTTAGGGATTGATATCAAACATTACCTATTTTTAGGTTAAAGTTTCTAAAACATGCATACGTGTTCGTGAGTGGTGAGCGTGTTCAGTATAATAACGCTTTCAGGGTGCTGTTGGGGCTGCCTCAATTTTGGAGTGCACCCGGGATGTTTGCGGAGGCTGGCATAGATGGTTTTGATGCCATACTAAGAAAGAGCTGTGCATCCCTCTTGCATAGACTACGTACCAGTTCCAACAGCATTCTGAGAGAACTATGTGATAGGTGGGACTGCTCCATGATGAAGCATTGGGCTCAGCAGCTTATGTCTGTTGCTAAGTGCGCAGTGTTCTAGCATACCGGTCCACGTCTTTCTAGTTTTTTGTTCTAATTTATACCTTTTACTACAATAGCTTTTTCTCATAAGCAATAATATATATACTTACACTATGGGCGGTTTGGTCTGCAATAAAAGCTTTTTATTTTATTTATTTAAAACAACTTTATATGCCAAAATAATAAATAAGCAAAAATTTTATTTATTTAAAACAACTTTATATGCCAAAACAATTAACAGATAAATACACTATACGCCTAAATCTCTAAAAATGTGGGCACTTAGGCAGACTACTATTACCTTTCGCATTGGGCCAAGTTTATTTTTAATCTAAATATAAAAAGGGAGGAACTCACCGCCGTACTGGACACAAATAGCAATCTCGACAATTTAGATATAAAAAAAAAGTTTTTTGCCTTAATATTAACAAATTCAAGCAAACATCATAGTATCGAAAGACAAAAGGAAATCACTCAGCATAATATGCTGACCGAAACTAGAGTTTGGATTAGCGCGGGTTTTCAGTCATCCCTATCTCCCTGTGGTCTTGTGCAGGAGTCAGTGTAGTTTATATAAGGTTTCTTTTACCAAAAAATTCACACCCAACCACGAAGATCCACAGTTCATAGCCTATACACAATACACCATTGAACCAAAAACAACACAAAAAAATCAAAATCCGCTTATCTCTCACACCTGCACCACGCAATCTGTCGTTCATCACCTAATGCATCTATTAAGCGGAGAAACAAAACTTCCAATAGAGCCAGAAACAAAGAGACTCAAAGAAATCATTGACGGACGGGCCTTTACAATGGAGCGCCGATTTTCTTAATTAAAAATGTCTCACTATTGGCACAATACTGGGGAGCGGAGGGATGAGTAGGCCTCTTTACCTTGTACGATTTTCGAGAAAGGATAATGAGAGGGAAATGGAACGGGAACTCAAAGTGATCTAGAACGGTTTTAGAAAAAATACTAGGGTAAGTGAACTGGTAGGCAAAGGATTGGATGAGGAAATGGTTAATCAAAATGTTAGTATTTATTTCCCGAGATTGTTTTGAACTTTATATTCCATGATGATAATTACAGAGCAATCTTTGTAGTGTTAAAAATAAAATGTTACGTTTGGCTGTTCGAAACCCGATATAATCAAAATAAAATAATAATACAACTCTGTATTTATAGAACCACATATAAATATAAGATTAATTATTAGTTAAATCTTAAAATGCTAAAAACCGTCGGTGTTATCGCTAAGAGCGATCTCTTCCAGACAACCAGACATACCGATATAAAAAGTAATATTGAGTGAGTAAAAAGTGATTCAATATGTTATTGTTTCTCTATATTACACGCTCTGTAGACCAAACTCTCTTCTCATTCGATAATTTGACGGTTGAGTTTGTCATCATCAAGAATAACGTAACGTAACGTGCAATACATTCATTACGTTCGCTAAAAATTAGATCATCTCATTCGAAGAGATAATGTTAATCTTCAACCTGTGCCCATGTGTAATTTACGGACACTTGTCCCAGAAAGATTCTTGATCCAATCATACAATTTAATCGAAAATAGTTTCTGGTCGTTGAGGTAGCTTATTACACTAGTCATTTATGAAATTTGTTATAATAATTTAGACATTTTTTAAAGAACATTCAGGTTATATATTTCCGACGAGTATAATATAAATATCGTATCGTAATCGTGTCTTCCGCTGTAAAGGGCACAAAAAGTGTTTTGTGTTTATGTTTTTTAATTAAAATGTGCCCGTTGTTCCCACTCTAACGTTAGGGTTTGTTATTCGGTGCAGTCGCAGTCTCGCAGTTCCGCAGTCTTGCTGCCTTACAGTATTGCTGTCTAGCGGTCCTACAGTCCCAGTCCCAAGGGTGTCTGTGTGCGCCAAGAAAACTTTTATGTTAAATATTAAAACATAACTCTTTGCATGCCTTTGTAACTTGTATGTTAATTGTGTACCGCGACTATTCCGAAAGAAAATATTATTGCAATGTTATTTTTTTAATTTTTGTTTGTGTGTCAGAAATTTTGGTAAAAGAAAATAACACGACTTCTTAAAGAAAGTGCGGAGTAAGACATTTTAATATTCGGTCTTTGCGTACAATATTTTTTAAAATTGAAAATTACCTAGTTTGTCTGATTTGTTTGCCTAAAATACGGTATAATTAGTCACAAATTCTACATTTCATTATTAACATTAATTGTTTCTGAAAATTAAAATATTATTTAGTATCATTTATTTAGTTTTATCATTTCCGTATCAGTCCATATACGTCCCACTGCAGGGCGCGGGGCTACTCTACAATCGAGAATACAATTGAGAGTGGTTAGACCATATAATTTTATCATTTAATATCATAAAAGTTTTATTTATCATTTTCTTCCCTCTACATTGAAAAAAAAAACATTACTTAACCGTATTCTATTGTACCGACTTTTTGTTCATGTCAATGCCCTGAGAATGATCAAGAAACTCAACCATAGCTCGTTTTTTGCATTCAAGTTTTTTAATTCGTTAAAACACACCAAAACGTTTTCACAATTACAACAATACTTTCCCGGGCTTTTGTCCAAGGACAGATCAATGTATAAACGTGGAACAATAAACGGCGGGTGTAGCGGCGATGGCGCGAAATTGGAAAATTCCCGAAGTGTCCGCCCTATTGATTTCACTGCGACAATGGTACTTGGAAGCGCACTAATCTTTTCATTAAAAAGCGATTATTCTCTGCACGGGCGGTTGCACTAATAGGAGTAAAGTGGATTTCCTCTTGGCCCTTATTAATAAGAATGTAAGGTTCAAAATGTCCGAACCTAACCTTAGAGCCGTGCAATATGCCACGCGGCGACGCGACGACATTTCAATTTGAATTCTTGTTGCGCGAAATCTGTCGATGTTATTAAAAAAACCTTTGTACAGGAATGCATTCATTATGCGTTTAATGAATTTTTATTGAGACAAATTGGTTCGTTCATTTGCCATTGTCACTCGTATTGACAACTTGTTAAATGATATTGTTCGGTTCGCTCTCCGTAGCAGGTAATGTATGCAAAAGGTGAAATTTATTGAACTGTATGTAGATATATCGCATTCTCGATTGTAGAGTAGGCCCGTGCCCTGCAGTGGGACGTATATGGGCTGATACAGATGTAGATATATCGTGGCATTTTTCACAATATTTTCATCATCGTCGTCGGCCTATAGTAGAATATTATTTAATTTAACTTAGCTGTGCTAAAACAGTAGTAATTAGGACTTATATCTGTTTGGATCCTTTTATAGAAATAAATATAGCAAAATATTGATTGGTAGGAGATAAGAAGACCTTCACTAAGCCCTTAATTGATTGAAGATAGTTAAATAGAATATTATAAAAAAAAAATGTTTTGGTTCCTGCTGAACCTCAACTCTCGATCACTTTAACACTAATATTACCTTAATGAGTCCCATTTCAAATCTCCATTTTCTGTAGCAACATAAAACAAAATACGAAAATATAAACGAACAGCCATAATCACTAAAACTCTACTATTCCCCAACTCTACATAGAGTCATACATACAACACTAAACGCTCTAACCATAAAAATACTCGAGTTCACACAATACTCTATCCCCCTCTTCCCTTCTCCCCCGACAGTGAGTAGTGCGATAACAATCAGTAGAAACTGTCGCCGCAAATTGACAAATAATTGCCGACGCGTGGATATAACCGACATTAGGCCAACAGCCAGTAGAGATGGCTCTTGTAAAGGTAGAGTCGTGTTAATTATTTAGATACAGTGGCGACATTATATGCTAGGTTGGGTTTGTTTATGACAGCTACTGTGGATCAGTGGGTGTGCTAGAAGAACCTCTGAAGTGTGTTTTTAGTCTTTTTTTTTTAATTCGCGTCTGAAAGTGGCACTTAAAAATAAAAACAGATTTTTGGAAAAATTAAACATCGTCGGGAAGATAAAAATCTAAAAATCAAACAAAATTTGCGGTAAAATCTGTCAAAATAGTTTTATTACAACAAAAACTAATTGGGATATTAATATACATAACACAAACTAAGCTTGATTGCATTTTCGCCTTATTTATTTTTTATGATAAAATCTCTCTGTTTTTTATTGTTTTCTTTCTCATATTGTTTGATAGCAAATATTTTCAAAATCACGCTTAGTATATTTTTATTCATAATCTATCTCACCAAACCTATCAGAGACTATTAAAATCTTATTTAGCATCAGTCAGACATCTTAGGTATTTTATATACACAATACTCTCAAGACATTCACAAGCAAACAAAAACATTACCACAATATTCCCGTACAAATAATCCATTTGTAGAGAAAGTTGGCTCATTGTGTCAACCGATTGGAACCACTTGTACACTCGCGAGCCCTCCAGATATCGCCAGGATAAAATCTCCTCGCTCCCGGACAAGTCGATCTGTATTGCCAAATATTGGACCGATACATTTAAATGCATAGGAATTTGTACACACGCTGTTTGTTTTACTAATAACATCGATAATTTTGTATGTTGTGTTAAATTTGCTGATGAAATTAGCATTGATTTTGGAGGTTGGTTCATTGTAAATTGTTACAATGGCGACACTTTGTGATATGTTGAAATCAGTTCATTATTTTCAAGCTTGAATTCCCTGAATACAAGTTGAATCATAAATGAAATGAATAAAGAGAATACTGCGTGTAATAGTTTGTTTTAAATTTACTATATTACTGGCTTTAGTTATTATTTCCTTCTTTATTTATATTGTTATTCTTCCTTCAGTTCGTATTAGGTAATATTTTACCTCTGTGATATCCATAACATTTTCAAAGATTGACGATACACATACGTTTCTATGACTCAGGTGTCTACAGTTAAAGATCATTATTTTTCACATAATGGTATATATTTAATTCCCCACTTTTCCATTACGATGCAATGGTTCAAAAATTAGTACCAAAATTACACTCAATTTACTGATTGAACGGAAGCACTTCAATTAATTTTCATGATAAAACAACGATGTTTACAAACACCATATGGGAAGCGAGCGCTTTGATATTTCCCAGACCGAATATGTAGTGGAAATTTACCCAGCCCGTTCAATTTTATGGGAGCCCTAAATGTATATAATTGTTGGCATCACATAAATTAAAATTAGGGCAGCTGGGTTGCGGGGAGTGTCAAATTATGTTGGATTATCGTGTTGATTTATATCAATGGTGCCATATGGTTCATTACTTAGCGGAAACAGAAGTTGCATGGATCTTTGGTTTGAGAGATTATTTCGTAAGTTGCAAGATCGTAAACGAGCTTATGTAACAAAGAAACAACGTGTTTTGCTCCGGCTTTATTAAATTAATGTCATATAGTACCCGAAGGTAAACGCGATTGCATCAACATAAAATATAAACTGGCGACATACATGCTCTGTTTCTGTACAATCATACCATTGGATATATTAATTTAATTTGTCGAATTTAATTAGGCAAACATATGGCTTAACCCATCTTAATCGTACTTTCGGTTTAGAGGAGGCCCTTGCCCTGCAGTAGGATGTATATGGGCTGATACAGATGCAGTTAATAATTTAAGTACTTTGAATGTGTTTAATGTTGGCGGTATATAAATGCGGTTTCAATTTATGTTATGTCACCAGTCTCTATAAAAATGGTTTTTAAATCCACACTCAACATTTTCTCAAAACTTTCTTATAGAAGTATTGGGGAATTTCTCTTTTAGAACCTTTTGTAAGACCGACAAGTTAACTCTTAGTTAATTACCTGGCATCTAATGGTATGAGTGCCTAACTCTGAGTTTTCCTGATAAAATGCCTAATGTTTCACGAGAAATAGACTTTTATATTTACCTCGGCTACGTTCTGGGAATTCTAAGTAAAGGAAAAGAAAAACTTGAAGCTCGAAATATTATTACAGGACGTGTCTTTGTAAAGTTTCATTGTAAGTAGAATGATAGTACAGGATAAATAAAAAATGGATTATTTATGAAATATAATTTCGAAATCAAAATATAGACATAAATACTATTGGGTCTTTTTTATTGATTTATCGTTTATTATATAAGAAACACATTGCAATTTAAAATCCCATCAAAAACATCCTGTAAAAAAATTCCAAGTCTCGCAGCTCAGGTTTTCTACCACAAAAAGTTGTGAGATGCATGTAATACCAAGTCGATTAATTTATTTAGTCCTTAAGGGACCTTCTATATAAAGTTATTACGTAAGTTATTACCATATCAATATTAAAAATTCTTTACGTTTTAAATAAATGGATCGACTTGGCCATCGCATGAAAACATAATGTATCGTACAATTTATACATAATGCTGCTGGCCAAGTCGATCTATTTATTTAAAACGTAAAGAATTTTTAATATTGATATGGTAATAACTTACGTAATAACTTTATATAGAAGGTCCCTTAAGGACTAAATAAATTAATCGACTTGGTATTACATGCATCTCACAACTTTTTGTGGTAGAAAACCTGAGCTGCGAGACTTGGAATTTTTTTACAGGATGTTTTTGATGGGATCTCACGTCTTTTTGTAGAGTCCTACTTTTTTCCTTTTCGGTACTTCTTACTTCTAGAATATCACTAACGATTTTTCTTAAAGCCTCTGTCTTATGGATTTTTCTTATTTTTGTAGGTATCAATTTATCACAAATATAGCGGATTTGATTATTAATGTTCTTTCTTTCATTGTAATTGATATTTTCGAGCTATTTAGTCTATTTATTTGCAAGTTTTTCTTCGTCATGTTTTTCTAGAGGAATGTTGTACAGTTTCATGGGCTGAATACACCATTTCCCTCTCTATATCCCCTCCTGTTATGCCTCATATTTATAGATATCTATCTACAACTATTATTCCATTATATACGGGTACAATGATTGATTAACTGCAAATTTAACTTTGTAATCCTATACATTTATATGGGATTACAAAGTTATTCACGCTGTTGGTCTATCTAGAAAACTAGACACAAATTATGAAATGTTTGAATTTTCCCTTACTTTAGACACTAAACACTAATTATATTCTAAATTTGAAGGTTCTATGTCTGCTAGAAGTGCCTTAGACTTTTGATGATCGGTCAGTCAGTCAGTGAGTGACAAAATTAAGAAAGTTTGACTAGTTACAATTATTAAACTACTGGTTCAAATTGAATGAAATTTTAAATATACCGTGTTTACACGCCTGCACGTTTTAATGCCTGCTTAGTAACTGAAAATTCAGGCTTCATGCTTTAGCCACAACGAAGTTATAGGGGGTTGAAAATGGTCTGAATTGTTTCGAGAAAAGGATGTTACGGCCTATAGCTCGACTTGGACGGGGGCTCGGCCGCGCCCCCAGATTATTTAATCTATACATACATATTAGAAGAAATTTTAAAACCATTTTATTTTTATTTGTAACTTACATAATATAGTTAAAATGAAGTTAACAAACTTTAATGCTATGATAGACACGAATAAAAAATATTAAATAATTAATATTAAATAGAACGTAAGAAAAAATCATTCAAAAATCTCTTTTATTTATTTCAAACACAATCAAGATAAAATCACACCTGTTTAATTATAAACCTCATCCTACACACACCATTAATTTTTGATCCTTCGAGCCGGACCTAAGTTAAACCCACTTTATCAATTCATAACGTGTGTAACACACTCGCCGACACCCAGATGCCCATTTAACCGCACTTACGGCAAGTTGAACCGTTCCAATTACCCTAACTGTATAATTGGTTAATCCACATGCAAGTTAACTACTTTGTATTGTTGTAACGGACAGTTTTCGATAGCTCTCGCCTCACTAAATTTAGTAGGTGGTGATGCGGAAGACCGACGTGCCATGCGGTGCGGGCGGTTGCGGGGGTTGGCTGAGGGCCCGAAATTTATAAGCGGTGAAACAATTGAAGGTTGATGCTAGCAGTAATAAGCGGAGTTGGCAATATTATAAGTGGACTGTATTTGTGATGTCCCCTTCAGAAGGGGCTGGTTCGCGGTGCGGATGCGGTTGGATCGGGATCAAGTAGAGGAATGCACGCCTACCTTACATCTGCATCCTCGGCGAGGTGGCGCGCAGTCCCGGCGTGATGGCGTCGACGCAGCACTACGTGACACGACACACACAAACAGAGGCTTGTCCCGTGCAAATAGTTATGCCGGCATCAACTATGCGGTCCTCAGTCCTTAATTAATTGGTGTTAATATTTAAGCGGCGTGCGATTAATTAGTTATTTGCGGATTAGCGGTGGCGCCATATGCACACATGCAGGGTAGCGGCGGCGGGAACACTTACTTAACGCGAATGCGTGTGCGGCGCGTGCGGCGATGCGAAGCGGAGTTGCGGAACTGAGCGTGAGGGGTGCGCTAGCGCGTCCCCGTGGTCCTCGCGTGACGTCACGCGCGAGGAGTACAAATATGCGGTAAAGCGTGCGTTAGAGGGAAAAGGAAAAGAGCGGGAATGTTGGATAGTAAGGATTCTACAATACTGCCAACTGCGCGTGAAATACATATAAAATGGCGGTTTGAGACATCGTCGAATAGACAATGACCTGGCATCGAAATGTATAAATATGGCGTAACCATTCCCCCCGGCCTTAAAGGGTACCTTTAATAAAAAATAAACTAAATAGCGCGGTAATAAAGAATAACCCTAAACCTATTCTTAAATTTAAGCGGAAGCGAAAAATGCGAAATACTATATGCCCACGGGGCTCTCGGCATCGGCTACGAATCTAATATCCGCAGCCACTAGTTGTCCTAGTCCTACGAGCAACCGTGAGAGGCGTAAAATTATTGATTTGGCAAAGGGCACAGTCGGACGACGGGTCGCACAAAGTTCCCCTTATTCGTCTTGACTGTGACGACGCGTGTTGTTCCATCCCTCGAAGGGTGGACTGCTTCCACCACACCGAGAGGCCATGAAAGAGGCGGGACATTATCGACAATTATAACCACTACCGTCCCTAATTGAATGGGAGTGGAAGGCGTGGTCCACTTAGCTCGAGCTTGCAATTGATGCAAATACTCAATCCTCCAGCGTTGCCAAAAGGATTGGACCATTTTATCCAAAAGCGAATGTCTTTCACGTAGACTATAGGAGTCTACATGAGACGCGGGTAGCGAAAATAGCGGAGCGGTATGTAAAAAATGAGCGGGTGTGAGTGCCGCAGGCTCTGCGGGATCACTACTAAGCGAAGTAAGCGGACGCGAATTTATAAGTGCCTCGACCTGCGTGATTACAGTTAATAATTCTTCATAGGAAAGCAGCTGCTGTCCTATGACCTTGAACAGGTGAGTTTTGACAACCTTCACCATTGATTCCCAGCATCCACCCCAGTGAGGGCTAGCAGGCGGAATCTGCTTGAAGTCAATACGACTTTCAGATAGTTCAGATTCAAGGTGCGGGCGATAATGGTCGAGGAATTTATAAAGATCGCGCAGATACGATCTACAACCGACAAAATTCGTAGCGTTGTCCGTGTACAAACACTGAACAGGGCCACGGCGTGAAAGAAAACGTTTTAGTGCGGCGAGAAAACTGACTGTACTTAAGTCGGAAGCTATTTCAACGTGCAAGCAACGCGTAGTTAAGCAAGTAAATATACAGAGCCAGGCCTTACGACTCTTGACGCCTCTCCCACGCACGGGTGTGTATTTTATAGGACCTGCGTAATCACAACCCGTATGCGAAAAGGGTTTGTCTACCTGGTTGACGCGGTAAGCGGGTAAATCAGCCATCATTGGAAATAATGGACGCGGTTTGGCCCGAAAACAAGTGTTACATTTGTATATGCGGTGACGAATAGCTCGCCGAGCGGCAATTATCCAAAAGTGACGTCTAATTATAGACATTAAAGTTTCAGGACCAGCGTGTAAATATTTTCTATGATAATAGTCGACTATCAAATCAACTATGTGATCGCGGCGCGGGAGTACACGCGGATGTTTCTGCGAATAGTCGACGATCGCATTCGACAAGCGGCCACCGACGCGTATTATATTATCTTTGTCCAAGAATGGACTTAGCCTTTGCAAAGCGGGAGAACAATTCTGTTTGTTTGACAGTTTAGTTATGTCATCGGCGAAATAAACACGTTGAAGAGCGAATATGATTTTATTTTCGGCGTAATCTAAATCAAAGGCAGTTACGGAAAATCGACGCGGTAACAATTTTGAAAAGCGGTAAACATAAACCATTATGCGCAATAACCTAGACCAAGAAGAAGTGCGAAGCGCGAGCGAGTAAATTAACGAATCGACAGCGGGTGTGGTTACAGCATGTACCAACGGTTTTGATTCAGGCATATCTTCGATATCATTTTCATCAAACGATGCGATAGGCCACTCTGCTGGATCCTGACAAGCCCATGACGGTCCCGAAAACCATAAGGGATGGTCAATAAGTGCTGCGGGCGATAGGCCACGAGATAGGCAATCAGCAGGGTTTTCACTTCCTGCTATGTGATGGAAACAGCTGGCAGGAACGTTGTCGATCACCTTGGTAACTCGATTAGCGACAAACGTCTGCCAACGGTGCGGAGAAGAATTGATCCAACACAGTGTCACTTTCGAATCGGTAAATGCGAATACGTTCGAAATTTTATAACGCGGTTCAAATATGTCGATAACCTTCTTCATGAGTGCGGATAGAAGAACTGCTGCACACAACTCCAACCTAGCGATGGAAACGGTTTTAAGCGGCGAGACTTTAGACTTAGAACAGACAAGTACGACGTTTCTATTGCAGTCTACTACAGTTTGCATGTATATTACGGCGCCGTAAGCGCGTTCGCTAGCGTCAGCAAAACCCAGCAGGTTAACGGCGCAACCTTGCACTACACCCAAATGTCGCGGTATGCGTACACCATTCAAGGAGGGCAGTTCTTTGCAGAACTGCGCCCAGAGCGTTACGATGTGTTTTGGAGGAGCGTCATCCCAGTCGCATTTTGCCAACCAAAGTTCTCTGATGAGAAGTTTGGCGTACAAAATGACGGGAGCCACTAGACCCAAATTGTCCCACAAACGGGCTACTGCGGAAAGAATGCTGCGCTTGGTGCACCCTGGCTCAGGCGCAGCGACCTTAAACGTGAAAACATCGTCGGAACTATCCCAATGCGTGCCTAAGATTTTATGCGGTATGGCGCTCTTATCAATTTCAAGACAAGAGGAAGCGCGATGCGAAGCGGGTATGTCACGTAGGACTGCGGCGGAATTACTAGACCACTTGACAAGGTCAAATTGACCGGACTTAAATAATCCTATAAGCTGGATGCAGGCATCTGCAGCAGCAGACTCGTCATCCTGAAACGAATCACCGGCCATTATGCTGAAACATACATCATCCATGTAAGTTGAGCTTGATGCAATTGCGGCTGCTACGGGAAATTTGTGTCCTTCGTCTGTTATCAACTGTCTGACGACGCGGACGGCGTGGAAAACACTTGACTTCATTCCAAAACAAACGCGATTAAATTCATTAATTGACAAAGGGTCAGTGACCTTGAAGCGAAAAAGAATACGCTGGAATTTACGATCGTTTTCGTTCATAAGAATCTGTAAAAACATCTGGCGGCAATCAGCGGAAACTGCAATTTTGAAAAGGCGAAAATTAAGAAGTATGGAATTTAAATCACCTTGAAGATTGGGCCCTGAATGCAAAACTTCGTTCAAGGATAGCCCAGAACTAGTCTTGCAACTGGCATCCAATACCATGCGTACCTTGGTAGTTGACTTGTCTTCACGTTGCACGCAATGGTGCGGTACGAAATAAGATGCGGCGAAATCGACATTATCAACAGGTCCTATTTCAGTAACGTAGCCTTTGGCAACGTATTCGCGAATTATATCGTCGTAAGCGGAGCGCAACATAGGCGAAGACTGCAACTTGCGTTCCAAGCAAAGAAAACGTCTGTGTGCGGTGTTAAACGAATTACCTAATTTATATACGTCATCCTTAAACGGTAAGGCGACTTTGTACCTACCACTAGTATCGCGCGTAGTGGTGGCTTGGAAATGATTCTCATATTCAAGGTCGTCTTGACTGTGGGCGGGCGGAGCGGAGACATCCTCGAGTTCCCAAAATCTTTTAAGAAGGAGGTCCAAGGAAGGCTGGTCGACGATGGTACAACAAGCCGACGTTGACTTTAAATTCGATTTTCTGGGTATCAAAACTGGAGCGGAACCCATTAGTACGTAACCAAAAATTGTATTAATTGCGGGCGGTAAGCCATGCATACTGTTAACAGTACCCGGCAATAACAAATGAGGGAAAATATTCGCGCCTAGAAGCACATGTACCTCTGACGGTGTGGCGAAAGAAGCGTCTGCGAGCGGCAGCGTATTTAAATAATGCGCAAACAAAGATTTATCAACGGGAACCGAAGGTAGACTATCCGTGATGCGGTCGACAACAAGTGCGGATACGTTGAACCAAATATTATTATTAAAACGCGAGAATACTTTAAATTGCGCGGAACCTCTAATACCTTTTTCTATACCACCGAAACCACGTACAATAGTTTGTGTTTGTTTATTGTAATTCAAACCTAACAATGCACAACATTCCGATGTAATAAAATTACTTTGCGAACCAGAATCAAGTAAACATTTAATAATATGGGGCCGATCTTGAGAATCATACACGACTACTTGAGCCGTCGACAACAATATGGTGGACTGCGTAGATCGCTCGTTAACGTGATTAATAGCGGTTGCGTTCGATACTGGTGCAGCAATGTGCAGCGATGCAACGTCACGAGCCGCGTCGGCGGGCATCGATGACGCATCGAGAGGTGGGGCGCGCGCGATAGGCGTAGTGCGCGCCGCGGAGGCGAGAGTAGCGGCAGCTAATTCGACTCCCGGTGCGGGCAAAGTTACATGTTGTGTACGTGTTTGCAAAACTGTTTTGTTGAAGTGTAACAACGTATGATGTTTTGAATTACAATTTCGACATCTGGAATTCGATTTACAATCTAGTAATTTATGAGATAAACTAAGGCAGTTTATACACGCGTTGTAATCTTTAGCGTATTTAAAACGTGCGGAAGGCGTAGTAAATTGGTTAAATTTAGGACATTTAAACAAATGAGCGTGAACAAAATTATCACAAAGACATTTACGACTAGGTGATGAGACCAGTGTGTAGGCCTGCGGGTTAGGTACGTGATTACGGGGTTTATTCCTAATAAAATTATTACTTCGCGGAGTATTAATAGCGGCGGAACTTGTTTGCGTGTGAGTGTATATTTTAAATTGACTACGAATAAAATCGTTTAAGTCAATGAATGTAGGTATTTCTACATCGCGGTATCTATCTTCAAAGGCATGTACAGTCTCAGAGTCAAGCCTACGTAAGGCGAGGTGCAAAAGCATGAAGTCTGCCAAGTCATGCAGTTGCAAGTTTTTTAAAGCGCTTGCCGCGGTAATAAACTGTTCTAAAAAGTCTTGGAACTTAGACGCTGAGGGGGAACCAATACTTTGGAAGTTAATCATTTGGTCTAAATAAGTGGACGCGAGTGTACGAGTGTCTTGGTACCTGTCAATGAGACACTGCAATATAATATTATAATTTTCTGCGCACGGCGTAATACCCGAGAACACGTGTTTAGCCTTTTGTGAAAGTTTACCAATTAAGTAATATAACTTATCACCATCTGTTAACATTGAATTATCGTGTACAATGGATTTAAAACTTGCGTAAAATAAAGGCCAGTTACGAATATCACCGTCAAATGACATTATTTCTAGCGGCGGCAACGATGGTTTTTTATGTTTTAAAACGCTGCGACTCGGAGACGTGTCCACTCCCGAATGGGTGGATTCAACACGCGATAGAACGCGTTTTATGCGGCAGTATAGATCTTCAAACGAAATTAAACATTGAAAGTCGGGTTTACAAGCGGGATCAGACTTTAGCAAAGCGCGGTTATAATCATCTAATGTTTCTCTAAACTGTTCGGACAATCTGTCTATCGATCCTACCGAACTGAGAAATGTTTCCATGCATTCCTCACTAGTAAAAGCCTTTTGAGAGTTATCGAAAACATTTTGTAAGATAGAAAAATACGTGTTCCGTTTACTTTCCCATAAAGCAAGCTCAAGGTCGTGCGCGGGTGATTCAGCGCCCTTTGTCCTTGAGCGCGACATTTTAAAGTAATAATAAGTTATTAAAACTCAGTAATAGACGCGGGAATATTATTCGAAACGAAATATGGCACGTCGTATACAAATTAAAGTATACTATAGTCACGACAATAAATCCGGCTCGAAGTGGCCAACAATATGGTGATGCGGAAGACCGACGTGCCATGCGGTGCGGGCGGTTGCGGGGGTTGGCTGAGGGCCCGAAATTTATAAGCGGTGAAACAATTGAAGGTTGATGCTAGCAGTAATAAGCGGAGTTGGCAATATTATAAGTGGACTGTATTTGTGATGTCCCCTTCAGAAGGGGCTGGTTCGCGGTGCGGATGCGGTTGGATCGGGATCAAGTAGAGGAATGCACGCCTACCTTACATCTGCATCCTCGGCGAGGTGGCGCGCAGTCCCGGCGTGATGGCGTCGACGCAGCACTACGTGACACGACACACACAAACAGAGGCTTGTCCCGTGCAAATAGTTATGCCGGCATCAACTATGCGGTCCTCAGTCCTTAATTAATTGGTGTTAATATTTAAGCGGCGTGCGATTAATTAGTTATTTGCGGATTAGCGGTGGCGCCATATGCACACATGCAGGGTAGCGGCGGCGGGAACACTTACTTAACGCGAATGCGTGTGCGGCGCGTGCGGCGATGCGAAGCGGAGTTGCGGAACTGAGCGTGAGGGGTGCGCTAGCGCGTCCCCGTGGTCCTCGCGTGACGTCACGCGCGAGGAGTACAAATATGCGGTAAAGCGTGCGTTAGAGGGAAAAGGAAAAGAGCGGGAATGTTGGATAGTAAGGATTCTACAATACTGCCAACTGCGCGTGAAATACATATAAAATGGCGGTTTGAGACATCGTCGAATAGACAATGACCTGGCATCGAAATGTATAAATATGGCGTAACCAGTAGGTATTTATAGAAAATGGCGTGAAGTATGAGAAACAGCGGATATTGAATTTTAACATTTGTTTGTAATAATATTTTCAAGCACTTACTTTCTACATGAAAATGTAGTTTATAAATATCATAATTTTGCCTCAACTCTAAGTTTGGTTACCCTCATTGTCCCTACACTAATGCTGAAGTATTATTGGTCATTTAAATTCTAAGTATTCTAAGCTTTCCTAGCCTATCTCCAGCAAAATGTTTCGATGATCACTATACAACAGCTTGCTTCTTAATGAATAGGTCGTTAAAATTCTCGACTTCAATTCACAACTCACAAAATTGAACATTATTCCAACACAACATACATTACTCCTCCACTTTAAAACACCCAAAAGACACCACCAACAAACCCCGCAATAATCTCAAAAATTGCGCCACAAACAACTATTAAATTACGCTGTTCAAAGGCGAGACTTGAACTTGGGCAAGTCACGGCTGAGTTAAGTTAGTTACGAAGCTGTGTTAACCCAACTGCCGTCGGTCACTGATCCACCTTTCAGTTGAAAATTATATGCCTAACTACTAACTGTATGCAAATATTAAGCGACTCCTTGCTGGTTTGGTTATTATGCACAAAATGCATTAGGGTTATGGAGATTCCGATGCAAAATTAAATCTAAGGAGTTCCTCTATCCATTGCAGCTTAGGAATAGTCTTAAGCCTCTAACTCAGTGATTCTCAACCACTGTGCCGCGGCACTTTTGTGTGCCGCCAAATTTCAAAAGTGTGCCGCCAAATTTTGCAAATATTTAATAATGTTAATATTATTAAATTATATCATTAATAAACGTTTAGTTATTATTGTAGTATATATCAGTTTATTTAGTATATTTAAAATTTTTGACATAAACTATTTATGCAGTGTGTTGTAGTAAGTAAATAATTTTTATATTTTTCTTTGTGTGCCGCCAAATTTTGAAATCGTTAAATATGTGCCGCAACAAAAAAAGGTTGAGAATCACTGCTCTAACTAATAGTTCATATATACCCAGTAACCTCATATTCTTCAATAAGAGGCTTTTCTTGATTACTGGTGGTAGGTCTCTCATATATGTATGTGAGGCCGCCTGAGTAGGCACCACGGCAATCTCTATTTCTCCTGCCAAACAGCAGTGTAAATGAACTGTTGTGTTTCGGATTGAAGGAAATTATAACCAGATTAACTACTGGACATATTAAGACTTAATATCTTATGTCTCAGGACGGCGGGCGCAGTGGAATGTCAAGCATTGCTACTGTCCATGAACGTTCGTATCTCTTGACATTATTCTGATAGCAATACTGTTTTACAACTCTAAGGTTTTACATATGTCAAGACGCGATCGATGTGCAGTTCAAAATCTTGGTTATTTTATCTAATTTATTTTCACATATATTCCTTATTTTAAAATAACGATCCACGCACATCCATAGGTATTTCTAATTTTAGTCTTCCCAAGATATATTTTGCGTCATATTGTGCACACTTTACATACAAAGAAAATATTCTTACTCCGACATAAGAATAAATTCTACATGAGCAACGCGACACAATCGACTCAATTTCCGAGAAGTGAATACAGGTGGTGATAAAAATAAATTGTTGGTTAGAATTCCATTAAAAGGTAAACATTACAATGGGCCCGATATAATGACAACGCGTGTTAGACAAGCCTCGTAGTATATCTTTTATGAAATCGATTCGTATGAGTACGCCTTTTTTTGCTATAAATGGCGAGACGAGCATGTCGTTCACCTGATGGTAAGCGATACGACCGCTCATGGACAGTAGTAAAACCAAAAAACACTTTGAATTAGAAAACAACGCTTGACATTCCATTGCGGTCGACATCCTGAGACATGAGATGTAAAGTCTCAATATGTCCAGTCGTTGCTCTGGCTACAATGCCCTTCAAACAGGAACTCAACAGTGCATTTACACTACTGTTTGGCGGGAGAAATAGGCATAATTAAATAACTAATATCATGATCCCATAGCAGAGCAAATGCATCCCCTCTTTCCCTCTAAATCCTTCTGCCTAAGTCCTTCTGTCGAAAATAATGTTCACATCGCATTTATAAAACCTTATAAACAATAATATATACTAAACTACTATTATAGTGGTTACATATCTACTTATATATATTTTTTGCTTTGTTATAATTATAATTTGTTTGTGTTATTTATTATAGTAGGTAGTTTAGTTACAATCTCATTTTACTTCACTTGTGCTTTTGTTTCCTTTATGTGTGATAAATAAAATGTTTTACTTTCTTTCTTTTCTTAACTATATGTAGAATCAATTCGGTTAGTAAAAAATCAAAAAATGTCTAAAGACTCAAAATACCAAAATATACCCCAGCCGTTCGTCTTCACCTATGGCGTGACAATGTGCCCTCATTATCACTATCCTGGTTCTGCAAAGAGGCCGACTCAGAAACCTTAATGAAGATCCGGCGCTTTCCGCTCTGTTTCGCAAAAACTGGTGTTGGGACTTGGAGTACAAAATACGCTCTTGTCAAATATGTAGATAATTTATGAGTATTTTTATTTCGGAATATTTTGTTTACATTGTAAACGAAGGATATGTGATTTAGTTAAGTTTTCTGTTTTATATCGAGAAACCAAGGCCAAATGACAAGAACATTAAAATGGAAATATTAAATCACTCCAAAAAATAACGTTGAAATCAGTGATCGGATAAACAAGAATGCATCCAAAGGAATTGGTAGTCGTTGATATCAAACTGATTCTTTCTTTTTCAATCGGCTTGAAAAAGAGAGGATTCATGTGTAAATCCCATCTTAATCGTTAAGGTTTTTAATTCTTTTTTTTGTTACATTATTGTAATGGTCTTCCATTGATATATATATATATATATATATATATAATTTATAATTATAAATTGATGATACGAGACAAATATCATTGTCAAACTATTTCCTGTAACATTGGCACAAGTAAAATAAATAATCCTGTATTTAAAAAAATACACTACACAATGTTTTAATTAATAGACACAGTTTCATGATTTTATAACGTTAACTTTCTCTGGCCCACTTAACTGCAATATAAATAATTAACACAACTGCCAACTTGGTCAAAGCGAACACACAAAAATGTTTTTGTTTAGTCAAATGTTATTTTCCACACAACGCAAAAGAGCGACTTCAAGTGCAGTACGAATAATGAATAAAATTTTCACACAAAAATTCATTTGGTCTTTCTCCGCGTAAAAATATAAATTGTCATTGAATATAACTGTAGCGAAAGATTAAAAAGTACACCGTAAATGAGTGTGTAGAGAATTGTACACAAATTCATCGCATTGTGGAGAGACGGGGATTGTACACGAGCGGGTAAAAAAACGTTGCTTTACTTTGGAGGGAAATTGGCTGTTGCAGAAAGTATTAAGTTGTGATGATATATGTATTTTTCGTTTATAGAACCGAATACTGCATAATTTAAATGATTTGACTACAAATTAAGAGTAAATCTTATATGTTAAATTATGTGCAATTTAAAAACTTAGTGTAAGTCAAATATTCATATAAACTATTAAAACTAAACAACTTACGATTTAATGCAGCCACTTACCTGAAATCAGAAAAAAATAACAATTAATGACACAAAATATAACACATGCATATTATTGCTCTCCTATCACTGAATACATATGTGTAAACTAAAAATATATCTATTTTTTTCCAAATAATAAAATTATCTCAATTTAAACGTAAGTAAAATGGATTAGCATATTTATTTTATCCTTATTTCACAAATATGTTACAAATAAAACTCAACAAACGCCCACACCCATCTCCATGCCCTACAGTGTTGCAGATGTTCACGGGCGGCGGTGACCACTTATTATCAGGTGAACCGCATGCTCATTTGCCCTTTATACCATTAAAAAAACCCGCCCGTCTGCAACACCACAGTCGCGCGTTTCGGCGCACACTCGCCGCATCCCTCGTTTGTTTTACCACTTGCAATTAAACCGGCTGAGTGACGCATTCTCGCCTCGCAGGGACTCGGGAAAAATCATAAACTGCAGGTTTTGTCACTGTCTTCCACGCCTCACCGAAACTAATCTGTGAGGGCTTTATTACGCTGCATAACGTTGAGTTTTTGTAATATTTTATGGGTAAAAAATATTGGTTGAAAATAGAGGAAAACCCGCATTTGTTGAGCCACGAATTTATATGAAACTAATGTTGCCTATAGGGTTCATATATACAAACAAACATACACTGACTCCTTTCTCCCAGATGGGCTAGGAAGAGATGCTACCAGGACACCCACGTTCGACCTTGTTCAGTCCCGTTCGTTAAGTTAGTACAAAAGTAAATAAATTAAACTACTCATTTTAGACAGAGAAAATGGGACTTAATTTAAAAAATCAGCAAAATTCTAAAATTAACTTATGCCTCAGGTAAAATTAACCAATCCCAAAACTGTAAAAATTAACTCCTAAACGAAATCAATTACCTTTCCCAAATCTCTTACGCAAAAAACATTCAAACACGAAAAGTTACAGGTAACAGCTGCGCGGCTCATGAGCTTAATCTGCCTGTCCCATAAATGGTATGGCGTTATGTTAAATAGGTAGATTTAATTATGAAAGTTGGAGTTGAAACGTCACAAGGCCGTCGTAAATCAGATGCAAGGTTCAGTTATATTCGTCAACTTTTCGTTTGTTTCCGTGTTTTCCTTTCAAGATAATATTAAGATTTCAGTATACGCATTTCCCACGTGTGACAGTATTATTTGGTTTATAGAAGAACTAGTAGCCCGGCCCAGCTTCGCCCGGGTTAAAATAGATTTCTGTACAGTAATATGTACGTATTATACATATAAACCTTCCTCTTGAATCACTCTATCTATTAAAAAAACCGTATCAAAATCCGTTGCGTAGTTTTAAAGATTTAAGTATACAAAGGGACATAGGGACAGAGAAAGCGACTTTGTTTTATACTCTGTAGTGAAGACGCTCCCTATTTCCACCAAAAATTGAATCTAAGTCTAATTATTCCTCTGCTATAAGAGGCTATGGATTGTTTTTCGATTTCATATAGTTAGCTTTTCTGATTGATATTCTAATTTACAACTTCAACATGTCAGTCCAGTCCCATCTCATCCAACACAAGCTATTATCTTACTAATCAATGTTTATTTTTTTATTAACAAATATAACTAATCCAGATCTTGTAATCTCTCTCTAAAAAGGGGCATGTTATTTTCAAATTAATTGAATATAATAATACTAATAGTTAAGAAACAGCTGTTTTCATTCTTTATTTAACAACAAAATATTATTACAAAGTAAAATTAATTAAATACATACAAAAACTCATTTTTCCCGATAGTGGTAGGCAGAGGTGCAACTAAGACACCCACATTTCACCTTGTATTTTCTGTCCCACTATGTTATAGGTGGCTTGCCTATCGCTGTATCGGGCACTCCTGACCTAGAGATGATAATTAATAAAAAATGCAACATCACTTCACGCGACCCAGGATTCGAACCCGAGACCACAGTTTTGAAATCATAGCGTAGTACAACTGCGCCCCCAAGGCATTAATTAATTGCAAAAAATCGTACATCATATTAGCGTCGGAAGTAAAAAAGCATCGCAAAACGTAATTGAACTACCAAATAATCCCAATTACATACTAAGTCACATCTCATCAGAAGCTATGAAAGAAATATCCTCGTTAATTAAACGACGAGGGAGGTTGTCAGTCAAACGTTTTGACGCCAATCCGATTAGCAGCACTTGACGCAGGAACATTCCGGACACTTCGCAACCTCCATTATAACGGTTAAGGGTTAACTTGATACTGTCTATCATCATTTAGTTTTTATACGACGGTGTCTAGGATACAGCGTAAAGATCAATTTTTTTTTAAATTATTTTTTTGTGTGTTGGATGCAAAATATTAGTTCGATCTATGACGCGTCTATAACCGATTTCAATTTCTTCATTTTACACAGTCAAGATCCCTGATGTCGTCAGAGAATTTAACACTAAAAGTTCCAGCGCATTCTACATTTTTTTACGATAAATCCTTTACAGTCCAAGCTGCTAGACTGTGGAATGCATTACCAGTCTCAGTACGGCGGGCAAAGTCAGTACCCATATGCGAAAGATTGATTAGGCAGCATTATCTTTCGCGTAATAACTGAAGGCAATGCATATATTTTAGTTTCTTTTTTTTGTTTTAATATTTATGATGTGGATGCATATTTATTGTATCACATATATTTAATATTTAATGCAAATTGTATATATGTGTTTCTGTAGTTTATTTGAAATTATATCTATTACATATACATACATATATTTAGGGTTTCTTGTTCTTCACTTTTTCGGACACCTCACGACACCCCAAATTTATTCATCTCTATATTATCCATCCTATGGTTGGATGTCTGGCAGAGACCGCCTCGAGCGATAAGACCGCCATTGTACTCTTTTCTTTTTTGTAATATTTTGATAATTTTTTGTCACTGGTGTACAACAAAGCTTTTAAAATAAACAAATAAATGCTTTGGTAGTTATTGTACAAGGAATTTGGGCTTATATAGATGGATAGGTACAAGGAATATGAAACTGGCGATTTTAATGCATTGTAAAGGTTATTCCAAGTGCGTGGTGGCCTGTTGGTGTCACAGATTCCAAAATGTTCACGTTGGTTGCGGGTTCAAATCCCAGGTATTATTGATAGTTAGTCACAATGCACTATAAAGGTGGAGGAAAACATCGTGAAAAAACCTGCATACCATAGCGATTTGTATGAATTTCTATGTACATAAAGTCCACCAACCGTCAATAGGCCAGCAACGCGGACTATAAGGCCCAATCACTCTGAATCATACTATCGATTGTAGAGGAAACCCGTGCTCTGCTGTAGGATGTTGTATGGGCTGATACAATGGCTCCCAAAGTTCAATATTGTATCGGAAACGTATACAAATAAATGAACACACCCAACAATCGCATACATAGTCCTGACCACATATTAAATCTTGTATCGTGGGTATCTGAAACTACGAGAGACTTTTCGGTCTCACCAACGCCCAGAGCCGAGACCAATACTTGTGGGCCTTATACACATGGGTGTCTGAGGGATGGACAAGCAAAAAACGAGTTTTACAAAGCTAAAGCAACTCAAACACTTTTAAATATGACTAACTAATGCTCTATTAATAATGATGACCAACATAAAATTCAATTCCGAATATGGGCGAGGTGTAAAAGATAATATTTGAAATTGACTGCCTCGGTGGCGTAGTTGTACTAAGGTAGGTTACAAAAATGAGGTCTCGCGTTCGAATCCCGGGTTGGGCAAAGTAATATTGGATTTTTCTGTTCATTATCAGCCCAGAGTCACAAATTTGTGCCGGATATGGCGATAGGCTCGCCACCTATCACATTGTGGGACCGAACATACAAGGCGAAATGTGGCTGTCCTGGCACATCTGCCGACCCCTTCTGGGATATAGGCGTGAGTTTATGTATGTATGTATTTAAAATATAATTATCAAATGAATATTAAACAAAAGAAAATACACTGGCTTGGTAAAGGTTACTTGAGGTCGTTCATCAGGTGTTATTTATAGCTTGAGTCCAAGTTGATCTAATGCCAGTGTCGAGAATAATAATGGAATTATGTAAATGTTTCGTAGTAATTGGATAGTTTAACTTCGTGGAATTCGTAGAATATTTATGATTATAATTGTGTTTTGAGTAATTTATTTGTCCGCAATTTCACTACCGGAAAACTCCACACACTCGAAAAAATATATTTTAATAATTTTGGGTTCTTTCTAAAATATATAACATATTCTTAAAACGTATTTGATATTTCAAAAATCATGTCAATTGTTTGCTTCTTTGTCTTATTAAAAACTATCGGCCCGACCCAGCTTCGCCCTGGTGCATATAGGTTTCTCTACAATAATATACACGTATTATACACATAAACCTCCCTCTTGAATCACTCTATCTATTTAAAAAAATGCATCAAAATCCGTTACGTAGTTTTAAAGATTTAAGCATACAGAGGGACATAGAAACAGAGAAAGCGACTTTGTTTTATTGCAATGATTGGCGAGACGAGCATGCCGTTCGCCTGATGGAAAGCGTTACGACGGCACACGAACAGTAGCAAAACCAAACAACATCTTGAACTACAAAGCAATGCTTGGCAAGCCACTTCCACTACGGTTGCCACTCTGAGACATAAGAGGTTAAGTCTCAATATGTCCACTAGTAACTCTCACTACAACGTCCGGTGCATTTACACTGCTGTTTGGCGGGAGAAATAGACATTGCGGTGGTAGTACAGTCAGCAACATAAGTCGCTACATAGTCACGAGATTTGGAATTGTCTTATTATCAAAAATAATAATTATTTTCAATATCGTATGGCACTTCTCGGCATAGATGACTTTACTTGGTTATATTTTACGACTACAGAGTAGTATGTACAAATTTTAATTCATAAAAAGGTTATCAAAAAATGTGAAGTGTTCAGCGACTTATGTTACTGACTGTACCTACGCAGGTGGCTTCTCACATATGAGAGACCTACCAATAAATTTATGTATGTAGGTAAAGATTAACCGCCTCATTCGGAGAGAGTTCTGAAACGTAGCTATCGTATTTTTGCCATTTTCAAACTTTTTTTTTTTCAGTTTGAAATAGAATAACAACCCATTTTACAGCCAAAATAGGTTTTAAAACTGTCTATGGTTAACGCCGTACATGCATGTAGGACATAAGGTACAAAGAAAACGGGACTAAAGCCAAAATTTAAATTGAAACACCTATCCTACGAAATCGCATCGAGCTCACTCAAAGTGACGAACATTTACTATAGAGTCAACAATACCCACGTGCACTCAATAAAATTCAATTTTAAACAAAATTGTGCCGGTAAAAACTGATAATTGACTTAATTAAATGAACACGAAACGTTTCCTCTTAGCAAGTGTTCGCAATTGAGGTGTTACTGCCACTGAACCGATAGTAATTACAACTGCCGATTTAACTAACAATTACTTTGGTAATTGATTTTCGGCGTACTGATCTTTTTTTTTTAATCCTAGGCCCGGCAAACAAGCACGCAAGCCACCTGATGGTAAGCGATCATTGCCGTCCATGAACATATAGCACTTGGATCATACATATTTTGCCTGCCCATCAAATTTGGAGGGGAGGTGGAAGAAAAAAGGATGGAAAGAGCGAAGGATTATTGGGCATCCGGCAATCTCACTCACAGATACAGTGAGTGTCAATCTCCTGAGAGGCAGTGGTACTGCCCCGGACGAGTATGCCCATTCATGCTGAGTCATGACTCACAACAGCGCAGCTCTACCACTATTATCATTAGGTGGGGTTATAGATTCTTTTCTCCCATTGCGAGAGGCCTATGTTGAGCAGTATATTTCCTTTGACTGATGGATAGATAGATTCTTCTTAGATACATACTCGTATATTTAGTATTGAAGCATTTTACATACTTGCATTAGCCTGTATACATTACACAGGCCCTTTGCTAATAGTTCTACGTATATTATCGGAGTAATTATGGAGACATCGAGGCACCTTTGCAACTTAAGATAGCTGCAATGAATGATGACTATGATATAATGAATGAAAACCTGACAGGGGTTATTTAGCTTGTATAAAAAGATTCTGATGAATTGAGAACCTCCTGAAATTTTAAAGTCGATTAAAAAATGACATTGGTTCTGTCTCTCTCATATACACTCTTCACCCATCGAAAACCTACTGCTGAAAATAGGTCTCACCTAAAGATCTCCACATCGATGTGTTGGAAGCGGAGTATCAGACATTAATTTCGTGTAAAAATTACGTCTAAAATTAGATGCGGATTCTAATTGGACCCTAATCTATAGATAATCGATTACTCTGCTGGGTCACGCGGCTTATCAATGTTTATAAAATGATACATAGTTAAGTAATGCAAAACAAAGGTTCGTTGTATCACTAATACACAAAATTCATCAATATGCTAATACCAGCTTAGCCTAGTTCGACCACCCAACCATTCCATTCAGGGCAAACTCACTCGATACACCACCCCTAAATTAAACTGACAAAACGATTCATTTAATAAGTAAAAGAAAAAATGCAGTTTATGAGTGACGAATAATAGTGATAAGTACGAGTAGATAGAGAAGAGAAATATAAATATATGTCAAATAATAACTTAATAAAATCTTATTATCATAGTAATGGAATTCTCTCGTAACAACTCGAAATCTCGCGTAACAGTCTGATGTAACGTCCATAGGTTACGTTTACTGACTATAATCATCAAGAGGAATATAAAAATCTAAAGAAAATTTAACTTAAAATGCAAATACCAAAATTAGATAAAAACCGGAACCCAAATCATCCCTCCCTCCCCCTTTTTACATCAGCATTCAAAACAATAGCATAAATAAAACTACAATAAACACTTAACTATTCATAATTTATCATCGTTACTAAAATTCGAAAATATAGAATCATTAACACACGAGAGCGTATACCCAGCTCGGCGCGAATATATCCGCCGCGCAATATGCGGATATTAGCGCCATATTGTCGAGCGAGGGGCCATCATTCTACCATCACGTCGGTAATTAGCTTTCGGATAAATCCTATTCAATATTTCCCTTCAGGGGGACCTCGACGGACTGAGGGAATGTTTCACGCATGGCTTGTCATATAAAGCGATATTTCTAGTTCTATTCAACTACAGGCTGCTATAATTGTGGCCTATGAGAGACTTGTGTGCCTGAGGAATTTTGATTGCCTCTGAGTTATTTCAGATCATACATATTCTAATTCTAAATTAGATGCGTTTACAAGGGATGGATATTCAAAAGTAGACCTTGAAAGTACTTTTTTTCATTCTGGCCCGGCGTAGTGGCCACACTGCACCTGATGGTAATCGCAAATGCTGTTCAGGCACAGTATCAATTGGCTTTAGACGGCAGTTCCATGCCAATCGATACAATTATGCCGAGATGCCTCTTCACGTGGAAGGACCCAGGAATACTGAATTCAAAACTAAAAATATTTGCTTCTAGCTCGAGATTAGGCAGCTACCTCGTCCCTTGCAATGCGATGTGCATTAGAATTATTTATTAAGCAATACCAACCGTGACTTCATAATTATTTACAAAAATATCCATAGCCGCGAAAAAAACAAAAATTAAAATGAAATCCCAAAAGTCCAATGTCAAATCAAACCGGCCATTTGCCGGTAACGTACACAGTCGTAATTTTCATCAAACAAAAACTCCAGCGAGCCGTGTGCCGGCACAAAACATCGCTTGAGGTCGCCCGCTCTTTGTTGCAATTGTCATTTCGGACCTCCGCACAGCTTTTATACCGACCACATTCTATTGTCACCAAAAGCTCCGCGCGATTATCGACCCTATTATGGAAAATTCACAGGGCATATTCCTCTGGCCACAGATCTTTTAAATCTCCCAACAATATGTAGAAAAGCAATGAAAATGAAGTGGTCCTGACCGTTTGATGCATTGGTGGTTTCGCAAAGGATTTCGCTGTATTGTCGGGTGTTATATTAATTTTGCGTTTTGATGTAGGTCGCGTTGACGTGTCAACCATTGTTACAGATGTTTATTTTAACAATATGAATATTCTTCGTTGTTATTAAAATGTATGGCGGAATGTTTGTGTTATGGTGAATTTTATCAAGCTATATTAGGTTAAAGGAGGTAGGAACAAACTATGCTAATGGATTTTGAATTTCGAATGTACGTCGAATCTAGAAAGAGCGTACCGATAATTATTGAGATTTTTGTGTCACAGAGATTCTTTTCACCCAAGCACAGCATTGGGATTGGCTCTCGGCAGACACAATAAAACCACTATGTTCAATTTGCATCCACTACCAAAACGAAAACCCTTATAAAATACAAATTCCTCGAATCTGACGAGCGTGTATCAAGAGATTAATGAAAGTTGATGAAGCAAAAGAGGTATGGACTGAAACACAAGGCGCTTTATAGTCTCTGCCTTCATTAATCTAACATGGGCGTGAATATAATATGTATGAATGTATATTTTTACAGTAAGTGATACCTGCCGCCCATGAATATAATTTCGGGATTTTTGGGAGGATTGGAAGAGATAAGGTGTATTAGGCATCCGGCAATGCCACTCAACGAACCAATTTAAAATCATAAGACACAGCGCAATTAAAAAGAAAAATCCAGCTATCCTTGGAAATAATTTCAAAATCGAAGCACGAGCTAAAGAAAATATTTTTAACTGAAAATTACATACCTGGTCTGATTTAATAGCGGCCAATTTGAATACATTAAGTGAGCCGGTTATTTCGGGATATTCGCCGAAAATTACATACGATGTGCATTATTCATGGTAAACGTACGGATTACTGGCGTATTCGGATTTTAGTACACGCGATGCTAACAATCAGTTTATATGGTGTATAAATAAATACACCCAGCAGTCAGATATACCGAGTATCTCAAGACTGCTATCGAAAACGAAGCCGGGTGGTAGTTTTAGTAACTACAAATACAACAATTAACACATACAACTAAACATTTCGCAAAGAAACGCGACAATTATTTTTAATGATTTCTTATATATCGTCATTTTTGGGTGGTAAATCCATAGATTTTGCTAAAATAATAATTTAAACACTTTTGTAACTTACATTATTTTTTAACTATTATTTTATTACACTATTATTTTAGGAAAAAATGTATTTACCACCCAAATATGGTAATAGAAAAAAAATAACAAAAAAAATTGTTTTTTTTGCAACATTTTCTGTTGCATTGTGTCTGAAGTCGCTTAAACTACCACCCGGCTTCGTTTTCGGTAGCAATCTTGAGATACCCTGTATACTCATGGCCCCACTCTAATATCTAGTCTTGTGTCGTGGGTATCAGACACTACGAGAGACATTTCGGCCTCACAAACACCCAGACCCGAAACAAATACTTGTGGTTCACACAATACATTTGTCTTGATATGGGGATCGAATCCGCGGCCTCTCGTTTGGTCTCGGCCTCAGTTGGCCTCTTACCACTGCGGCATAGCAATAATATCGGTATAAATCTCTTTTTTAGTTCCAATAGATGCAATATCTCAAATACAGCCTTTAAAAAATTCGAAAAATGTATTATTCAGTATGTAGTTTTGACTCAAATGAATTATTTTTCTTGTACATATATTTGTTCAAAAACCACGCAACTGTCACTTGTATATCCACAACGCAGCTTCGCTCCTGATGTATAAATTAAATAAAGATTGAACCGAAGAGCCGGCGCAAGACACATTCCTTCATATAAATGTTAATGCACGGGGTGAGAACCACCCCTGACAATCACAATGGGGTTTGATTCTGAGCGGACGTCTCGGGGAATATTTATCGGATTTTTTTAAGGGATAAAAGTTTATTGACTTGTAGGAACTAACGCTTTGTAATCGAGTTTTTCGTATGAGTAAGATGTTGGAATACTATTTAGCCTATTTTATTTCGATGAATGGTGAGACGAGCGATATAACCGCTCATGGACAGAATCAAAACCAAAAAATACCCATGATATGGAAGCAATGCTTGGCTTCCACTTCACTCGCCATCCTCAGACGTAAGAAATTAAGCCTCAATTTGTCCAGTAGTTACTCTGGCTACAAAATCCTTCAAAGTGGAACACAATTGTATATTTTGCTCTTTGGCGGGAAAAATAGACATTTCGAGAGGTTAGATGGCATTTATTGAACATGCCAAATTGCTGAAATCAATGTAATAAAATGTGAAGTTCAATACCTATTTTTTTACACAATGCATATAGTCTTCAGAAGGTCGTAGACGATCCGTACAAATAAAAATTACTTTCCTGAGACGTTCATAGTATGTTTACAGTATGCTCCGTTGTAATAGACATAGACCCTCAGAATCGAACTTGCAATATCTGTGATACACAATATATTATAGAAACAGGGGTGCACTATTGAACCATCAAGCAACCCCATCGAATGGGGATGAAATTATTCCAATATAACAACCCCAAACTGTCGACGGAAATAATTCCGTTGGAAATTAGAGGTTTTTTAATTCTAACTCTCATAATGGACTTTGATGATGGAATTGTTCATGATTAAGAGCCATTGTGGGGCACTGGCGTGGAACAAACCCTATAATAATATGTTATTAAATATTGCTTCGAGGCTGAATGATAATATATAGTATGTATATTGCAGTGAGATGATTAAATTCGGGATATACAGGGTATACACAGACCGCTACGGAAAACGAAGCCAGGTGGGAGCTTTAGTCTGCAGGAACTATGCCTTGGATAGTTAGTTTAATTAGAGAATCAATACCATGTCGTCTATAAAACCAAGAGCCTGTAGACTCATAAATGTATTTTAAAAATATATATCCCGATCGGTTCCGAAAGTTATATATATCCCCAGCAGTTTCGTGGCCATGTTATTTAGTACCAAATACGTTACACAAGTGTACCTGGATTTGTTACCGTTATTTCATTATAGCCACTCGACAATTATATGTTCAATCAACTAAATTTCCGAGCTAATATACGATAATATTGTTAATATTAATTGTAATAGTGCTCTGTAATGACATGTTATGGCCTGTACAATTGACAAATTAATTGCAACTATTTGCTCCATTACTGAACCAATTGTAACAAATTAACTATATACTACATACGTAATATATTTAACAATTCAAATATGCCTCGGTGGCGTCATTGTATTATATTACGACTGTAACGGTTCTTGGGTTCAAATCCCAGGTTAAGGTGATACTGGATTTTTCTATTCATTAGCCTGGATTCAGGAATTTGTGCCCGATGTGGCTATAGGCTCGCCCCCTATCACACCGCGGGACGAAACACGCAAGGCGAAACGTGGATATCCGTGTTACATCTCTGCCTACCCGTTCAAGGAAAATGCATGAGTTTACGCATGTATACATATATCATATAAACACCTTGTTATATAAATGTAATGTGCTATCTTCGTTGGAGATTCAAATAAATAAAATTTAAAAAATAACTGTAAACAACCCTTAATAAAATAAAATAAAAAATAAAATATCTCCTAGTATTTGTAGACATCTTTAAACGTCGGTGTGGCAGCACCAGTCCAATGTGTTAATCTAATAATACGTAATCCATAATAGGCTAGTTTCATACATTTTTATTTTTTATAACGGAAGGTTACGTTACGCATAATCATAATCAGAAAGAATTTTTAAAATCCGTTAAGTAATAAGCAAGTTACAAATATATGAAAGTTGGTGGTAGGAGTGATAGAAAAGGATGCAACATGCACGGCGTGACGTCATCTTCCATAAGGTGCACGCGTGCGAAAGAGACAACGAGTGTCCCCACCGTACTATTAAATGTATTAATATCTCAGTCATTTTACATTCAATTTTGATGCTGTTTTTAAATTCGTTTGTTTTTATAAAAGATGCTTTTAAGAAATGATTACATACTGATCAAATAAAATCTTGGACACAACCCTATTCCCTTAGAAATTCGTAGAGATTTCTACATGGCTTTGATATTACCATCATATTTATGTATGTAGGATTTGAATATTACGATGAAAGATGAGTAAAATAAAACATTAGACGAATGACTGTTATTCGTTCCATATTAGTCGTGAGTCAATCCATATCAGTCGTGTCGTCGTGTAAAAGAGATGACAAATGAAAGAACTTATGGTGGAAAGAGTTAAAAGATGACTGATTAAGATGTCGAAACACGGAAGGACGGAACAGGAAAGAAGACAATGGAAGACGTAGGACACATGAATGACAAAGAAATAAAGACGTATAAAAGAAGACTCTAATATAATGAAGATTATTAAGGCAATCTTTGTTTAATTTGATCCGAGGCTATCCCCACATGTATATAGCAAACAACTAGAAATATAGCCTTCTGAATCATAGATACAGATCATAATCGCTAAATATCAACTCCCCATTTAATACTTAACCCACATCTCTCCAGCGTATCGCGTTACTATTACATTAGAAAATTCATTAGTAAAATCATTCTTGAAAACAGTATATTAAAAACCATATTTTAAAGACCTCTCGTCAGAAATGAACTCTTCACAACGACATATCAGACCACAATGGCGTTGTTTACACATACAAATCTAATGAGACGACGGGACTTACATAAATCATGGTGTATTTAAACAGATCACTGTGAAGTGAGTTTTAAACTGATGTGATAAGGTTTAAATTCAATCGTACCATGTTTTCATTAAGAGTGAAATACAGTGATACGCGGTAATAAATGAATTATTTATACTCTAAAGAAATTAACGTATCAAGTGTAGACGATGTAGGATTATTTGAGGCGGGAGCGGATGCGTTAATTCCAGTTTAGCTTGGGGTTTATGGTACATTTTCGCACCTTGGAAATTGGAGATTGGAAGGGTGATAATTCGGCATTGGTCAATCACATGAAACAAATGAAAGTGCATACTTTAGGTAAACAATGCTGATAAGTGTATTCGCTGGGTGCGAAGTATAAGGTGGGGGAACCACGAAACGATCGCAGCGCGCGTCATGGCCAAAAAAGGAACTATCGGTGGCGGACGCTATCACTTTTTACTAGCGAGATTTACATTTTTAGTAAATAAAGATGAGTCACGAAGCTTGCTGCGTAGTTAATTGCAAAAACAATGGCAGAAATAGTGATAAAAAATTCTACAAATTTCCACAGGCAAGTTGGAAACGAGAAGTGAGTGAGAGTGTGATTGGTCGGAATCCAGTTTTTATGATTAATTTGGCCATGTTTAACTGAAAATACATAAAAGGATGGATTATTGAGAGCACAAGCACTCATAAATAATTGTCTGCTATTTATATGAAATGCATTATTCGATGAAATTTGCTTATTTCTTTACTTACTTCGCATGACGACAGCCATGAAAAATTCGTAATGTACTAAGCGAAATCTATTGATTGTGTCATTTTAGACGAAAAATAAAAAAGACTTACCTTATATAGATTTAGAATATTTATTGGAATAAATGTAAATTACAATATTTAATTTAAATTGTTCGTAAAAAAAAAAATAACTCGTCGTAATGACAGCCGGGCATTTGACATTTCGGAGGCCACCGTAGTTGCAACCGCTAGTTGGCGCTGTCGTCGCGCACCCAGCGAATTACGTCGGCTTTTAGTGAGCTAGTGGTTTTCGCCCTAAAGGAATCCTGATGGGAAAGCCATCATAATGACTCAGCAAAGTGCAACGTTTCAAGTTCAAATCTGTGTATCATCTGTATAATTTTATCGACATACATACATACATAAACTCACACCTTTTTCCCAGTATAGGTAGGCTGAGGTACCAGCATACCCACATTTAGCCTTGTATGTTCCGTCCCACTATGTGATAGGTTTCTTATATTTTTGTTCCTAGGTAATAACCTATTTAAAAGTTTTCAATGAAATACAAAATGAAGGGGTTCAGTAGTGATTGTCTCATAATAAATTATTATTATTTTAAGCGAATTTGACGATGATCAGTTTGTTCAAATCGCTCACAAAAAGTTAAAATTGAAACTAACTTTAAATGAGATTCATGTGTTTTTAAATAATTCTTCATTAGTGGACGTTAACAATAAATGAGGTTCGAAGCATTGAACATAGTCATATTATTCATATTACATACATAAAACATATATCAAGAGGAAACTGCAAACGTTAAACAACACATTTTACAATGCACCGATCCCAAAAGAAAAGCGCGATCATTTGGAAAACTAAATAATTTCCAATCAAAAAGTTTACTTTCGTACATCGTTGGGTAGACGAGTTAATCCTACTCTGAGACTGATCCAAATTGCAGAGCCGTGTCTCGGTCCTTAAGCGGCCGCAGATGAACAAAAGCACTTGCTTTGTTACTTGTCCAAATGAGCTAGTCGCCAACGCTTAGACAACAAATAGACGTTTAGGAAAAATACTGGACACTTGAAAATAAGTGGGATCTTTAATATTGTTTGTAAGTTATTGTACTCATACGAGGGATTTTGAGAGAGTATTTTACATTGAAATGTACGTTCAATCACAAGACCTTTTTTTGTTCGCGCACGCATAGCTGTTACCGCCAACGTCCCACCACAGGGGAAAGTGGAGCGTTTATGTTGGGTTCACCGATAGGTATACCAACCAAAACCCCGCGTTGTCCTCTTCAGCGCAATTGGAATTCCTCCGGGAACCCTAAGGAAGAGCGCTTCAGCTTCTACCGGGACCTAATCACCAGACCTACCCTATTTTTTTTATACAAAAGTACTTAATTATTCTGGGACAGAAATATTTATGAGATTTTATAGTGTCTACACCATGAAGCAAATATCATACAGTTTTCGAACTAAGTAGTGTTTGAGATATATTTTCCGAGAAAAATCATGTATCCGAGCTTGGTTGAGACTCATCTAAATTGCAATCCCGTGTCTCCGTCCTTAAGCGACCGCAGATGAACAAAAGCACTTGCTTTGTTACTTGTCCAAATGAGCTAGTCGCAAACGCTTTGGAAAAACAACAAATAGACATTTAGGATAGTGCCTGGCAATTGGATAGGAATTGTGTGGTGTTTTACAGCCGGTTTAGAGTAAAAGAGGTAGGGATAGAATCATGTTATCTCGCTAATTTTTTGATGTGTTGAAAGATGGATTTATTTGTCTGATTTTGTGATACATACACGCTTAAATGTATCTTCTTCTTCAGCCTATATATCTACCCAATGCTGAGTTTAGGGCTTTTGTAATACACACCAGGTTAGTCTGTCAAGGGCAGTCCTCATCCAACTTGTTCCCGACATGTGGACCAGATCGTCGGTCCACCTCATCACAAGCCTGCCCTGGTTTTTATAACCGGTTCTTGGTGCTTATACTTGGTGATTATCGTACTGTATATCTGGAAGTCGTTAATTTTTGTTATAGCCATACAAACATGGATTTACCAGTTGGACGCTTCTCAAGACTCTCTGATGTGCAATTTCTCTCCACACTTTCCAGTAGTTGTGATTCTGATTTTAGTACAATCTACTGTCATATTTTAGCATTTCAAGCCTGTATGTCATACAGAGATCTATTAATTGTATCTATAATGTAAATAAACAACCATAAAGGTAAGCTAAATTATTCAGTATTATTTGAAAAGTTTTAAGCGTACAACTTTAACAAAACGGCACCACTTAATCCTTCGTGGCCGCTGCCAATATCGCAGGCTGATGCTTAGCGAACGGATAAGTCTCAGAGCCTGTGCGTACGGGCCCGGACTGGGAATAAACAAAGACACCATTAAATAATATTACCAGACTTAGTGAATCTTAATGTGGGGTCAGGACTATGTTTGTGTTTTTTGGGGGTTTTACTTATTTACTTGGACCAGTGCGTAAACTGAGATACCTACCATACCATACCATAACAAAATATATCAAACTATTTATAAAGTATTTAAAGTTCTGAATCCACTTTGTTTTATAACATATATCATAATGGAAAGGTATTTCAATGAATATTTATTTTCTTTTTATCTCTGAGGGAAAATATCACGAGAAAACGTACATAACCAAGATTTTAATAATAAATCAAGAATAAGAAGCCCACACTAGTTCAGAGTGTCGGACTAAAGTTAAGCACTCTCAATCATCAATTACTTAGTAAATAAGTATAGAATACCATGTATTGACTAGTCATAAGAGCTATTTAATTGCTTACATGATCAATAAACCAATTTCATTCCATTTCATTTAATACTTACGATTTCAGAGGCTTGTACCATGCAATGGGTCGTATGTGAGCTGGATTTACATAAAATTATTATTATTTATTTTTCTTCAAACAAATAATTCGAAGAAAGAGATGATGGACGCCTACTTACGGATTACTACACTCAACAATATAAGGCGAAGAGCTGAGTAATAATAATAAATATCCGACTGGCCACCCCCGAAATATTTCCTCAAACCCTCCCTGCATCCCCAGTGACCTACTGAAAAGTGAAACACGCGTGAAATGGGGGGCAACGCGTAGCCGACAAGATGGCTGCTTGATGTATCGACGGCCGCTCGCCCGCGACTTTGACGAAGCACCACGCACAGATTTACCGGTTTTGTATGGGTAATTGTGTTTTTGAAGTATTTGTTGGTAAACCTGCGGATATCTCACTGAAGGTTTCAAATCATACTAACATACTTAAGAAAAGAAAGAAAAACATAAAGTCATGCCTCTTTCACGAAAGGGTTAGGCAGAGGAGCTAGTATCAACTAGTATGAGTACATTCACGTATCGCCTTGCATATTCCGTCTCATGATGTGATAGAAGTCGAGCCTATCGCCTTATCGGGAACAAATTTCTAACTATGATATAATAATTATTTGAAAAATTCACAATCCCTTCGCCCAACCCGGGATTCGAACCTCAGACCCAGAACGAGACCGAGAGAGAATCAATCAGTTGAATAACATTTTTAGGAGACCTGAAATAGCAAGGCTGTTATTGAAGTAAGTTTTCTGTGGTGCTGTTAAATGATTATATTACATCTAGTATTAATACTAATAAACCGTCATTATTGATACCTACTCTATAACTTTTACGCGTCCTTATATCTGCCTCATGGTATTCTTAAAGGAATGTAATTAATCGTGGAAAATTTCTCCTCATCAAAAATTACCGGAATTGCTCCTCCTGCAACATAATGAAAATGTCTTCACGTCAAAATCCCTCACAATATAATCCAAACTCCCGGCTAAAAATATACCTCCATACGAATACTCTGGCAGGTATGGACGTACCATACGAATGAACACATTAATTATAATATACCCAAACGACAGATTACATCAGGTACCGATACCGAGACAAAATACTAATATCCAAATTATACTACATAGCATTAAATTAATCATGAATAAATACCACTACGTGTCATTCAAAAAAGTTTCTTTCGGTAGCATTTATTTTGACAGCCTCCGTAGCGCAGTTGGTTATATGCCGCGCCGCCTGTGGAACGAGAAGCCGCGGGTTCGATCCCCTCACCGAGAGAAATGTTTGTGCGGCCCACAAATATTTCTTCCAGGTCTGGGTGTTTGTGAGACCGAAAAGTCTCTCGTAGTTCCTGATACCCACGACACAAGACTCGATCTTAGTATGGGGTCAGAACGATGTATGTGACTGTTGGGTGTTACTTATTTATTTATTTATTTATATAGATTTCATAAAATTCAAATACAATATTAACGTATTCAAATACGAAAATGCATACAAAATGCCGTCAAAACAAAGTCAGTCCATTGATGAGATGGTTGACCGGGCAGATTGTGTTATTCCAAGCCGAAACATTCCTTCATGAATGTTTTATGTACCCGCGTCCCAAGAGATCGGACGGTGAGTTGATGACTTGTTTCTTATGTTTTTATATACTAAAGTAGCCGTAATTTACAATGGTACGTGTGTATTATTGTTTATTTTGACGGCGAAGAAAAATAAGGTAAGGAGTTCTGCGTATTTCAACGTGTATATTACTGCTTACTTTAAAATTTAGGATTTCTTACAATCCTGCGTAATTCTGCGTAGAGATCTTTACGATTAATTCAATGAATCATGTAAAGTCTATTAATGGTCCCAGACCATTGTTACCCTGTGTTAGGCAGTTGGACACTTAGAAATATAATTAAGACAAGATTATGAACAATCATTGGGCCTAACGATATATTGATATTTGGCATTACCGTTTAAAAGTATTAGAAATAGCCTATGTAATCTAAATTTACCACAAACTTTTAAATGAGTTTTGTTTCATAATTTTAAATAAATCAACTCTATTTAAAAACATTTAAACTAATCGCACGATAAGAATTCACTATCGAAATGTTCAGAAGTCTATCTATAATCACGACCAATTCTTTCCACATAGCCAATTGCCATCAAGTTGCTCGATATTGGGCAATGACGGTGTTTATTGGTGACCATGATATATGGCCGTTACAGGACAAAGACTGGTCCGAGGACATCGCAAATTGTGCGCATTTGTACCGGGCCCGCTAAATGTGGGTGATTATTCACCGCTCTGTGTCTGTCTGTCCTTTATTGTGTGGACAGGGGCTTGTAGGGGGTCCATGATTGGGGCAATTTGGCTATTTTTATGTACTATCGGTAAAATTTGTATTTCTTCGATTGGAATTGCGATGCAAGGCTATATGACATTAAACGCACAAAGTTCTGCTCCTAAATTTGAAGTTTTAGAGATATTCTGTTTATGATTATTATTAGTGTGAAAATCTAGTTGATTGCCTGAAGGTAAATTTACACCTGCCCATAAATGAGACAAACAACGATCAGTCATTATTAATTATTTAACACTACATGATCGTATTTCTCTGCGATCGTCACCCCTAGTCATAAATATCTCTTAATACCCAGAAATAACCGGTTGCAGCGTCCTTGATCCCAGAAAACAACATGCTTACACACTAATTAGCGGGAGAAATAGAGAAAGCGGTGGTTCCTACTCGAACGGCTTCTTGCATACGTGAAAATTATAAACAAATTTTTAGATTTACTTACGAGTAATACCGACTCAAAATATAACCCTCATTATTTTGACCCCCATCGCCTTGTTCTTAAATGTTATTTATGATCGAACAGAAAGTACACAATGGGTATTAATCGAACGTATAAATATGGAGAAATAAAAGAGTAATTTAGTTACGCGTCGGTTTTGGAGTGCGTCTTTCAGGAGGAAACGCTTGCGCCTATTACTTTGATGTTTGGATAGTGATGGGACAAGATTATTATCGATAAAATCAAATATTTTGTAAATTATATTTTTATCGCAAAATATGGCAAGATGAGCATGTCGTTCGCCTGAAAGTAAGTGATACGACCGCTCATGAACAGTAGCAAAACCAAACAATACCTTGAATAACAAAGCAATGCTTGGCATTCCACTGCGCTAGCCATTCTGAGACATAAGGTGTTAAGCCTTCATATGTAATCCATCACTGCTGCTTGGCGGGAGTAATAGACATTACGGTACCTATCAAGCGTCCTCTTACATATGAGCAACCTACCACTAGTCAGATATATAATATTAATATCGATATCGATATATATAAATATCATTGAAATCCTACCAGCTCCCATCCTATCACATCGTGGAACGGAATACACAAGACAAACATAAGGCATAAGGGGGGTAAGGGGGGAACGGAGCATAACATCTATCCGACCCTACTGTCAACCTCACCTGCACGCGATAGTGGTTCTTTTCAGAATAGCTATCGACGCCAGCTCCCCGAGCTGGCGTGGTACCCCCTGCTAGACAACTGAAGAGGCTCTGGCGACCGAGCAATGGCGGTATAACCATACGCCCAACCACAAACCTGGTTGGAAGAGGTCTCAGCAGCCTGTAGGTCTAAATAACCATAAAAGGTCTGGTGCAGAAGGCAACGGGAAACCACTGCACTATCTTTCCTAGTAGTTAGCTTCAATGAAAAAGTCACTCATAGCCACGGCCCCGAGTGCCCAGCGTCTCTTTAATGAGACAGGGGTGCTAAGAATCCCTGGGCGGAAAATACTTAGAATAGGAACTTGGAATGCGCGCAGTTTAAAGCAGGACGGAAAGTTACCCAACATTAAATTGGAAATGAAACGTTTGCAAATAGACATTATTGGTATCAGTGATACCAAATGGCCGGGTCATGGCAAACTCCCGACAACTGATGACTATTGCTTGTATTATTCGGGAAGTGATCAAGAAACAGAACGATATGGTGTGGGAATTCTTCTCACAAAAGAAATCTCCAAATCAGTCACAAAGTTTGTTCCCTTTTCCAACAGAGTCATGTTGATCAAACTGGAGGCAAAACCATACAACATTAACATTGTGCAGGTGTACGCACCCACGGGAGACAAACCGGTTACTGAAATAGAAAACTTCTACAAAGACATTGACATCTTGTTAAAATCCACAAAACACCATGAAGTGGTCATTGTTATGGGCGACATGAATGCGAAGGTGGGTTCAACCGTCGTACCTGGAGTTGCAGGTCCTTATGGTCTTGGAACCCGTAATGACAGGGGCGACCTACTAATAGAATTTTGTCAAGAAAAAGATCTTGTAATTACGAACACCCTATTTAAACTACCACCTCGCCGTTTATACACTTGGACATCGCCAATGCATACTTCTGAACACATTGTGAGGAACCAAATAGATTACGTGATGGTCAACAAACGATACCGAAACTGCATTAAGAAAGCACAAACCTACCCTGGAGCAGATATTAGATCAGATCATAACCCAGTTGTGGTGGACATAAGATGCAAGTTGAAGAAGACACAATCGAAAAGAAGTGACAGAAGACCAAACGTACGGAAACTATCTGAGCCCCATACGCGAGAAAAGGTTTGCAATGCCATCAACGAATGGGCCACGGAACAGCGCACTAGAACTGTTAACTCCGAAATGGAAACATGGACTAGCCTTAAACATAAGGTGTATGATATCTGTCACAAATATCTTCAACCGTCACAATTGGTTAGGAAACAGGACTGGATGACAGACTCAATTTTACAACTAATGGAAGAACGGAGACTGTGCAAGACTACAAATCCAGAACGGTATAAACAAGTTGATAACACCATAAGAAAACAAATTACCCAAGCTAAAAACAGATATTACAGCGATAAATGCGCACACTTAGAGGATCTTCTTCAGAAACATGACACCTTCAATGCACATAAACATATCAAGGAAATGGTGGGTCAAAGACAAAGACCAATTAATATACTTACCGACGAAGGTGGGAATCTGATCCTAGATCCCATTAGCAAGAGGAAACAATGGTGTGAATACGTCTCGGAGATGTTCGCTGATCTAACCAGAAATATTCAAATAACTACCGACGACAATGGTCCCTCTATCTTACAATCTGAGGTATTACGCGCCTTGAGATCAGCCAAAACAGGAAAAGCACTGGGACCGGATAAAATACCCATTGAAATCCTCAAGCTATTAGAAGAAGACAAACTGGATGTACTGACCCAGTTCTTCAACAATATCTACGAAAATGGAGTCCTTCCTGATGACTGGTTAAAATCTACGTTTATCACAATACCCAAAAAGCAAAATGCTAGAAAATGTGGAGAATATCGTATGATCAGTCTAATGAGCCATGTCCTAAAAGTGTTCCTAAACATCATACAGAACAGAATAAGACTGAAATGTGACGAACGACTGAGAGACAGCCAATTTGGTTTTCGCTCTGGCGTCGGCACACGAGAAGCCCTATTCGCCCTCAACGTTCTTGTACAAAAATGCCGAGATATGCAAAATGATATATGGATATGCTTTGTTGACTACGAAAAAGCATTCGATCGAGTTAAACACCAGCAACTCATGAACCTTTTAATGGATATTGGTCTCGATGGCAAAGACGTAAGGATTATCCGTAATCTATACGAAAAACAAGTGGCTACAATTAGGGTCGACAATGAAGACACCGAGGATATAGAGATCTGTCGTGGGGTCCGGCAGGGATGCATTATGTCTCCACTTCTATTTAATTTGTACTCGGAAGCCGTGATGTCTGAAGCTCTTGAAGACCTTGAAGCTGGAGTAAAAATCAATGGTACCATCATTAACAACTTGCGTTACGCAGACGATACTGTTCTCGTTGCTTCCTCAGAAAGCGATTTGCAAGCCATTGTAAATAAAGTCAACGAGAGCAGCCAAAAAGCCGGTCTGTCGATGAACATCAGCAAGACAAAACTGATGGTAGTCTCCAGAAATCCAGGAATAAATCCTAACATATCGATAGGTGGAAAACAACTAGAGCGAGTACGACAATACAAGTATCTCGGTGCTTGGGTAAATGAAGCATGGGATTCCAACCAGGAAATTAAGACCCGTATAGAACTTGCCCGAGCCTCTTTCAACAAAATGAGAAAAGTGCTGTGTTGTCGTCAATTGAACATAAAGCTCAGAGTAAGGATACTTCTCTGCTACATCTGGCCTGTCGTCATGTATGGCTGCGAAGCATGGACCTTGAAAGACGATACTACAAGGCGCCTAGAGGCATTCGAAATGTGGTGTTACCGTCGCATGTTGCGCATCAGTTGGATGCAGAAAGTAAAGAACGATACCGTGCTCCAGCGTGTCAGTATGCCCCGGAAAATGATGCAAACCATCAAAAAACGCAAGACAGAATATCTCGGCCACGTGCTTAGGCACGATAGATATAAGTTGCTCCAATTAATTATTATGGGCAAGGTGGAAGGCAAGAGACGCGCTGGACGAAGGAAAAAATCGTGGCTTCGAAACATCCGGGAGTGGACCGGTATCAGCACCGTTGAACAACTATTCCATCTGGCTAAGGACAGGGAAAAATACAAGAAGCTGACGGCCAACCTTCAGCACTGAAGAGGCACTCGAAGAAGAAGAAGAAACATAAGGCAATAACATGTTTGCTGGTACCCTGGTTTCTATCAGGGGAACCTCTGTCTACCCCTCCGACGAAAAAGGCGTGAGTTTATGTATGTATGTAGATAAATAACATTACCTGCGTATAAGTAAGCTGCCGAATGAATACTTCAATAGTTATCGCAAGGCTTTTTCCTAAAACAATATGTTCAGTCAGTCAACACATGTGTCGAGTAAAACCCGACATCGAAGTGTAGATGAAAAAACAATTTGTGTGGGCCGTCAGCCGTGGAGTATTGGGTAGCTTCTAGTTAAGAGAGACAACATTCAATATATTTTTTTTGTTTAATTTAACATGGTTCGCCGGGCATTCTTTCATTTTAATAGAATTTACAACTCGAACCCTATATATCAGAAAGCAAATCTTTTATCGCGAAATAAAATTTGTGTACAGACAACCATCTACCTATAAATTGAGTAGTTAGCATAACATCAGTATTAAGAAATATTTATTCATACAAAGCCTCCTTATCTTAATTATCAGAAAAGTACAAGAGCAAACCAAAGAGATTTACAATCATAATTCATGTAGAAGCTATCGGCTTCTTCAAAACCTCAACGAACTTAATAACTACGTGGGAAAACAATTTCCCAAGATTTTCCAACACTTGTTTTTCTTCCAGACACCAGTCGGGAACGTGCTCTACACCGAATTGGAAATGTTACAATAAATATTATGGGTATTGGGTTGTTGCTTAATATTTGTTGTACTTTGCTTTACAACGAATTTATTGGAAATAAAATGTAATTTTGTTTCGAGAAGACCCGTTTTGTGTTTAAAATCTTAGTAGTTTTTGGTGTCGTAATAATCATTATGATTATTGGTATTATTTCGTACTTTGTGACACTTATTGATATGAAAATTAAGTACTTTTTTGCTCATTATTTTTTTATTGTTAATAGTCTGGAAAGCGTTTTTAGTTTATAAATAAGTAAAGTCAGGTCCTACAAACGCAATGTCATGACTTTTGATAAATATTTTGTTTAAGATGAAATATTTCATCATAGCATATTTTCATAGGGCAGTAGTATAGAGCATATATACACTCATTTAGAAATAGTTTTATCTTATTTCAGTTCTCAAATTGCTGCACATAACCTGTGTCTAATAATTTTCCTATTGGCCTAATGGCATAAAATTCAGTTTTCATCGTCATTTTCCTAATTAAAACCCCCAAAAAACCGATAAAAACAATCGACATACCCACAGCCCTAGGCTCACGCGTTGAAAAGCCCTTAGCCCAGTTGCGAAGGCGCTCTCACCGTCTCCTGATACTTTTATTCCTGCAGGTACGAGTCCTCACGCTGAGGACTCTACCGCGCCCGCTTGTTACACTTGTCCCATTTTCACTCACTACTATCGATTTTTCACGAATTAATTCGGGATGAGGGAATAATCGGTGAATGAGTCTTAGGTTGTGAAAAGCTTTGAGCAGGTTTTCAGAACATACTACAGAAAATACTGGTTTGGTGACTGTAAATTAAAATGGATATTGAAAATGCCTCTGCTTAGTAGTGGAATCGAATAAATAATAGCAAATAATTTATCTCGAATATAATGTTGTGTTATGTACGGGTCAGTCGTCAGTCTATAGAAAAGATACCGTGGGCGACTTTATCATAACCGAACTATAATATATTATTTATAAAGAGAAATATTTCGAAAAACTAGTCACAAACTTACAAATTATATCAATCCCATAAATACCGACAAGCAATTGTCAAATTACCCACAATAGATACCCACCGCTATCAATTAATTTTAAACAACAAACATGTTTTAATAAGTTATGAAGTAACAAGTAAATTACAAAACATAAACTACACAAGTTGTACGTCAGCGGGAAGGTTCAAGACGCTCGAATTATAACAAAATTAGAAGCAATTGAGTTAATGCACTTCCCTGGAGTACCGCCGCCTTATAGTTAGGGAATAGAAGAACTATTTCGTAGAAAAGGTGAGGCGAATGGTTTAATGTGTACAACTTTTCTGAACTTAGTTTCTACTCGTATTTTAGCATTTATTTATTTTTTAATTACGGTGTATAAACCAGGGAATATATTGTTATATGAAACACAGAATTTAATTAGTATCCAGAAATCGTAGAAACGTTTTTTCAAATTAATATATTTTTTTTAAATCAATGAGTGGCGAGACGAGCATGCCGTTTGCCTGATGATAAGCGACATGACTGCTCATTGATAGTAGTAAAACCAAACAATACCTTGAATTACAAAGCAAAGCTTGGCATTCCACTGTGCTCGCTATCCTGTGACATAAGATGTTAAGTCTCGATATGTCTATTAGTTACTTTGGCTACAATGTCCTTAACACCGAAACACAAGAGTATATTTACACTGCTGTTTGACGGGAGAAATAGACATTGCGGTGATTTCCTTCCCAGGTGGCCTCTCACATATGAGAGATCTACCACCAAGATATTTATTATTTTAGATTTTTTTTTAATTTAATATTGAAGTCTAGTCACAAACAAACCCTATATAAAACATGTGTCTATACTTGTATATGTTGATTGCTTTCACCAATTTTCTTTCATATGTGTATGAACTTCTAGATCGTTCTTTGTATAAATATTTTACAAGCACTCACCCGTTTGTTGTCTCGAAACTTCAACCAGCCGCTGATAACACTATTATCCACTTCACACCCCTCTTCCTCTTCTTCCACCTTCCTGGACGGGAGAGGGGACCCACCAGGACTGTCCAGAACCTCCCGCCGTCTCATCACAGGAGTACACTGCTGGGAGAGCCTGCCTTCATTCACAGCATCGCTCTTTCTACCCAAAACGGGAGTGCCATGAGCTGATACTCCGCCGAGAAGACCACGTCTACTGAGGAATGGACTTCCCTCCCACTGTCTTTTAGGGCTTTTGCATTCTGCATGGACACACAGGGCATCGAAGTTGGCGAGTTCCACCGAGACCCTGGTCTGCAGCCCGCTGGGGTGTGTTGTGAGGATGGTCTGCTTGGCGATGCTGCAGCCATGGCGGTGGAGTTCTTCGCGCCTCTCCATCTTGGTGTTTATTTTGGACAGAGATGGATCCACGCCATTTGATGGAGCTGCATCTGTAACAGTGTTGGATGATTAGTTTTGTATCTGTGGCTAGATGGCGCCTTTGCGGTTTTAATTGGTTTTATGTAGGGGTATCAAATTAATTATTTTCTCCTATTAAACATCGAGAATAAACCTATAAGGAAATAACACAAGGAATGTTATACAATTAATCAACAGTACTTAGTGGTATTGGTTCTGCTATCCCTTAACCTTAGCGTATTATTAACCTACTTCAATTGTTACACAAACCTTTTTGAATTTATAAATATTTCGACCTAATACAAATAATATGATGTACGAACTGCACACTTAACAAATTCATAGCGATGTACTTCAAAAAATAACCCGAAGAATTCCATAAATAATAAAACAAATACCCTTCAAAAGTTTTGGGGAAACAAAAATTTTAGCATAAATTACTTGATACTTTTAACGAATTACTACAGGCAAGTATGCAAGGCAGCGGAAACCCGTTGCCGGCGGAAAAAAGAGGAGAATTTATTGCGTTATCTTAGTTCGAACGGTACGTAAGTCCGTGCCAAAAAACTTTTTCGGCGGAGGGAAATCTAATCACCATAGATTATCGCAGAGTGCCGATGGGGCGAAATGGAGGACCTACAATTTTAAATTGGGCGAGAGTGTTCAGTCGTTTTTTATAGTTCTCAATGATGAACAAAGGCTTGTACTTGAATTAGACACGGCTCTTTGTCTAGTGTTCCTTTATTGGTGTTCCTGATTGAAAAGTGCATGGAACTATGCAATAGTTGGATATTAACGGCCTTTCATAGACAGTTTTAAACGTATTTGAGATGACGAATGTTTAGTCTTCTTCACTCCAATTGAATTAAAAAGTTTTTCTAAATGGACAAAATATTTTAAAACTCAAATAGGTTTTAAAACTATTCATGAATAGGGGCTGTAACCGTATACAACAGAGCTATAGATTTTGCGGCCTAATATTCTCAATTTTAATTATCTCAATAAAAAGCACTGGTATTTCAAGAAATTGTTTAATTGTACATTGCTACATGTTAGGAACACAAACTGACGATAGTAATAATTAGGAATAGTATCATTGTTGCCAATGAATACTAATACAGATTTTCTACATTACATCGAACTTTATTGACTAAATAAAGTACATTTAATAAACCGACCATTATGTACCGAATAAGATTAATACAATAACTGAATACGGGTCAGCATTTTCTAAACAAATTTGAAGTTTTCCAACTAACCAGTTAAATTTAAAAGTCATATTTATGGAACAATTAAAGATGTTCAGACTTCATTAAATTCTGAAGAGGACGTAAATTGACGTCATGACACTTCAAAAAGTCTTTTATTGTAGCATTATGAAAGGTCATAGATATCTTCATTTGGAGGCTGGCGTATCTTAATCCTTCTAATATTGGGGTGAAATGTTATTTTCGCCCGAGAATTGCCCCTTTAATGAAGTTAAGGGCTGTTAGAATACAGGGTGGTTTAAATTTTACGACGAACTCATTTATTATTTGCATTAATGGGATTTATGTTGAATATGCAGTTGTTAAGTTGAGTTGGCAAACGTGAGTTGGAAGTTGATTGTTTGGTGTTTAGTAATTTAGCCGCACCATTTATCTGCAGGGGGCTGATGATGAAGATGGTGATTTATTTAGTGGTTTCATACGAGCTTGTAATGCTCTGAAACTTATCTATGAGATTCAAAAGATTTACGGGTGGTAAGTCTCTTATATGTGAGGTTGCCTAGGTAAGCCTTCTGGCGTTATCCCGGCCGGTGCCAGGGTCCGTCTTCCGGCAAATTCTCCTCCATTTCGCCCGATCTTTGGCATGCTCAATAGTAAGGCCATTGACCCTCATATCTTCCTTGACGACATCGAGCCAACGCTTCTTTGGTCTACCCCGCGGTCGAGGTCCGGGAATAGGCTGCCTAGGTAGGTGCTATCGTAATATCTATTTCTCCCGACAAACAGTAGTGTAAAGTACTGTTGTGTTCCGGTTTGAAGGACTTTGTAGCCAGTGTAACTACTGGACATACTCAAACTTAACATGTTATCGTCTCAGGATTGAGAGCGCAGTGAAATACCAAGTATTGCTTTGTTATTTATGGTGCTCTTTGGCTTTGCTACTCTCCATGGTGTGATGTATGTGAATGGGTCCATGATATACACATATTGTAATTTCAATATTTTGCGTTGCCACACCGTTGGTATAGTAATAAGAGCTGTGAAATCTTGGCTTCTATTCAAAAATTGGGTAATTGAAATCTTGGATTACCCTAGCAATAAGAATAGAAAGTTTTTTCTACAATCGATTTGGAGGCTGGCTCTATTGAATTTTATCCAGCAGGTATATACTATCAGTATATATAATAGTGCGTGGTGGCCTGTTGGTAAACGGACTAGACGCGACTGCCAACATGTTCACGGTGGTCGCGGGTTCGAATCCCAGGGCACACCTCTGACTTTTCGGAGTCATGTGTGTATTGATAGTCAATCACCACGCACTAAAAACGGTGAAGGAAAACATCGTGAGGAAACCTGCATACCATAGCGATTTATAAAATTTCTATGGTATGTAAGTCTGCCAACCCGCACTAGGCCAGCGTGGTGGACTATATGGCCTAACCACTCTCAATCGTACTCTCGATGGTAGAGGAGGCCCGTGCCCTGCAGTGGGACGTATATGGGCTGATACAGAATATACAATCAGTGGGCTTTAATATACGGATTAAGATGACCGCTATAAACCGTGCAATAAATTGAAATCACTAGTTCTTATAAACCCAAAAACCGCAGATCCACAACCAGTCTGCTGAGCTTATCACTTCGGTTACTCAGTTGAACTAAGCAAACTTGCCAGTTAGACCGATCGATCGACTCAATAATGCAAGGGCTCAGACACAAATTACACTTAACTACTGTGGCCTGATTAGTGTCATTACAAAGGTAAAGAAACGAACGATGCTTTTCATAAATAGGGAGTGATGTCAAGTCTTTGTGTCTCTGGCAACCTCACTAAAAAAACACAACAACTCCTCTACACATTACGTATTCAAACCACAAAACCTTTATAATAATATGTTTTAAATCACCCTTTTCACACACATGCAAGTCAGTGTAAACAAACTAGGAATTAAGCGGGCGTACGAGCATTCTCCGCCGGTTGCAGTATAATCCGATAGCTCGATTTAATGACCGACCGAGTCCGTGACGAGATTTCAGTACATATTTACATGGGTTGTTTAATAAACAGGATTCGGTGTCGCGTTACTCTGCAGGAGCAAGGATGTGGACTGAATTTCGGGGATGTGGAGGTTGGGATTTTTAAATGCTTGAGTTATAGGTTCGATCTAGTCTTTACAGATTCTAACTAGTAAGAAGTTTGTATACTTACTTATTTGTTTGTAATATTATATATCTTATTGTATTAAATATATATGTTAATATATGTAAAATATACATTTAAATGTATGTATATATATGTAAGTTAGTATCCTAAAATATAAAAAAATATTCCTTATCACCTTATTTTTTTTTTGTTTCTTTTTACCGTATAGGAAAAAATACGGTGACCACCCATTCCTTCCGTGCTTTAGTTCATTCCAATCCATCTTAAGCCCGCCATTTTTTACACGTAAATAAGCGCTTAATTTATTATGTTATTTTATTTTATTTTGTTCATTTATGTGGAGTATAATAAAATATTCATAAATAAATAAATATAAATCTGAATAGTTTATTTGTTTGTACACATCTTAGGAAATACTGGATCGAAGGGAATAAATATTTTGCTATTGAATAGCCCATTTGTTGAGAAAGGCTATAATTTATACATATATCATCACGCTATGACTAAAGGGATTGGAAGAAAAAACAATGCAATGACGTCAAATTCCTTAAGTTTTTTTTTTTTTTTTTCATTTTAGTGCTTCCATTGCGTGTCCTGTGTTAGGGCTGACTTCCAAATCCGGAAGAACCTGGGTTAGACTACTAGTAATTTATAAAGAAGAAAAATGCTTGGCGTAGTGTTCTTATAGAAATATTGGGTGTAATTTTTTACAGAAAAAAGTATTATTTGCTGTTAGTCAATTTTCACAAGTTTTGTTGAGGAATATCACCAGTGAACTTTTTGGTACAGATGTTAGCTTTCATGCAATCATCAGCATAATTCTATATAGACTGCTGGGTTTGTATAATTACATTTGCATTCGCTCTTCACCATCAATTCAATTCTACGTAATGTAATTCATAATCAATAGTTTCTATGTCCATTGACAAATTAATTTGATAGACATAATATAAACGCGAATAAAGCCGGAAATAGAACAGAGTTTATTTGTTTGTAACAAATTGTAAATATATAAATACACGCCAGTCACATTCATGGTCCTGGCTCCACATTAAGATCAAATATGTCTTGTATCGTAGGAAACTACGAGCCTTCCAAAAACAAACATCCAGACCCGATACAAATACTTGTGAGACTCACAAATATTCGACTTGGTGCGGGGATCGAACCCACGGTCTTTCGTTTCACCCTAACCAATTGCACCATATAGCCTGTTATATTTACATATTCGCATTCGAACTTCAATGCACTTATAACACTACTACGTCACTTTAACACACGAAATTTCCCGACAATTTCTGAATTTAAAAATAATACATCACTAATTGATTTCCATCTAATAATTACCGAACGGGTTATTACGGGAAGAATGAATCTTACCGTCCTTAATCTTGGTATAATCCCGTCAAATCGGCAAAACGGGTTCCAATTTTTCTTGCCTCCTATGCTCCCAATTTTGCCGTCGGTCAATGAATGGCGGCCGAATAATTCTTGCCTTTATCTTTTCAATTATCTCCTTCCGTCTGATTGGACCTACTTATTGGGTATAAAAGCTTCATTAGACCGGGGTACCTACGCTTTACTTTGGGCCTATCTATATTGCCGTACATTAGTTATGTATTGTGTCTTGGGTTTCCTACCACTGGTTTATAGCGGTAGAATAATAGATTGTATCTGAATTGGGTCAGTGAAATTGGCAGCCGTTTAACAATGTTTTCTGTGCTCTTTTTTCAGAGTCGCTCGGCTGATTAGTAAGTGAACTGTAAACTACAGTATAGACTTAACCCCGACATCAAGATAAACGATTGTATACATAAAAATATTGTTTCGTGTGTTTGTGTGGAACACCGAAACTCTTACATAGTTTGGACATAAGACTTAATTGATCTCAACGAGGGGTCAGGACTATGTATATGACTGTTGGGTGTATTTATTTATTAATTTTGATAACCACAACACAGTTGTTGGTAATAGAACAGTGCGTAAGAGATTTAAGAAAATAAATTGTGGAAAAATCGTGGCGAGAATTACAAAGTAAATTTGCAATACATGTCAAGCATACGAGAATAGTATGATTGTATCGAAAGGCATCAAATTATAAAGATTATTGATAACGATACTTCGTATATCTTACATACATTCTTATGTTCACGCCTGAAACCAGAAAGGGCAGTCAAAGATGTAAGTAGCGACCAAATTTCGCCGAAATTGTCACCATATGTGATACACGGCGAGTATTGCTACTCTACTCCGATACCCCGCTTGAATACCCATATACCAAGCAGTACCATGTAAACCACAATCGATATACTAAGAATTATTTATAACACAATGAAATGACGGCTTGATCCGTCCCTCGCGCTGTAAGCCCATGCAGCTCGTGCCTTGATGTTGCACGACTCAACGCGTGTGTTTTCAAACATTGCTTCTTGTAAATCGATACTAGCACGCCGAACGCCTATCTGCGTGCTTGCCAGCTGTGCGGAATTCCGGTAGGTTTCCGGTATTTTATGACAACCGGAATTTGGATAAAAAATTCGAATTTGAAATGTTTTTGATGCCAAAAATGTTTTAATGTATATTTATAAGTTTATATGAGTGATAATCGTGCTTGATATGCTCCAAAAATTTGGATGTTTTCGATAATGTTGTTATACTGGCCAATCAAAAAAACTAGACTGTATATGTTACTAAATGCAACGTAAATTACATTTTATTATTACAATGCGTCGGGTGTTTATAACAATTACTAATCCTCAAGCACTCTGACTTTTTGACCATAAAAGGAATGTATTTCATTCCGTTTTCTAATCTTAAACTCACTAACAACAATTATTTTTGCTTTTTTATTGGGTCTTCTGATAAAGCGTGTATTTTAGATTTTTAAAAAAGTATTTTTTTTTTAATTTATGAAATAAAAAAGAAATCTTCAAGAGACATTAATTGTTTCTTGTATTAATTATGTAGGCATTTTGAAAAACTTAAATATAATACTAATTCGCTAAACAAAATGGTTTTGCGTGAAACCGAATCAGCAATTACTCGTAGTTCATCTAGTTACAAGATAATAACATCAGGCATTACTTTACCAGACAGAGTACTCCACTTTATATGCATTTAAGGCCCGTAATAATCTTACGTAATAGTCTTAATAATATTTTAACAATTTTATTATAAAAGACAGGTATTCTGTAAAAGCAATCTGTTGCATTTTGGTTTAACCTTTTCGGATGAGCGAAGGATTAACTTTAGGCATTGGTCTAGAGAAATCAATCTATTATTATGAATAGCTAGATAGTATTAACTATATTAATAAAAATCTATATTCTTCAGCCTAACATGATAATCCTGTTATGGCAATCCACTGATTTAAAAGTAAAAAGAACGGTCAAAATAAATTAGTCAATTTTAAAGTTTTGGGCTAAAATTTAATCCCTCGCATATCCGAGTTTATTAATAAGGCCCTTAAACTTACAAGGCTTATATTACCTTTTCAAGTTCTAAATCAAATATTTTTAATGTTTACGTACTGTTTATAACAGTTAACTAACTCATGTTTCCATATTTGTGGTGGTACTTAGTCACAGAAACTGAAGGTTCAACAGTAATACTAAGCTACAGGTTCGATTCCCTCACTGAGTTTGTCGAAAGAGAGATGATATGAATGAGAGAGAAAGTGAGTGAGTGAGATAGCCAGGACACAACACAGAATATTAATTAATTTTCACCATCGATGTATTTCATTCGACGACGACTGTCAAACTAGTGGTCATAGTTTCAATGTCCGCACTGATACAAATATTTGTGTGATTTATAAGTGTTTGTTTCGGCATTCGTAAGATAGACTTTGTGTGTGATTTATAAACCTAATAGTAAATACCGTTATATACCAGTAATTATTTTTTTAATTTATCTTCTTTATTGTACACCAAAACGTGTGAAAAAGAATAAATATATAAAATTCTTAAAACTAACTGCGATCTCTTCTAGGCAACCTCCGGATGGACTCCATTATTTAGAATAAATGGAGCAGTACATAGGATTAAGAAAAACGAAAAGAATAATAAATATATGTTTTGTTACTATTTGAATTGCATTAAATATTTTCCGATAAGTTTGCAACACTGGTATCGCAGTCTGGTGCTTAACTATGGGAGATTGTGTTGGTTTGTTAGTTCGAAAATGTTTTGTGCGAAATCAGAGGTATTAGTTTTGTGATGAGTTCCGCAGTACTGGTGTGTATGATATTGTTGCTGTTGACCTGCATATCGAACTCTGTAATAGCTCTGTAATAGTTGGAGGTTATTCAAAAAAAGAACTTCATAGTTTAATACGTGTATTAAACTATGAAGTGAAGTATATCATGCGTGTATGATTTAAAAAGGTCGCACAACCTTTTTGTTTGAATTAAGTCTATTCTTATCTTGGTGCGATACATGATTTGGTGGGGATACCAGTCAGTCCAAATGTGACTTTGACGCCATAGAACAAAGTATGTCGCACTTTCTGATGCGCCACTGTGTCCTACCACCTTCAGAAGAAGGGACATCACCAGATCAACAGATGCTGCCAGTGATGTAGCGATCTATTGGTCCGTCATTCCACTGCACTCGCCATCCTGGGACGTAAGATGTTATGACTCAATATAGCCAGTAGTTACTCTGGCTACAATGTCCTTTAAACCGGAACACAGGATGGGCCTCCACTAAAATAGAGAGAACTATTAAGAGGAGTTAGCCCACAAAGTCTACCACGCTAGCCTTGTGCAGGTTGGCGGACTTACATACCATAGAAATTCTTGCAAATTGCTAAAGTATGCAGGTTTTCTTACAATGTTTTATACAAATCACGCCTGCCCACAAAAGATAAGCAGACGTGCTATCAAGACACCCACGGATCACGGATGTACTATGACATATGATAGGGGGCGAGCCTATCGCCATTTTTCGAAATACCAGATACTAAATCCGAAACACCAAAAACAACCGAGATAACATCTCGATTGGAGACATAAAGGTGCATTGTGTAGAGAGCTCACGGCTCAGCGGGCACGGGTTCGACGCCCCGCCCGCACGTCTCTATCCTAAACCAATAAGTGATTGCGTTCGCTTCATTTGCCGGCGCCAAACATTGCTTTGTCGATACATTTGGGAGATATTCCGCTGTTGTACTTTGTTTTATTGGTCTTTGATTTATCGTTGTTTTAACTGTATTGTATTCTGTTTTTTTTTTTTTTTTTTTGCAGAGTATGGCGAGACGAACATGCCGTTCGCCTGATGGTAAGCGATGCGACCGCTCATGAACAGAAGCAAAACCAAACAACACCTTGATTTACAAAGCAATGCTTGGCATTCCACTGCGCTCGCCATCCTGAGACATAAGATGTTAAGTCTCAATATGTCCAGTAGTTACTCTGGCTACAATGTCCTTCAATCCGAAACACAACAGTGCATTTAAACTGCTGTTTGACGGGAGAAATAGACATTGCGGTGGTACCCACCCAGGCAGCCTCTCACATATGAGAGACCTACCACCAGTAACAGTGTATTCTGGGCTGTAATGTCCTATTGCTAAGCTCTCATGTTTATTAAAATCTATAATCGAGCTTCGAAAGGTTAAAGACCAACACGCTGCCCTCTGGTGTATTGTATCTGATTTCAATTAAAAACATTATGAAATATTTAAACTGAAACATAGTGGATGCATTTTAAATATAGCCTTTACATACATGCTCACATAAAGTACCCCTTTAGCCAGAAAAGTTAGGACAGAGGTGCTACCAAGCCAGCAACGACCGCCTTATGTGTTCTATCACACGAGGTGATATGGGGCTAGCCTATCGCCAAACTGGCAAATGTCTGACTCCATGCTGATAAAAAATAAAAAAAAACCTATATCCTTTTGCCTGACCTGAGATTCGAACCTCAGTGTTGTAATCGTACATTAGTACAACTACGCGACCGAGACAGCTGATCATAACCATTTTCTCATATTTTCTCTATTAATTCAACAACTGCGTTAATTTCTTACAACTATATACACAGATATTACACTTCAATAACAAACAAGCACGTAAAACAATAACAATAAAAGACATACCATCTCAACTTCACGCATAGTTAAAAATTTTAACTGCATTGCAAGTTCACCGTCAAGTTTGGACGTTAACCGCGCGCCCGCGGCCTCATTTAACCGTTCAAGTTAATTTTAAACTGCTCTTACACTCGCAGATATTTAACTTGTAACTGCTGTGACGAGAAGGTCTATTCAATATGTTTAAATTGCATTTGTTTTATCCACAAAACTTGTGAAAAGAACATTTATTTTTCACTAGTTGGTCTTCAAAATAAAAAATACCTTTATTTATACTCTATATTTAATATGTCGGTGAAGACAAAGGTAGTCAAATAATATTCTCTTCAAAAATACTGAAAGTACTTAAATGGATTCTAAACACTCGCACTGTAACACCATGTTAGAATAAGATGCCCAGAACTACCAAAAAGTCAGTATTTATGAACATACCTTATTTATCCACCACTATTATTCTGATCAATCTTCAAACCCACAGATCTAAAAGAGCCTATCACAATTATAAATTCCAGTCACATACGCCCTTTCAACTATGAGGGAAGTTTAGTTATTCAGCTTTTAGTACGTGGCGATGCGTTTAATTAAAGCGATAGTTCCGCAGTATCTTTAATGAAAATATTAAAATGAGCAGCGATCATCTCAATATCAAAACCGATTTGTATTCATAACGTTGTGTTTGACACTTCGCGGCTGCGAGGCGCAAGCCACAGGATCTAGTGATTAAATAGTTTGAATTATAGAGTGGCTTTATTAACTCGACTGGTGGAAAATCTACTGCTTATATTTGATATTAACTTCCGCCTGAATAAATAAATACGCCCAACAGTCACATGTATAGAATTTTGAATCCACACAATCAAATGGACGCGACATTAGAGTTTCATCGTAAGGGGCTGATATAAAATAAAACAGGGATACAACATAATATGTTTCACACATAAATATTTAACATGGTTTATAAATAAACCCAACATATATGTGTAGTCTTGAATCCACACTATGATCGAGTATTGTATCGTAGGTATCAGAATCTACGAAAAACTTTTCGGTCTCACGGACACGCAGACCCGAAACAAATACCTGTCTATTACACAAACATTTGACTTGGTGCGGGGATCGAACCCGTTCTCGTTTCACAGCCGGCGAGTAGCGACGACCATGATAAGTATACAAAAGTGTAAAACCCGTCAGATACTTAATTGTGATCCGTTCCTGGAATTTGTACAGATTTGGTTTCGAGAAAGTTGGGTTTATGTATTTGAAATACACTGTTATTATGAAGGATATTAAAGTCATTTTCCCAAACCTATATTTTTTACATTATTATGAATGGCGAGACGAAAATGTCAATCACCTGATGGTAAGCAATACGAACGCTCATAGACAGTAGCCAAACCAAACATCACTATTAATTACAAAACTATGCTTGACATTCCACTGCGCTCGTCATCCTGAGACATAGGGTGTTAAGTCTCAATATGTCCTCTATTTACACAACTTATGTTTACAATACTTGGATATTGAAGAAGGGTATGAAACTAAAATAAATTTCTTTACATTTAATTTGTGAGACAGCAGTACTGGACCATGTAAGTCATACCGAAATTGTCTAACATTATTTTTATACTTGTAATAGCTATTCTGTCTGTCACCGTTTTCCAATTTACCACAAATTCTATTAAGTATTTCAATTAGTATTACGTAGCCAATATTCTTGATATTTCACTCCAATTTCTCTCCTTAACCTTCAATACGCGTGGGCAGAAGACTTGTTATTCTTAAGACCTACTTTCACTATTCTTATTGACCTAACAAAACCCGCCTACTAATTTATCCTAGACAACTTGACCTTAAGAATCGTGACTTGCGATCTATTTTTACTTTGTCTCGCCATTATTCTTGACACAAAATATATAATTCCAAATTGTATTATTTTCCAAAAGGATGATGTCAGACTGTTGACATCATTCAGTATTTCGTAATGCTAAGTTCTGAGTCTACACATATTTTAAAGCAGTGCTTACAGTAAAGTGAATGTATTTGCTATTAAAAATATCTGGCCCAAATTTTTTCTCCCCTCATTTACTGGCAATGCTCCTACTATTCCTTCGATGGCATTCATTTTCAAGTACCAACAGATGTCCCCTTCATCGATACTCCATAAAAAAAACAGATGACAATTTGACCCCACAAATTCTACACTCCATTCATCTCCTTAGTAGATTGCCAGTAAATTTTACAATTTCTTCGGTGGCATACATACGCATGTACCAACATACGATCCGTTTAAACAACGATACTTCTTAAAAAAACAAATGACCGTTTGACCTCACAAATTCTATACTTCTTTTATCTATACCAATTCTATAACATCTGATTTACGACCAATTCCGAACAAGATAATCAGCCTAAAATATATCACAAAAATTCCTTATAATATTTTCGACCTCAAAATAAGTCCTAAGCTTGAATATAAATGAGTTCGACTGAAAACTTGCCAACACTCTGCTAATCAAACACAATGCGGCTCAAGAATAAGATTGTTCTAAACGACGGCAGACGGTCTGAGCCACTTATCTGTGAAGGCCACGTTGCCTTTCAGCTAATGTCAAATGGTATATTTAACTTATAACGTCTATTGGAAGTACTGAGCTGGAGAATATATTTTATAGCATAAAAAGGTAATCGTACAATTGGGTTTCGTGATTAAATATAATTTGTGACCATGAACACCTAAACCAGAGAAATTTTAAGGATAAAATAGGCTTACGAATACATGTAGTATATGTTAGATGTAAGGGAAGAAAACTACAGGGAGTAATGGGCTTCCAGCAATTATACTAAAACAACAAAAAGCTGCCTATTAATTAACATCTCCCGTGAATATTTCCATCACTAAAATCCTAGAAGAAAATCCAGCTCTTAGACTGGAAGAGAAAAGGTAAAAGTGCTTTTTGGCACTAAATGGCGAGATGAGCACGCCGTTCGCCTGATGGTAAGCGATGCGACCGTTCATGAATAGTAGCAAAACCAAACAACACCTTGTATTGCAAAGCAATGCTTGTCATCCCACTGCACTCACCATCCTGAGTCTCAATATGTTCCGTAGTTACTCTAGCTACAATACCCTTAAATACCAAACACAAAAGTGCATTTACACTGCTGTTTGGAGAAAAAAAAGTGTGCGAAAGGTTTGGGATGGTACTGCCTCCATAAAAACTACCCATCAACTTTAATAAATTATCCAACTTCCAAGATATTCTACAACGTTTGTGCACACAATTTTTAGAAGCTACAATGGTGGTAGAAATCATCTAAATCTAGCAACCGATGCATACCCGACGCACTGCCGACCGACCAGAAATCAAACCTACTAGTATTACTTGAGTTATGGCGTTGATTGAGCCAGCTACGGTGCGAATATCGGTCTAACTATTCGGGTACAGCTTCTAAATGTATAGCTGTAACTTATACTATGACAAGTGTTTTATTGTGTAAAGGATGGTTACATGTTGAACTAAGTTATACAATCATATTATATACCTTATCGTCACGCCAATATCCAATAGGGGTAGGCAGATACTACAGATCACCACCTTGCTTGTTCCTCACATATTTCTTATACTTCATCCACTTTCATCAACCTCTTCAAGCATTCTCGTCGATTCAGGGAACTTTTGACGTATTTGAGCAACTTCAGTAGCCACAGAAGACATGTGCAAATTATGGGCTATCAAACAACAAAAATATTAGAGGTTGTGGTATGGTTTTAGCAGCCTACATACTCTTATAGGTCATATAATGTTTTGAACGGTGGATATCAGATAGTATGTATTAGGAGAAATTTGATAGCACCTAACTAACTATCCATTTTTTCTTTTCCAAAATAATGTGTCGCCGATTCTCATAATCTCCTTTTCCATAACTTACCGAATATTATGAACTATCAAAAGCATTGCTCCTCTGTATCTGTATCAGCCCATTTACGTCCCACTGCAGGGCACGGGCCTACTCTACAATCGAGAATACGATTGAGAGTGGTTAGGCCATATAGTCCACCACGCTGGCCTAGTGCGGGTTGGCGGACTTACATACCATAGAAATTCTTATGAATCGCCATGGCATGCAGGTTTCCTCACGATGTTTTCCTTCACCGTTTTAGTGCGTGGTGATTGACTATCAATACACACATGACTTCGAAAAGTCAGAGGTGTGCCCTAGGATTCGAACCCGCGACCACCGTGAACATGTTGGCAGTCGCGTCTAGTCCGTTTACCAACAGGCCACCACGCACTTGCTCCTCTGCATTTCATTAATCTTACACATTATATAGTGTGCAAACAAGTATCTTGTTTAGGCAAAGAAAAAATGGCACAATCTTTAACGCATTTAATATCACTAACAAAGAACCCAAAAGACCGTAAAATCTTTGACCAAGCATAAAAGTATGTCACGGGACTTAACAAGTCGCAAAACTAACAGCGACGCAAAACTCGCATTGTAACAAAACGCAACGCTGAAACCTCCAACTCATAGAAATAACAAACAGCATGACTTTAATTAAAATCTTAGCATAAGCGTAAAACAGGAACAAAAGACAAATTCCAGTTTTGTTCTGTTTATAACTATAATTATTCTAAGTGCATTTTTTGTTTTGCGCTGATTTCGTCATTATGGTCGCCGGAGCTATAGACTGACAAGTTGGGTGCGACCCACCCGTGGAAAGAATAACAAAGGTTATTGAGGGAGGGGGACATAGATATAATAGACGTTAGCGTGGTTGAAAAGCAGTCAACTTTTGTCTCTGGTCGCGGATAGACGCTAAATTGACGTTTTATACACAGTTCCCAGTTCCATACCCGACGCCTATCTGCTTTTCTTTGCATAATTCACTCCGTAGAATGGTCGTACAGTACTTTGACAATCTATAACAAGCCCACATAGTATAAGCCATAAACAAATCGAAATAAAACGAAACGAAAAAACAGTAACAGAATTCCACGTTGGTTTCTTGTTCAAAATCGTTATCAGCACACATAAACTAGCCTAATAAAATCATAATCGATATTACTTACAGCAACATTTTACCACTTTGAACCAATCCAATCACACAATAATTAAAATAATAATTAAATCAAATCTGAAATTAGAAAAGATCCGAAAATATTCTTACTCGTTCAAAACACCACGTTGGGTGCGAATAGCACTAAAAAAATCAATTTTCCAGAACATTCCATTTTCTTTCTAGAACATTCTAAAGTACCCTGAGCTTACAACTTAACCCACACTGATAGTAATAAAATGTAACTCTAATGATAATATAGTAAACAGCAAAGCAAGCGTCTGGCAGGTACGATCTCGCTGAATATTTATGAGCTCGTCTACACTTACTCTAACCCACTTGATTGTACCTGACGAAGATACTCCAACCGATCATGTGTTGAATATACTTGATATAAGCCTTTTTTGTAATTTGTTTTGGGATGACATGACTGTACTAGAAAAGTGAAACGAAAGAGTAACTCAGCGGAGAGAATTAGACGAGGTATATGGCAAGAGGCAAACAGAAATAATAGTGCGTGGTGGCCTGTTGGTAAACGGACTAGACGCGGCTGCCTTCATGTTCACGGTGGTCGCGGGTTCGAATCCCAGGGCACACCTCTGACTTTTCGGAGTCATGTGTGTATTGATAATCAATCACCACGCACTAAGACGGTGAAGGAAAACATCGTGAGGAAACCTGCATACCATAGCTTTTTTATTGTTTTGCATTGCATTTGCATTTTCTATTGTTTTTACATTGCACATCCTTATATTGTTTAGATGTATATATTTAGTATATTTAAATATGTTTGTATTATATATTTATAGTTTGTTAGGTAGTAAAGTCTATGTATGTTTATTTTTATTTGTACATGATAGGTAGACCATTCATTTTTACTCATAGCCTGTCTACCCCCGTTTTTCTTCTTCTGTTTAGTCCATTCCATCCAAAGGTTGTCTGGAAGACATCGCCGAAGGCGATAAGACCGCCGATTGTACTTTATATATAGGTTAAGTGTTTTTCTTTGTGTATTGTTTTTGTTTTTATTTGTGTACAATAAAGTGTAATAATAATAATAATAATAACATAGCGATTTATAAGAATTTCTATGGTATGTAAGTCCGCCAACCCGCACTAGGCCAGCGTGGTGGACTATATGGCCTAACCACTCTCAATCGTATTCTCGATTGTAGAGTAGGCTCGTGCCCTGCAGTGGGACGTATATGGGCTGATACAGAAACAGAAATAAGAGACTTTATTTAAAGTTTAGTTATTTAAAGTTAATACAATTTGTAATTCGTGAAAGAAATTAAGTGTTATTTTTCATCCTTCTTTTATAAAATCGGTCGAAAATAAAGGCTTTTTTTATTTTGTTTTATTTTAGACTTATTTGCAATGGAGTTACTGTAGTTGAAGAGAGAAAAATACTGAGAGAGAGTTGCATAAATAGGTGTTTGGAAAAACCTTTTTTTTTTCTTCTTTTCTTCTGTTTTTGCTTCATAAAAACTGACAATAAATCTACTCAATTATGACATCAAAAGATACTCCTCAGCTCATTCACAATAAACGCAAAACGTCCAACAGCGGAAAAATTGATTGGAAAACACTTTCAATTAACTGTAATGTAATGGATTATCATCTCGATGGTCGCCATTCGGCCGGAAGCGGATGTAATAAGTCCGCCCGTCGGAGCGGAAACTATTACAGCTAACCCTCACGCCGCGACTTGCCGCGGTCTATGCGACCGGATTTTGCTGAGCATCGGGTCTATGTGACCGAGCTTGTTATTTCTTATCTATTAAATGACATGGTTATGTTGTGTTTTTTTCTTTGTGAGTAATTTCTTACGGGTTAAAGACTGGTGTCCTTAAAAGATTTAACTTCGGTGATCTGTATAAATTTTCTGCGTACCAGTGTCGTTGCTTACTTGCAAAAGTTACAGTGGCAATTCGATAGGTTGGTTTTCTACAGTTACATACATATGTACTTTATCTGACTACGAAGGGCAATGTTTCTTCATCAGAAATATCTATATTACCTTAAATATTTTAAAGCCTCAGCTAGTAATTCATAGTTCTCTCGACTATACTCTGTAGTAAATCAATGATACTGGAGACTACTGTAATATTTTTTCCCACAATGTCACCACAATGCACCTGTTGATCACAACAGTGCAATGAAAATAAAGTATCCATAGTTGATAGATTGCTGTACCGTTCGACATATGTAGATACAGTTTATTCAGAGACTAAATCAGTACGTCAATAGAATTGGCCATTATTCGTATTCACTATCGAGGGCATTAGTACTCGTATAACTAGTATTAGTTATTTTTAGCCCAATGGCTACCATAGAAAATGAAAATATTAAGAGTAAATTTTGGTACCCGTTTCCTTTAAACAACAAAATTCTATCTAATATCCTCTTTATAATATCAGATTAAATTACAGTGACAACATTAAACCAAAACAAATAATTTACTCTATCGTACGTGATCTTAATTGTAATCTTTTTTGTATGCATAAAATAAAACAATAATATACACAAACAATATAAATAAAAAAAACAAATGGCGGTTTTCTTATTGCTATGAATGGCAAGACGAGCATGCCGCTCAACTGATGGTAAGCAATACGACCGCTTATAAACAGTGTCAAAACCACAAAAAACACCTTAAATTACAAAGCAATGCTTGACATTCCACTGCGCTCGCCATCCTGAGACATAATTTGTTGTGCCTCAATATGTCCAATATTTAATCTGGATACATTATACTTCAAACCGGAACACAAAAGTGCATTCACACTGCTGTTTGGCGGGCGAAACAGACATTGTGGTGGTACCCATCCAGGCGGCCTCTCATATGAGAGACCTACCACCAGCAAATATATTATTGCTCTAAGTCTTGCAATCTTTGGGATTTAAGAGGAGAAAGAAAGGATTTCCCATTACGAGAAATATTTATTTATTCAAATTAAGAACTGAATCGAACCAGCGCATTTCACATAAGTGAAACCCATCTGATTAACAGCAGCGCATAAATTTTGCCGTTAAAATGAGAAATGGCGGTGATCGGGCGCGTTGGCCACCCTCGTCACCAGAGGTCGCTGTGTTGAATTAACGTGTGCACATTTTTCCCTTTTATTTATTTGTTTAGGATTGCGTGGAGTGAGCTATGATTTCCCGGAATTGCAGTAATTTCTGTTTTTATAATCGTTTTGTATGTTAGCAAACGCGTGTATCGTTGCTTTTTAGCTAATATCCTGCTAATTGGAAATTCTATGCTGTAGAATGAAAAGGAACTTACACTTTCCTATATCCAATATCACTTTGCCTAACTCGACATTTGATCCTGAGACCTCAGCTTTGTAACCTTGCCGTAGTACATCCAAGGCCTATCAAAACAGAAGCCAATATTTTAATAAACATCCCATGCATACGGAAAGAGAGGGGAAAAATATAACCGAATATCGACATCGTAATCGATATTAATAAAAGCCGAAATATTCGGCCTCCTCCGAATTATGAGAACGCATTCCTAACCCTACGTGTTTCTAAACAACTACGTATGTTTGAGACGAGTTATATTAATATTGGACGAGCCAGTAGTACGGGAAAGTTTATATTTAATTCAGAAATTGCTAGGACTATAGGATCTCTGAATATTGTATTAGAACAATAAAATAGAATATATGTTTACTTTTATGTATCGATATATTTTCGCGTGGGCTGTCTGCATTTAACTAACATAGTTTAATATGTGATACAAAACATAATGATGATAGGCGCTTAAATTAATATAACTGTTTAACTTGTGGAATAAAAATAGGAACCAAATTTAATTCAATAATCTGTATCTGTATCAGCCCATATGCGTCCCACTGCAGGGCACGGGCCTCCTCTACAATCGAAAGTACGATTGAGAGTGGTTAGGCCATATAGTCCACCACGCTGGCCTAGTGCGGGTTGGCGGACTTACATACCATAGAATTTTTATAAATCGCTATGGTATGCAGGTTTCCTCACGATGTTTTCCTTCACCGTTTTAGTGCGTGGTGATTGACTATCAATACACACATGACTCCGAAAAGTCAGAGGTGTGCCCTGGGATTCGAACCCGCGACCACCGTGAACATGTTGGCAGTCGCGTCTAGTCCGTTTACCAACAGGCCACCGCGCACTTCAATAATAATGAAAATAAATTAATTTAAGGTGTTGTTTGGTTTGGCAACTGTTTATGAGAAGTCATATCGCTTACCACCACGTAAACGGCATGCTCGTCTCGTCATTCACTGAAACAAAAAAACGACAACACAAAATATCCTACTCATAAATCTCATATTCCCATACCCATAAGACACGAACAATCTACATACGGGACCACCAATCAATACATCAATAAGGACGCGTGCAGTTAATAACGCGGAATCGAACCTGCACCGTGCGTGACCGCGCTCCGCAACTAAGTGACTATAAAAGCCAATTCACTTTGATTGTTTTATTAGTTTTGAGTAGACGAAATGGATCGAGATTGAGACAATGGTGATGTTATTTTAATTTAAACATAATTACATAGAAACATTTGTACTAATTGTCTTAATGGCAAATGGTATGTTAAAAGTATGGCATTTTGCGTTAAGTGTGGTTGCAGTTGTTTGTAATTATTGTTTGTGTTTACTGGTGGTACATTCCTCTTATGTGAGAGACTGCCTGGGAAGGTACCACAGCTATGTCTATTTCTCCCATCAAACAGCGGTGTAAATGCACTGTTGTATTTTGGTTTGAAGGTTATTGTAGCCAGAGTAACTACTGAACATATTGAGACTTCACATCTTGTGTTTCAGGATGGCGAGTGCAGTGGGATGCCAAGTATTGTTTTGTAATTCAAAGTTCTGTTTGGTTTTGCTACTGTTCGTGAGAAACGTATCGCTTATAATAAGGCCATGTCTTGCCATTCATAGCAATAAAAAAAAATCAATATATAAAATATGTTTATAAATTGTCTATTACTAAGGAAAATATACTAGAAATATATCGTTTTCAGTGCACTATCCTCACTCAACGCAAACCTCCTGTGACACGTTTTAAAATATAACTCGGTGATCTGATGTCGCATTGCGTTCAACGTTGCACGAATTTTAAACGGGGTTTTGGGAAAGCACAAAAACTGTTATTTTACTTTTATTACTTTTACTAAAGTGGTTTAGCAATATTATTGTGTTTTGCATAACGATTTTTTAATCATTTTAATGGTAATGTGTCTAGTTGAATCAACAACAATTAAGAAAATGCTACCCTGAACAAACTAATGTATAAGTCTAAAAATTATATGAAATAATTCGGTAGCCTTGCGATTAAAGAACCTCAAAGTCCAGAAATTTATTTAGTGGGTAATAATTAATAATAATATACAACCGTATACCAATTAAATTACTGAAGTAACAATGTTGGCCAAACACAAAAGCCCACGTTAAGCATATTTACCGACCTGTATTTCAAACTTTGGACCTCACAGTCCACAGGGCATCTATAGAGCCACTAAATTAATAAGTTGATAACCCAATAAGTCAATAAAGAAATATATTGACCTATTGTCCAACAATAGCTTCATATAGAGTGACCGGGTTTCGCAGAAATATCCAATACACGAAGTTTGTCCTTTTATTACCGAACGTAACTGAACCAATATGCCTACTTATTAAAAAGAAAAATTGGTATTATATACATAAATAAACTCACGCCTTTTTTCCCAGAAGGGGTAAGCAGAGGTTCCCACGGAACCTAAGTTTCGCCTTCTCTATTTCGTCCCACGCTATATGATGATAGGAGGCGAGCCTATCGTCAGATCGGGCACAAATTCCTGGCTCCGGGCTAATAATGAATAAAAAATCCAATATCACTTTGCCCGACCCAGGATTTGATTCCAAGAGCTCAGCGTTACCTTAGCTTAACCTTAGTTTAGCCTTGAAGAACTGGTTATTCGCAAAAATAATAATAATGTAATAATTAATACCGTTGGTAGCGGATTCAAATACCATGATCGGGACGGGACGGGACGAGACGACTAAGAAGACGGGTGATCAACAAAGGCACGTTTATGATCTAATGTTTTTAACGTGTCAATGACCTGCTGCTAAGTGAATACCTTATTTAGTGACACTCCCTCCGTGTAACACTAACAACAAAGTTACATTGAACATGTAAAAACTACAGCAAAATCAGTCAATTAAATAAATTCAGTAATCCAAACCATTTATGGACATAAATCGTGCGAACAAACATCCAAAGCCTTTGTGATTTTTCAATTGGGTGTTTACTTTAACACTTAAACAAAATGTTTGAGTATGTAATCCTTTGGGTAAACATTATTTTCATGGAAATTGATCCGAATTAAAATCAAGTCACAGAATACATTTGCTTCGAATTTAAATTCACTTCGTTGAAATACACGAAATCATAGATCTGGTATTCGAACCAACCCACTTTTTTTGCATGTGGTCGTCAACTCATAAACAATTGAAATTAACAAATAATTTTGATCGATGTAAAGATTAAACATTTAAAATTTTCCAACAGGAAAACGTTTCATTGATTTTGGACTGGTCCAATTTCATCTATATTTACATGGGGAGTTAGTATCACTCATCAATTTCGCGGTAAGAATACACCCACGTCCAATATCAGCATAATAATAATTACTTGCGTTACTTATCTCTACACAAAGACAGACGGTGCAGCGCATACGGCTTCGGTATCGGGTGGCGACGTGGGTTCCCTTCTCCGTTTGGTCACAGCCCTTGCATAATATCCAATTATTACATAGTTTATTGAACAGCGTTGTGGTGCGGAAACCTTGTATTATGATACTTTAGACGATATGACGCGACTTGTCAATTCGTACATTATAATGATTTTTTAAAAAATCTTAGGTATACAACCTAAAATTTAAGGTGAATTGCATTCTTGTGCTACGGTACGATTACAACGCTAAGGCTCGGGTTTGAATCTCGGGCTGGCAAGCGAAATTGAATTTTTCTATTCGTTACTAGCCCGGACTTAGCCCCCTATCACATCGTGGGACGGAACACAGAAGGCAAAATGTTGGTGTCCTGATAGCACCTCGGGGAAAAAGGCGTGAGTTTATGTATATATGTAAAGGTGGAGAATAAATCTAATAACAATATGTTATTAATTATTGTTTCCCAGGTTGGACAAAGAAATTCGTTTGGGCTTTTCAGTTTGAATCTGTTTAATATTGAAATAGTTTCGTAAGCTGGCTTTAGCATTTGTGCCAATATTGGGAATACAATTACGGCCTATCATAATATCATTATGCAGAAAAGTATTCGACAAACGGTGTCAGTGCAGACACCTCTTTCCTCATCATCCTCTGGATGATATAAAATTATCTACTTCTTCTAAATTCTTCTTCTTCTTCTTCTTCTTCTAAAAAAGGCTAAAACCAATTATTATATCAATTTAACGTTATATTTAAATAAAACATGAGACTTACTGCAACACTAATTTCTTAACAGATTTTAATGTAAACAAGACCCAAAGCAAAGATAAGATACTCGTATATTCATAAGGTAAAATATATTATAATCAATTGGCCAAGTCCATTGAATCCAACCACCACCTTTCCAAACAAAACATGTTATTTTGTAAGTAACTGATATATTATGTTGTGGGTGATCTGTATATTTATTGTACTCAAAGATATTTTTCAAGTCAGAAGTACTGAACATATAGCGAATAAAATTAAAAAAAAAATCTTAAATATTTATATTTTAAATGCAACAAAAAATAAGAATACGAACAACATACATGATAATTATAATAATATGTGTCCTAATCAGACCTAATATTTATAACTGATTCGATTACTAATTTTAGAGCTTTTACTTTCATAGTTATAATTATGCAACATTTTGTAATATTTTTATCATCGACCAATACTTTCTCAACAATATTACACCTTAAATTTTCCTAATAAATTGTCTACCCAGTATAAGAAAACATGTAACAACCACTTTCATAAATATATAATTTGTGTGCCTACTCCCCACATATTGCCATATGGCTACGAAATTCTTCCTCTGTTTATGTTTGGTGATTCTTAAGTAATTATTTATAGTTCAAATGAATATTATAAAATTTTAAAAAGTATTTAAAAATATGATGCTTAAAAAAATTGCTATTAACTATTAATTTAAGAAATTATTAAAAACTTTTTGTTTACAACTAACTTACCAAACAAAAAAAAAGCGAAAACGAATCACAAACACATCACAATCCACACAACTTTATAATCACAACACTATCACGCACTCAAAGTTAACAAGTTGAAAAATCACTCGCGATACGATACGAGGAAAAAATCACAGAGACATCCCCTTACACGTCCTACCGCCGCAGACGCGCGACGTAAACTGATTCCTATGGTAACATCACCGACAGTTTTCCCGACGAGCGGGATGGGGATATAAAAACCTTCCGGGAGAGAAAGGGATGGAGGAAGGATGCCGTGATGCGGTGCGGCGGTCATTGCCACACTTCGATGCAACCAAGGACTGTAAAGTTAACCCCTTAAGCGAATGACACTCTGGTCTTGCCTGCACGTGGGGTGCACACGCGATGTCTATGACAAACAAACTTGGACAGGTGGAAACGTGAGTGATAGAGTACTATTATTACTGACTATGCAAAGTTACATATTGTTAGTTCTCATTTATTATGAAGGAACACATTTAAACAAATATTATGAAGAGGAAGGAATTGATTGTTTGTTTGTATTGAATAGGCTCTGAAACTACTCGACCGATTATTTCACAATTAGAAACCAACATTACTCCTGATGAACACAGGCGATAGAATATTTTCAAAAATGTGTATCTAACCTGGCGGAGCCGTCCGGACGGCCTTAAATATTTATATCTGTGAGTTTTCTACAAGAATTTCATACTTATGTTAAGTGTATCTACTTGAATTGGACTAGCATGGCAGAGTAAGGTCTATTCCTATAAGGATTGACATCAGATAATCATTTGTAAATGTTTTTACCTTGACGGTCCATTACATTGACCAACCCGGAATAAATGACTACATTATGTTATTATTGAGATGTATTATAATGGCGCTAAATTTTGCATCGTTTTCTTAGGTATGCAAGTGTGTCGTTTTTCAGGCCTAGTCAAGTTATATCTGAATTTGACCAGAAAATATTTGTATCGAAGTGCGTGGTGGCCTGTTTTTAGCAAACTAGACACGGCTGCCAATATGCCTAATGCCAAATTCATAGTCAGTCAGTCAGATGGTAATCTCTCTTGGTATATTTTTTTTATTACGAGTATATTATGGTGATATATTATTATATTTATCGAAAATGAGTACTTATTATTATAATATCATTCGGTCGTATATAAAAAACATATTAGTACATCATCTAATTTACGGAAGTTAAATGTTACAAAGCTCCAAGTGCAACTACTATAGCTATTAAATGTAATTTAGGGCAGGAAGACTTATTTGACTCTTAATAAACAGACTCCATGTTTTATACATTACCCATTGAGGTAGTATGCTAATTAAATTCTAGTTTCAGACTTCGTTACCAAGGAAATTCAAATAGTGAGGAAACTACGCTAAATGTTCCCTTCCGAATTTCATGTTTTTATAGTCCGACTTACCTGGAATCGGGTCATCGTCTTTAATGAAAATTGACTAAATTTAGGAATCTTGAGTATAATTTAACCCTTAAAAATTTGATAATAAAGAAAAAGCAGGAAATCTTAGGTTATCTTAAATAATGACCTACAAAATATTGTCTGTCTCTGTGGTGCAGTTGTACTACGATTCGATCAAAAAACCGAAGTCTTGGTTTCTAATCCCGGATCGGGCCAATTCATATTGGTGACCCCTTATCATATCGTTGAATGTAACACACAAGGCGAAACGTATATTTTCGTGACACCTCTACCTATGTCTTGTTGTAAAAAGGCGTGAGTTTATGTGAAATATTATTTATCAATATATAGGTTTTTAGACTTAAAAACTTCGCCTTCGTTTTTATTTAAGTCTAAAAACCTATATATTGATAAATAATATTTCACATAAAAGAACGAGAAGGTGTAGGTTGTAAGCCTGTTACAATATCACTTACCAAATGGAACGCAACAACAATGCTAATACAATTCCCATCGGTTTTATGTAAGGCTACACCGTCCGAGCAGAGTACTGTCTTTGCAGACCACTTCGAATACATTTTAAATTGCGCCAAACTGTATACTGGGAGTATTTTTCAACCGATGATTCGATTGCGAGGGGTTAGGCCGTGGTCTACGTCACTAGCAGGGCCGAGTGGCGGATTTCTTTTTTTTATTATATAATTTCGGTAAACGAGCAAATAGGCGGCCCTTTAAGTTATCACTTCCGTCCATGACCATCTACAACGCTTCAAATGAGGTGAAAGCGAGTCTTTCATAAACATAAGGATGGGAAGAGGACAGGAGTATTTGGCATCCAGCAATCCCACTTACATAGCAAAGCTCTCTAAAAGTTAAACTCCTGTGAGACAGTGTCCATAGCGAGCCAATTTTAAATACTAAATTCTGACAAGAGCCTGGCTCTACCACTTCCAAAAATACACATTCTATAGAAATGTTGTTATGTTCCATACAGTTTGCAGGTTTTCTCGTAAAATTTCCTTTGACCGTTAAAATGCATGGTTATTGACTATCAATACAAATGACTATGAAAGGTCGGAGGTGAAGCAAAATTCGACCCTCGACTGAATTGATAGTCGGTTCTGGAGAATACGATATTTGACTATTATCGAATTTTGGAATTATTTCGCTTACAAACACAAATACGTTAAAAATAAAACCTTGCTGCCAAAAAGTATTAAAGTAGCATGTAACGTGAGGCAAATATTATAAGTCGAACTAAAGAGTAGGAGTGTAGTGGGGACAACTTGCTGTCTCTTTCACACGCGCAAGCTGTAATGTATATTAACCCTAGTGACGTCACTAGCTTTATTTTGTATTTCTTTTTTTTTTTACTCCCACAACACGATTTGAAACGTTTCTAACTTGTTTCATTCTGAATGGCATTTCATTCATATTTTTTTATAGGCTGTATCTATGGATAAATGAATACCTTTAGAAAAATACAAGAAAAAAATTGGAGTCAAAAATCCTATTCTCGGCAGCTCTTTAACCGACAATCCACCATATTGTATAAATACTGTTATTTCAAGAACTAAGCTATACAGTTTGACGAATAAATAAACAGAGATTTATAAATGTTACATCTTCCGAGTTACGAAGATAAACATTGAAGTGGTTGCCGCAACATCAGAGGAAAACTTTTCACCGCACTTCAATCGTTACGTACCAAAACATAGAGTATTCTTGGTAAAGTTGTTGCGTAGTTTTGCGAATTGTCTATGGGCGTACAACTGAGATTATAAAAACCAACGGGCGTATTCAATGCCTTATGAAAATAAGACTAGATGAAAACTGTAAGTTGGCTTAATTTGCTAGATCTCATTAGATTCTCCTAGATTCTGAAATATATGGCGTAACTGCTCTCGATTGTAGAGGAGGCCCGTATCCTGCAGTGGAAAGTGTATGGGCTGATACAGTATTCTAGACCTCAAAATCAATGTGTCAATTTGATTTTAGCTATATAGTTTAGTATCGTGGCTTTCTTGGACCTGCAGAAGGCCTTCGACTGTGTGCCGCGACAGGCAATCTGGTGGGCGATGAAGGTGAAAGAGATACCGGAAGCCTATGTGCATATTATCAGAGACATGTACCACCGATCCGAGTCCTTCATTCGGACCGCCGTTGGCGATACGAATCCTTTCCCGAATGATGTCGGTGTGCACCAAGGCTCGGCGCTAAGTCCATTCCTCTTCAGTGTTGTGCTCGACGCCATTACGTCTCACATCCAGGACCCTGCGCCCTGGTTGTTGATGTATGCCGATTACATTGCACTGGTGGAGGAGGACCGGCGACTTTTGGAGCGCAAACGTTACGCGTTTGGACAGAATCCGTAACGAGCACATCCGTGGACGTCTTGGTGGAATCCCGCTTGAGATGGTATGGTCACGTCCTAAGGAAACCACAGGAGTACGTCGGTAATGTGTGCCTGAGCCTCAATATTCCCGGACCTCGACCGCGGGGTAGACCAAAGAAGCGCTGGCTCGATGTCGTCAAGGAAGATATGAGGGTCAATGGCCTTACTATTGAGGATGCCGAAGATCAGGTGAAATGGAGGAAAATTTGCGGGAAGGCGGACCCAGGCACCGGCCGGGATAACGACAGGTAGAAGAAGAAGTTTAATATCGCTCAGAAATTACAATGGTTTGACTGTTCATAGGCATTGGAGGGCAAAAAATAACATTGTTGCTAATTTTCCACTCCTGTGTAACAATAAAAGTCAAGCGATTACCTTTTATCAACGTAAAAAAATCTTTTCGTCGAAGGCATTTGGAAACTTTACAGGATCTCAGTAATATATTTGTTATGGTAATAATTAACTCTGCATACACTGATACCATATAAAAGTTGATACAATATTATAGAAGACTGGCGGTCCAGCCCGGCTTTGCCCGGGTGAACATTAAGTTTTTTGAAAATATTCTATCGCCTATGTTCATCAGAGATAATGTTTTTCTTTTTTTTTTTTTCAATGCCTAATCAATGCAAACAATCAAGTCATTCCTCCTTATTATATTAGTATAGAAGACGGAAGCGTAATAAAATAATTAATTGCAAATACTACGTCGTTCTACAAGCCAACCAACTCTTACAACACTGTCCCGACCAATTCCAAATAGTTAAAGTCACCTCACTACTAAACTTCAGAGCACGTCGCCCTAAACCTATCGAAATCTTTCTTTAAATAAGTGAAGAGACCAATTGTTATAAGATTGGAGACTCAGCTGACTTTGTTATCGACAGATACACAAATGAATACGGAATTGAAGCATCATTTTCTCTGTCTATCCTAAAGTACAGACCATTGCTTCAGATAAGACTAATAATTATCTAATAGTATTCTCGAGGGATGAAATAAATAAACCCTCTGAAGGGTCGTTACGCTACGAATTCCGTAGCGTAAGTGCTACGAGCTACGCCGCTACGGTGCTACGCGCTACGACGGAGTTCTTTCAAATCGCTCGGGGCTGTTTAATTTTTCAGTCGATTACGTTGCTTTCAGTTGTATGATGGGGACTATAGCTTAGTAGTTAAGTAGATTGATGGCGGCTGGGGTGTTGAAGGTTTCAATGTTGTGAATAAATTGTGTAAATTATTTTTCTTTTCCTGCGTGTACGAAACACAAATAAATTAAAATAGGTTTTTGCTTACGAATAAATCGTACATTCTGAAGTCAAATATTTCATTGTACTTATAGATTCATTTACGCCCGTTTTTCTTACTATACAACGTTACAATACGCTACCATTGTAAACAGAGAATAAAATATCGTCGCAAAATTAAAAAATGCACATGTCACAAATTTATATTAAGATTAACCTAAACAGCATTTATTGATCCTCATTAATACACTGTACTAAAATCATTCATTATAAATATCAAACAAAAATTTTACGAATGTACTTTACCATCTCTAAGATGTAAACAGTATATAGTAGATCTAAGTTGCAAGATCAATACCGGTAATAAGTCTCGAATACAAAGACACCAGACCGCGGGAGCTTTGAGCCAGTATAAGCACAATTTGAGGGCCTGCGAGAGGATCCCGGAAGCTTTTGATCGCCGACCCGTGTAGGTACTGGACTTGGACTTTCAGTGACGTTAGTGATGTCAATTATTTTTTTAACTTTTGTGTCTATGGAGGCATGTGTTTAGTACGAAAATTATAGAGGAGTGGTTGTATATTATGTAATTATTAATTCCAATAATTTTGTATATTTATTTAATCGAAATAAAAAAAGCAAGAGTTACATACATAGCCCTGACCCCACACTTAGATCGAGTCTTGTGTCGTGGGTATCAGGAACTACGAAAGACATTTCGGTCTCACAAACACCTAAATGCCAAACAAACACTTGTGGATCGATCAAATATTCGTCTTTGTGCGGGGATCGAACTCGCGGCTACTTGTTTAACAGCCGACATCTTACCATCTGTACCATGAAAGCTGTCATGTAATGTAATAAGGTTCGAGTCCAGTCTATCACAATAACGCAATCAATAATCTTTCTAAATGAATCATAAATTATGCCAACTGACAAACATTCCTTCTCATAATATATGTTCTCACCCTCATAATATTCGTGGGATTTCAGGATTAGCAAACTATGTTTAGTAGCACTAAATATTGTTTATTAAATGTATCCAAGTATTTTTATCGTAAAAAATAAAATAAATCACTATATATTTTACGTTGTGGAAACGAACCTTTAAAACAAGACCTGTCTTAATTATTATTCATTTTTCACCTACTCAAGTACTTTATTAATCACGAGTCTACAAAGATGAACTTACACGCTTCAGCACTCCACTAATTATAACTCTACAAAAATGTAGAGACAACTGAAAAAAACAAAATTCATCCCAACCCAACAGTGGTACTCCTGTGACCCTATTAGTGAAGGGTGAAGATTCCCACCGGCATCCCACGCGAGGACACCGCGGGACGAGCCGTCCTTTTTGTTTGACGCCACATTGAGCACGTTAATACAGACTGTGTTTTTACTGATTGAGACGATTTTAGAATTCATGTTCTTGAGAGAGACTGGTTGAATATATTTTGATTGATTATAATGATTAATTGAATTGGTTCTTTAGGTTATTAGAAGGACTTTTTAATGTAAAAAATGTGCTGATAGGGTCTTTTAAGTATCACACCTCTTTTTGTACTGTAAAATATACACTTTAAGGTAAATATCACAGAAGGTGTTATCACATAAAAGTTGAATATAGTGCTCTTATATAAGGGGAATTGGAATTTTAAAAATGTTTTGGACATAATATTAGTAACATATGTAACTAAAAAAATCTGATCTCACATTTTTTTATTTTATAGGATGAAACGTAACATTTGGACGCAATAGAAAACATATATTTGTACTCATTTGTTTGAATATCTACATAGTATCGAATATTAATACTCATACATTTAAAATACTTTACACCCAAAATACACACACCTTAAATCCATTTTGTCAAATATCTTAATGATAAACGCTGGTACGCTGTTTCTAAACAGGAACCATCTCGTAAAGTAATTCATATAGGTACTCGCCATACAACAAAGAAACCTTTGTGAAAGTTTCTATTTAATTATAACGTATTGATTGTGATTGATTCCTCTTAATGATATTATCGATGGACACGTTAATCAAGCCTAAGCCTAGATTTGAAAGTTTGTTCCGGACTAGGAACGCTAATCATCTTAGAGATCTTAAGAAGTAATTATGGGGATTAGGATACCTACAAGTATTATCATTTAAATAAATAAATACAGTTACAGTGAAAACAAACAACCAAAAGTCACCGATATCCTGAGCCCACATTAAAATCAATTGAGTCTTGTGTCGTGGGTATCAAGAACTATGAAAGGTTTTATGGTCTCACAAACACCTAGACCCGAAACAATAAAAATAGATAATGATTAAAATGTAGCCCCATTTTCCATCTTACTACTTTCATAAATGGGGAGGTAGAAACCTATATTAGACCGTTTATGTACCCAACCTTTGATAATAACCGAAAACATTCAAAATTATAGCTCGCTTAGATACTAAATTAGAAACTTACAACGACCAACCTAAGCCTTCAACTAACCCAAGCCACTATAAGCATCCACCTTGCACTAGAAAATCGTAAACAAGCCATCACTACTTTAAACTTACAGAACATTATTAATCCTTTCGTACAAAAACAAAACTTTCGCAATCCGCTCATAAAGCGTTCAAACTTTCGTCTGACAACAGCCGTCGGAACTTACCGTGGATACTCTTTCAAATAAAGCTTAAGAAAGTTTATATACGATTTTAAAAAGGGGGGGGGGACATCTGTTTGTGGTGGGGCGTCAGTCGCACGCGTGACTTGTGGACTATATTGTAATTTATTTAAATGGGGAAATTAGGCATTCCTCGTGCGTAGAGCGATTGCTGGAGTATGGTAGAGACGGTAGAGCAACATTGAAATTAGTCTGGTATTTTGCAAATGATTTATGTTATTTAATTTTAAACGCACACAGGGAACATTGCTTTCATATCATTGTAATGGAAAATTACATTATTTGAACGACATTTGCAATTTTTGCTCTTTTACTATGTCTTTTATTTTCTTTATCTATTGTAGCCACAGGACATCCATTGCTGAACATAGACCTCCCTCAACTATATCTAAGGCCTCGTAGATGTAGCCTGCGTCCAGCGACTTCTTTGATTTGTAACTGATTTCCCATTAGATAATAAATTCAATTCGAAATAAAATTTAGTTACTTATTCAATAGTAGTTTAATAGAACCTTCAGATAAAATTTCTGTCCTAAAAATCTATCATCGACAAATATTTGTCGGGTTCCTCAATGACTCAAAGCAGAAACTTGAAACTTTTTATACAGCAATACATTCATTACCATTTTCAATTCAAGCTAAATATAATTACAGGCGCACGTAGTTTTTTTTTTTTTAATTGCTCTATATAATTATTGACGTATTTTTTGTTAATTGCTCTACTGTGGATCTCTATGTGATGACGTATCACCGATGTCGGCAGCAAGAGTTAACTAAAACGAGATCCGACGAGGCGGCTTGTTCCGCTGCGCTCTACATTTCACGATTACAAGCATTAACGTTATGCACGGCTGTTTTTACTACTCTGCTTGTACTACAATGGTTGTTACTTTTTTATTTTGGACTAGCATGACCACAAACGGTTTAAATAATGGTAAGTAGCGGCTTAGATTTAAAATATCTAGAAAATTAAAGAGACATTTCCAGTATTCAAATTTTGGTTATATGGACAAAGAAATTAGAGTTCGTTTTTGAAAAAACAAATCGCGTAAAATGATAACTTTTAGTGAGAGAATACATTGCATAAATTAACCTAATGTATTAATCTGTATCAGCCCATATATGTCCCACTGCAGGGCACAGGCCTACTCCTACAATCGAGAGTACGATTGAGAGTGGTTAGGCCATATATGTAGTCTACCACACTGGCCTAGTGCGGGTTGGCGGACTTACATACCATAGAAATTTTATAAATCGCTATGATATGCAGGTTTCCTCACGATGTTTTCCTTCACCGTTTAGTGCGTGGTGATTGACTATCAATACACACATGACTCCGAAAAGTCAGAGGTGTGCTCTGGGATTCGAACCCGCAACCACCGTGAACATGTTGGCAGTCGCGTCTAGTCCCTTTACCAACAGGCCACCACGCACTTTTATTAGTAATTGTATTAGTAGCAGAACTTTTTTTTTTTAAGTCCAGATCGTTTGTTTTCTGTCCCAATAAGGTTTTTATTTGAAAAACTTTTAGTAATCAAATGTCATTATTCACCCGAGAATAAAAGAATGCAAGCATTCTTAACATTTACTCACCAAATGTGAGGTTTTGCTAATCACAAGCTAGATTAAGATATCAAGAGATCATTGCAATGTTAAATCTATTTTTTTTATTGAATGATTACTAAAACCACAAGAATCAAAAACTGCTTTATTAATTCACAACAGCTCTACATCTAATAACTTGTTGTTCCTATGGGAGATGTAGACGCATGTATACATTCTAGGTAACCTAGGCGAGCCTATAACACCTATATCACGTAGCAGGTGATATAACGTCCGCAGAGACCCACTGCTCTCTGAGACTTAGATCAGATAGCCTTCTTGAAACTCGATTCACTTTAGTTCCACTTAATACCACCGCAATCAAGTTGGGCGCTAGTGTAGCGTTCAGTAATAAGAGAAGATATTATGTACGTATCAGTGCCAAATTGTGAATTGAAACTCTGACTCTGACTAAAGTATCGGACTCTATTGGTAACAATTACCTTTCTGAATAAATAACTACTCTAGTATAGTTACACACGAAATATATCGCTACCCTATCACACAAAAACGTAGACGACAGTAGCATAAAGTAAGCACTATGTTGGATTTCAATAGTTCATCAATTTTTGCAAGAATCGAGCCTGGTATATTTTTTATGTGTACTATATAAATAATAATAATAATAATTTTGTAAAAGTGTCTCCCATTACTTGAATGTACTCTGTAGCCATGTACCTTCTATGGCTATCCCTTACTAAAGGGTGATTAAATAGTGGTTAAATTCCACTGCAGGGCTGAAGGCCCTATTTTCAGGGTATTCGACGCTGACGTGTGAGGTCAGCGTTCTTCAAAAATTACCTGGTACGGATTAGTACCTTACCAGGTCTACCATTATAACGATTAACTTTTCCCTGACCACGCGGGCCTTTTATACCCCGAGCGGTAACCAAACCATACCGCGATTCAGATTTGTAGTGGCGCCACCTCTTAACGTGTTTCGAAGTTATACTCCCTTACAACCCCTAGGAAAATTCCTTACATATATTTTCCAGACAGTGTTTTCTAATTTCACTCGCCAAATGGTTAGATTATATGCAAAATATATTATTATATTTGGTAATAATATAAAATAGATGGTTGATCCGAGCCATGCCTACTATTCATCTAAGATAATTGCGCCTGAAAATGTGTATCTGCGTTTTTTCACAGCTGAAATTCTCGTGGAGACAAATTCATGATTTTTAGTCACAATTTTTCCTTCACAATTTAACGCAATTAAATAGCAAAGCAAGAGATAGTGAGGCAACCTGCTTATCATAAACATATCCTTTTTCTTAATCTAGAATAAAATGTATGGTTTGTGAACTTCATCAACCCCTACTATGGCCTAACCCCTCTCAAATAAATTCTCAGTTGTAGAGGATTCCCATGCAAGTAGTAGGTTATTTTAGAGCAATACAGTACTCAGTAAGCGTTAATGATCAATAATGACTGTTTTTATTTTCGTTTCCTAATTCCGCACCAAAGTAAAAACATAGATGCTGTCTTCCGTCTCTTTCTAACCCCCGCTGGTCATCCAAATGAAGCGATCGCGTGCTAGGAGCCCATTGCTCAATATCAGCGTGCCCTTCTTATACAGGACGTGCCTTCGACTCCCCGCCTGTTACTGCCCTAAGGACAGCGGTTTACGACCTGTAATGGCCGGCATAAAATCTTCAACGCTTAGAAAAAGGCCTGTTATGGTTTTTATTGGTGTTTTCGTGCGTGAAGAGTTGTGAAGTTGAAATTAATTTTGTTTGTGTTCACGATAATGTATTCTGCATCGTCTTTTTTACTACTTTCAGGTTTTCCATGTGATAGCGTCCATGGGATGTAAATCGCATTCGATTCACATTTTCATGTTGTGTTAATTTTCAGTTGGAAAATACGCATTGTATTATTACATTAATCTACGCTTATGGAATCACTAAATGAACTGAATAAATATTAATTTTATGTATACTACTAATCATATAAATAGATTGAGTTTCTTAAAAAAAACACCAATAATTCCAAATCATCCTGTATACACCCACGCCGAGGCTAAATTGCAGCAGGTACGCGAGCCGATGACGTGCGACGGTTAAAAACGAATTATAAAGGAGCACCCTGTAGCGGCCATTTGTCATGGCGGGGCAAGTCTAGGAGACAGGATGTTTATTAACAGAAACAAACTGTGGAATATTTATTAATTATCTTATGTAATACTGATTAAGTGATGATGCAATATTCCTTGTTATTCGGGTTTGTTGAATGAATTAATATTACTACCACCTATATAATAATTCTTTTTTTATTGCGTTGAATGGCCAGACGAGCATACCGTGCGCCTGATGGTTAACGATACGACCGCTCATAGACAGTAGCAAAACCAAACAACACCACGAATTACAAAGCAATGCTTGACATTCCACTGCGCTCTCCTGAGACATAAGATGTTAAGCTTAAATATGTCCAGTTATTACTCTGGCTACAATGTCCTTCAAACCGGAATGCAACAGAGTATTTACACTGCTGTTTGGCGTGAGAAATGGACATTCTCTCACATATGAGAGACAGTAAGAGGTTACTTGCACGTATAACTTTTATTTTCAGTAGTTAAAGAGTAATTCTCTGTAATGCTTCCTGTATTTGTACTTGCTTACCAAGCTGTTGTCATTAAAAGAAGCAAGCAAACCAATTACATTCAAACACCGCTCTTATTTACATAAACTTAACATTTTCCAGTATTACTTAGTAGGAAAACATGCATGATCTTAATTGGGAGCTAAAATAAACGGTACCACAGTCAAGCATATTTTAATTTATTAGCCACGTTTGCAGACATACCAGTGCAAGTTAATTTAATAATCAAAGAGGCACGCTGCCAACTGTGCAAACTTCGGAACTCCGCCGCATCCTTTCATTTATGCTGATTAAAAACTACTTGTTGGTAACTTGTAACTTAGATTTTAACTTACAGGTATAAAATATAAATTATTTAAAATAATGATAGCCTAGTGGGGAATGGAACAGACAAGATAGAAATTACAGTGCAAATTAGTGTAAGTATATGTTTGGGTATTGTGTGGTTAAAGATGTCCTTTTTGTGGTTAATGGTTTTCTTTCAGTATCGCCACTAGTATAAAACATGGATAGTTGACCGTCCATAGCGCCACAAATAAAGGAATATAGCAGGGCTAGATTTTAGTTTTTTTTTTTAATAAAACTTCCTATGGCTTTAAAATTCTGCACCGCAATATTTTTTAATTCTTTCACAAAACTATTTACAATCCAACAGAAAGAGTGGATATACGATACATTTGAGTAAAATCTACTAGATGTAAATAACCATACCTAGGCGACCAAGGCACTCGTTAGTCGGCAATGGTATTTGATATTTTTACAATTTTTACATACTGCTACTATGCCCAAATTTCCAAACACGCAGTAGCGATTGTAGACTGGCTCCTACACTACTATGTAATCCAGATGTATTTCCAGTTGTAGTATTTTTATTTGGCGCGTGTCGCTTCAACAAACAAAGTTAAAAAGGCCGCTATCGGCTCTCATATCAGCTAACTCATATTTAATTACAACTTGGTCCCACGTTGTATTTACGTCGCTCATTATTTGACCTGATTTGACAAACTTTGCAAGAAATTAATTTTCCATTTATGTTTCTTGCGGTTTTCTTGATTTATTTATTCATTTATTGGTCATACATAAATATGACGTACAGGCGGGCTTAATGCGAGGGTATTCTCTTAACAGTATATCTTTAGGTCATGCGAAGTAAAGCACAACAAATTAAATATTATTTTCCTTGAAATAACATGCTATTTAATGCAACTATCAGGGATTTTCCACTGCAGATGCATGCGGTCGAACAAACCCATAATTTGTTACAACAGTGCTAGACCATAAAAAATCTGTATCGTAACTGCGAGCAGACTAGGAAATTATGTCTATTTGATATAAGTATAGAGATTCCAGGCAGAGGTGGACTTGTATACATAGACGGTAAATAATATTTGAAATCATCTCAAAATTACAAAAAATATGAGAGTACAAATATATTAAGCTAGGTCCGACCCGGCGCCGCCTGGGTGCAGATAAACTTTTCAAAATGGCGGCTTAAAAGTTCAATTGCTATTTAAAATATCAACTAATCGGACCACGAAAAGCGAATAACATTTCCTCGTATTTGCTTGATTTTTCACTACTGCTTCCCTCCTTTTGGTCATACCGTGATGATATATAGCCTATAGCATTCCTCGATAAATGACATATCCAACACTAAAAGATTTTTTCAATTTTAACCAGTAGTTCCTGAGATTAGAAGTAACAAACAAAAAACTCTGCAGCTTCACATATTAGTATAGATTATAGTCATTAATACATAACCACATAAATAATTTTCCCACTTACCAAGTCAATCCACGTTTGTCACAGCAAAGCTAAGTAAAGTAATATCGACTCCATTGTCAACTGCAACCAAAAAAAACCAAACGAGCAATTGAAAAATGCATTAAAATTATAAGTATTGCTTACAATAATCCATTGTTATAAAAGCGGCAATACAGTAATGTTCGGAATGGTTTAAAAAAATATAAAAATACAAAATCTATTCGGCCAGTAAATCTCAATACAATCGAATCCCGCTGGCTGATGGCCAAGCCAGGGTTCGTAGTAATACTGGATTAGTATAAGCTATAAGATCTAATTTGTCGCATTGGCAGGATGCTCGGAGGATCAAGTTTGAGACAAGGGACGTGATGTATCTTCTTGGTAGGAGGAGGGGCTTGTAAGCAATTATATCTGTGCGTAGAACATATGGAGCATAAAGTAACATAAATATACTTTAAAAAAAATACATGACACAATTTGCCCAAAAAGGGATCTTGGTATAAAGTTTCAAGATAGAGAAAACTAATAACATAGTACAGTAATCAATTATCACAAAACTTTCATTTACTTTATAAAATGTTGTTTAGTATATTGGATTTTTCTATTCATTATCAGCCCCAAGTCAGAAATTTGTGCCCAATATGGCGATAGTCACATTGTGGGATGGAAAATACAAGGCGAAACGTAGGTGTCCTGGTTGCACCTCTGTATACCCCTTCTCGGAAGAAGGCTTGAGTTTCTGTTTGTATGTACATATAATTAAACAATGGTCACTCATTACTGACGGTTAAACTTTCCTTTATTTTCATTTATGACGGCAAAAATTTTCAAACGCTTGTTACAATAAATAAATAAACAACACCCAACAGTCACATACATAGTCCTGACTCCACACTAAAAACGAGTCTTGTGTGGTGGGTATCGGGAACAACGAGAGACTTCGGTCTCACAAACACCCAGACCCGAAGAAATATTTGTGAACCGCACAAATATTTCTCTCGATGCGAGGATCGAACGCCTCACGTTTCACAGGCGGCGTCCACCCTACTGTGCCACGGAGGCTGTCATATACAATGTTTTTGGCATTCGCGTTCTTCTTCCGCTTGCAAAAAAAATTCGAAACATATTTTATCGTTATTACACCCATCCAGTTTTGCACCAATCCGTGTATATATTCGAGTCGAAGCTCAACCAACGTTGAAATTCTTACACCACCGCGAATGGCCAATGGCGCGCTGCTTTGCAGTTCATTAAATACAAAATTAGACCTTGTACAAATAACATAGAGTCCGGATTTCCTCAGCAAAAAGTCTCAGAGCTGGGAAATTTTACGAAGTCAATCACAAGAATCGATTTACTTGTCGATAGTTAGATGCAACAATGCAGATATTGTTTGAAAGAAAGAAAGAAAGAAAGAAAAATGCTTTATTATCGCGCAAATTAGCCGCATACAACACAATACAATAATAATAAAAATTTAACAGTACAAAAAAAAATTAAACAAAGAGAGACTAAATATAAAAAATAAGAAGAAAAAAATAACAAGTAAGTATGTTGCGCAGCTCACTCGCGATAACAGGTCAACATCTCAGCATGATGCTGTGTGATACCAGAAGCAACCACACAGCGCTGGTTTTCAGATGTAACCTTAGGCGATGCGACGTACAGAAGCTAAGCTAGCCCAGCAACAATTACAATATTAACAAAGACATTGTAAATAGGAAGAAATAAATAGTGTAGGCAATAAGTAGTAATTAAAAATGATAAGTCCAAATATAATGCACAAGTAACAAATTACAAAGTAGAATAAAAACCAGTGCCAGATAAAATGTCAAGAATATAATAATAAAAATTAAATGCATAAAAATAGTGTTTTAAAAAAAAAAGCAAATTGTAATAATTAATATAATAAATGTCAATTTAAACATCGACAAAACAAAAGTGAACAAAGTCGTGGTATCTGATAACAATTTATCAAGATAAACATTTATTTTGTATTATATTGTCTCGCTCGCACATCAACGCTCGTACAACAGCGCACACGCCGCGCCGTTCCGAGAGCCCGGCGGCGCGGCGCGGCGCAGGTAGTAGGAGTAGAGGAGTAGGGGTGCGACCGGCCGCGGTGCCGCGCCGCTCCCGGCCTTAAGACGAGCGCTGCCGGCGCGGCGCGCTGACCGTAACTAGTAACTACACTACCGATAATAAAACTAAGAGATAATAATTTAGTATTTCAAAAAGGAGTGCAATTAAAATTTAATGCAAAAAAATGTTTCGAATAAATTGCTTTTATGAATGGCAATCGGCGCTTTGCTGCGGATTTCCTTGTCGACTGATAGTTTGCTTTTATTAATATTGTTTATCCAACGGGCTTGGTTAAGACTACAAATAGGTATCTTGAACTAAGAGCATAACGCTGCGGTGACGATGTTTGGTAAGGCTTTGTGTAAAAACAGCAGAACGGTATTTTAATAAATAATAAATACACCCAACTGTCACACACATAGTCCTGCTCGTACACAAAGATTGAGTCTCGTGTCATGAGTATCAGGAACTACGAGAGACTTTTCGGTCTCATAAACACCCTTACAAATACCTGTGGTATTTGTTTCTGGTTCACATAAATATTTGTTTCGGGTTCACATAAATATTTGTTTCGGTGCGGGGATCGAACCCGCGGCCTCTCGTTTCACAGCCGGCGTCTAACCAACTGCGCCATGGAGGCTGTCAAAAAATGTTGTTTCGTCACATGATGTAACATATGTGACAAGTAGTTGTGGCGCAACGTTGTAGGTTCCCATAAAAAACAAACCTTTGAATGGTGTCGTTGGTTAAACTATGACGAATTAATTTTGAGAAAGGCCTTCGTAGAATAAGCATTAAGTAGCATTAAAAGTAATTGATGAAACAAATATTTGTGTGTGAGAAAAGATAGGCAATTTTTACTCAAAGTTTTCGATAGTATTTTTTTTTTTTTTTTTTTTTTTTTTTTCTATACTGGCCTGGCATAGTGGCGGCATTGCACCTGATGGAAAGTGTCAATGCCGCCCAGGCAGAGTATCCATTGGCATCGGACGGCAGTCCCATGCCAATGGAGACAATTATGCCGGCCTGCTAAGGTGCCTCTTCACACCGCGGCGGAAGGACCCAGGATTGTAGGAAGGAGGGAACACGTACGCCGGCAAACAATTCCACAGCTTGACGGTGCGGCACAAAAACGAATTTGAGAACCGTTTGGTTCGCGCCGGGATGGTGTGGACCGTCAAGCTATGGCTTCGCAAGCCAGCACGCGTGGTTCTGGTTAGGAATGGAGAGGAGGGGAGCAAGTTGAACAATTCTTCAGAGCACTCACCGTGATACAGGCGGTAGAACACGCTTAGAGAGGCGACATCTCTCCGGAGTTGTAGCGACTCCAAGTTGCTCGTAACGTCTGCATCATTCACAATGCGGATGGATGGATTACACTTTTCCTATGTTTATTTACTCTGTACTAAACAGCTACTTTGATTTTATATAACAATATTTGTTTAAGGCGCCTTTGTTGTAATTTTTGAAGTTCAAGATAATAAGTTTTGCACGCCATTCCATCTGGCAAAATGTACTGGAACTATCCTAAATGCATGATTACATTTGACACCTTATGATTGCACCTACATTTTGTAAAAATAAATCAATTCTGATATCTAATTCTAACATTTATATCGTACGTATCGTAGAAAAATATTTGTATGTGCAAGAAAGGGTCGGAATTATCTGTACCTATAAAAATTGAATCTTAATTTATCATTCCAATTTTCCACCACACAATTAACACTACAGCTACATGCATAAATATTACTTAGTCAAAAATTCAACATTAACTATCATTCTACAAAACTTCAACATATCAAACCACGTGCCTCACACCCCATAACAATCGCAGCCAAACACGGGGAATTTAATAACAGCCAATAGAACGGCGGCGCGGCGCGGGAGGGGGGCACCTCCGCGCCCTCACGTCACTCAAAACTCGTCACGCAACGGGGACGCACGTCAAAATGTTGCCGATTACAATTTTATCTACACCGGCGCGTCGGGATTATTGAGTTTTGCGATTTATAGTTCGGTTTTTGCGTTTAATTTTTCAGATTGGAATATTTTTGCTGTAGTTTTATTGGTACGGTGGTTTGTTGAAGCATTTTTATAGAGAAAACCGTTTGTAAAACAATACATGTAGAACGAGTTAAGAGAAACAAAATATACGAACTACATTAACCATTTGTAAAAGCTAGCTCTTAAGCTTGTGTGCAACAAAGCAACAAGAACTGAGTCTTAAGTAGTGTTGTAAGTCATTAAGATTTACAATTCCAAAATGCTGCACATGACTTGTACAGCAATTCTGTCGACCATTTATATCTTTTTACTTACTACATAAGGCTATTATTTTTTAATATGAATCAAGTCTCTTTATATTGGTGGTATTATAGTACAGTGAACATAAATAGGCATATTGTTGAATACAGTCTTGTACTTTAAAATTGGGATTCCACTTAGAACGTAGTGTATTCAATCTATATTTGTCTATCTGTCCACCTAGTGGGTGGGCTCCGATGCTGCGCTCGCCATTGCTTTACCTCCAGAGAACAGCTACGCCGTCAGCTATTAGTACTCCACGCAAAATATTCTGGTCAATGCCAGTAACAACTTGCTAACCTACTTTTGATTGCGAACATTCAATTCGCGGATGTAAATGATATAGTCTATATCCACGCAGAAGGCAGTTGGTGCAGTCATGCATAACTTAATAAGTATAAATTTTCAATAACCATTACAGAATCGATATTAAAGTTAAACAAACTGCGCCGGACGGGGGCGCCCTCAAAAGGGAAGCTTGATTATACAGATCTTTTGCGGGCAATTTCCTAATTGGAAATCTTCGGGAATTTTCTCTCTTGGAAATGTTCAAAATTTTATCATTTCTATTTACTTTAGCTTTTGAAATATAAGTTTTGTGGACGTTGTTTTCTCGGTTACTTTACGACTTTTCTCAAGTAAATATAGAATATTTTGGACAGATGCCAACGGTATGAAATTGTCTTCCATTATTTAATGTGTATTTGGCTTAGACGTGACCTTTGTGCCATTGTCCAAAAATGTGTCTAGACAAAAATTTAGATTCTGTGGATCATTTAGTAAAGTAATGTGATTGCTGTGGTATGACGCAGATTCTAATGTCTGAGGGGCAGTGAGTAACATAGTAACAAAATGATCTTGAAATTATTAATGGTTAATAGAAATTAAATATTTGTATGTTGTATCAGCCCATATACGTCCCACTGCAGGGCACGGGCCTCCTCTACAATCGAGAGTACGATTGAGAGTGTATAAATATTTGTATACACGAATAAAATAAATATATTATATATAAAACTATTATGAGAATTCTTACATTATGTTTACAAGTAGGTAAACTCTCATACCCTTAAAATTATGTCACTTTCATGCATAGTAAAGCATTTAACTTCACATGGAAGGATCAAATGAAAAACACAATAGAATTGAACCGACTAATATCACCTTGGATTAAAAATCTCAAGACTTATACCAAAAACACAATATAATTGAACCGAATAGTATGACCTTTACTTCAAATCTAAGATTTCCCCACTATTTTTGTAAACAACCTGCGACCTATATTCACCTTAAAGCGAGACTAGTGGAGGGCGTCATGTGGGGCGTCACGACAAATCGACTGCCATCCCTAACCCGCCACCGCGCACCTAAATAACCATTGATACAAAATACATATGATACTTGATATTGCCACGGTTGCTTGATATTGAATATATATATATATATATATATATATATATATATATATTGAAGAATCCTGGATTTTCATGATATCCTACGTTTTTCAAAACAAAATATTGAAAAATAATAATAGGCAGTAAAGTTATATTATATATATATATATATATATATGTATATATGTATATATTTTCTTTTGAAAACTAAAGCATATTATGAAAATCCAGGATACTTAACTTTACTGATTATATAACTTTACTGCCTATTATTATTTTTCAATATTTTGTTTTGAAAAACGTAGGATATCATGAAAATCCAGGATTCTTCAACAAAATCAGACATATCAAAGTGGATTGTGCGTGGGCGAGGGGCGAGGGGCGAGGGGGCTTTTCAAAATGGAAACAAAGGAAACAATCCTTTCAAGTCACATCATATATTCGCCGGTGGCAGATTTCGCCCAATTCAATAAATAATCGGACGCGTGAGATGTGTGGGACAAGTGTAAAACTTATTGATTTTATGAAATTAGGCAAGCTTATAAGTAATAGCAAATTATTCGTCGCTTATCAATGGTTTCTTGCTTTCAGCGACATTGCGAATGCATTCTGTGCATAATCTTAAATAGTTGTAGATTAGGTGATAGAAATACATATATTATGTTACTTACATAAGTAGAATGATGTATGATCATGCTATATTGTAACAACTGCTAATAAACCAATACAGAAAAAATAAATTAATCTAAACTCATGGAAAAAACATTGTTCTACAGGTTTTAGGTAGTTAGTTTTAAGTGATGATCCATCTATTTGAAAATTATCTGACTTACTGTTACTCTTTTATCTGCAGTGGTAACTCTCGAACTACTAATAACAATATATTAAGGGCTCAAAAACTTTCATCTTCTTTCATCTATTTTCCCGTGTCCTTTACCCATTTAAGGTATATACATACCCAATAAATAAGTTCTATATTACTTTGGGTAACCGCAATATATATTCTTTATAATTACTTTTCTAAGTTGAATAAAGATATGACTCAAGATTATACGAGTAGAAATAAAACATAACGAGAAATATCCAATGAGAAAATTAAAAAAAACTCAATTAGTTGAAATAAAACTATTATTTAAGGATTTTATCGCGAATTTAGTTTAATTTTTTACATTTTTGACTTCCCGACGTTTCGATTACTTTACAGCTTTCGTCACGGGGCGAACTGAAACTCAATTAGTTTTCCCAATTTGGAAATCGAAGCCAAGGCTTTTATATTCAAAGGCCCTTAATAGCACAACCAGAGAAAACAATAAAAAAATAGAATAAAACACCACCGAAGTATATCGACCCCCAACCGCTCCTGAATTATACGCCCAAAACTTTTCTATATAAATGTGTTGCGCGTGTCGGCCTGTATTCAATATCCGTCTGTCTGTCCGAGCTCCGAGCCCGGCGCCAACTGCAAACGACGGGCCCACGCCTGCTTATTTCTCAAACAGCAAACGCGAACCACCTTCACACTAACCGCAGGTATTTGTATAATATCCGTAGGGTAAAGAGGGAAAGTGATGCTTTGAAGGATTTAATGGTGATGATTTGGTGTATTAAACAATACAACACCCAACAGTCACACATAATCCTCCAAACTAAGATCGAGTCTTGTGTCGTGTGTATCAGGAACTACGAGAGACATTGAGTTATATTACTACGTATAGAGAAGCTATCCCATACAAATACCTTGTTCGATTTTGGTAAAAGTTGAAACTAAATCGCTGCAGCGTGGAACAAATAAATAGTCATCTAACCAAACAGTATAACCATGTAGCGCTAGATTGTTTTCAGGATGAAGTTTAATCGCGAGCAAAAGATCGAAAGTGCCACGAATTTCATGGAGATGACGTTTTTTGACTGATTCGTGAGCAGTGCATGCAACGAACCTAGGGGGGACACATTTTTTAAACATAATGTCTTATCTAGTATATCAGTGACATCGATGACTTTTCGGTCTCACAAACACCCAGACTCTTGGTGCGGGGATCGAACCCGCGGCCTCTCTTTTCACAGGCGGTGTCTAACCGGCTGCGCCTTGAAGGCTGTCAATACCTGAACATTGCTGGTGCAATATAAAAAAATATCAACAAAAGAAGGAAAAGGTTTAATGAATTAAATTCTAAAGACGCAAATCATCCGAAAACAAATGAAGAGTTTATATCATTAAAGTTAACAATATAGTAAGAAATAAATATGCAATAAAATCTATTAATTACTCATCACTCACTCATTACATCATCAAAAAAGAAAAATTAAGCAATGATAAAATTCCAATTGGTATAGATAGAAAGAAGGTGGGGGACGAATTACATTCTAAAATATATTTTACTCATAAATTAATATTAAAACCATCAGTCGAAACCATCCTAATACCCTATACACCATAGAGAAAGCGAAACCTCCGTAGATTTTCTATCAACCGGGTGATTTGAGTGAAAAATGTTGCTGATAGGGGTGGTTATTAGACCCGGAGCTGTAATGAACCGGTCTGTAGACACCGCCTTACAAATTCTCGCGCCATCGATATAGATACTGAACCAATGGCTTAATTGATGGGTTAGTGTCTTTGTGTCTGGGCGTATTTTTGCTTTTAAGATCCTTTCGCTTTTATTCGTTACGTCTGTGAGTTGTGATGAGTTTTCTAGTTGTAGGATAAAAGTGGAATTTGTAACTTTGCTTTCGTTTATTAATGGGCTCTAAGTATTAAAAAATATAACATTGTTTATGTAATTTCAGCTCATTCTAGGCATAAAAGTTTTTTGATGACGTAGAATTCGTCTTCTACGCTAATTACTTCAACAATAATAATAAAATTATTTGGTCACAGATGATATTAAATGAAATAGCGCAATACAGTTTAACAATATTTATTTTGTTTCATTCTTTTTTAAGGTTTTCTCTTTGAATCTTTAATGTCTGAATTTATTGCAATTAATTACCTAAAATGAATTTATTATCTTTGAAAAAATGAGTTGAAAATGAAGATTTATCTTCTAGGCTTGTTATTGTCCCTCTTCAAACCTCCCTAACCCTCAAACAAATTCACAATCAAATGATGCGTCACAAATTAAAACCACCTCAAGTAATATATTAATACATGCAAGATTAATGCGATGAGTCAAATACGTTCACTCTAATAACACCATTCCCCGCTGATGTTTCACTGTAATTATTATGGAAGCCATAATTATACTTGCTTGCATTTGACTCTGTTTAGCGCCTGCATTTTAACTTATAGCAATGACGCACCCATGTATATTTTTATGTAGCGCCTGATACTAATATTATAGCAAATATTGTCAAACTAAGCTAGAGGAGGCTTTAGATACCCTGTTTTCAAAGTAATGCAAGTAATTGGCCTCATCTTATAAAGTGATTTTGATTCGGTTTTAAAAATATTAAGAATACTAGTGGAAGTTAGTAAGGGAAATACTGAATTAAATGAATCTATGAAGTCTTTGTAGACTCATATGCCTCTGGCAATATTAAAGACTGATGAGTTGCATTTTTGCGGTTAACTTTACAAATTGGAAATCCAATTTAATCCTAACAAATTGAAACAAGGCTTTACTAAATGGTAACATGTGCACACAGGGGTAGAAAGATGATGATCAAAATAAAATATTCCCCTTACGAGTATAAACACGACAAACTGAATGACAGAGGTCCGATCCACTGATAATTATGCACCCCGCATTGGATGCAATTTTAAACATCAAGGCTTCTTCAAAGGGGCTGACAGCGGAATATTTGAATAGCGGGCGGCAGTGTTGAAACGCTGAACACATGCTGTGTTTGTGTTATTAGGAAAATTATGTGTCTTTATTCACATTGTGTTGGTTTTGAAGTAAATTTCTTACTAATTATATGAATGCCGTTAAAAGTTGAAGGAACGTGGGTTTTCATCAAATCACGAGTCCTCAGCTTCCGAAAATAGGTAAATAAAATCTACGAATTCACACATCCACACCATCCCGGCGCGAACCAAACGGTTCTCGAATTCGTTTTTGGGCCGCACCGTCAGGCTGTGGAATTGTTTGCCTTCTCACATGTTCCCTCCTTCCTACAATCCTGGGTCCTTCCGCCGTGGTGTGAAGAGGCACCTTAGCAGGCCGGCATAATTGTTTCCATTGGCATGGGACTGCCGTCCGATGCCAATGGATACTCTGCCTGGGCGGCATTGGCACTTACCATCAGGTGCAATGCCAACACTACGCCAGGCCATGAGGCGGGTGTGAGGGCGGGACAGTCTCCTATAAAAAAAAATCTCATCAGACACTGGTTTGTTGCAAATCACCATTTGGACGGGAGAAAACTGATGATAACCATTAATATTGTGAACCAAGAACTGGTAAGGCGAAAACCAAAGCTAGGTTCTTTGCAGGTCTTTGAGAATGATAAGGATCAAAACGCCAACTGAAATTTCATTTTCACAAACAGTAGATATCAGATATCCTATGAAATATTGACGAAAAGAAGATGCAGCACAACGTAGCAGGAATTATTAGAAGTGCAAATAAATACAGAGTAGAAAATTCTAATTGCTATGATAAAATGGCAACGCTAGAATAAATTTATATTAATATCGCTGGATAATCCCTGACTAAGTACATGAATAGTAATATCAGGCGTATGCAAAATTAAATAAATAAATAACACCCAACAATCTCATACATAGTCTTGACCACACTATGATCGAGTCTGGTGTCGTGGGTATCAGAAACTATGAGAGGCTTTTCGGTCTCAACACCCAGGCCTGGAAGAATTGCAGGGCCGCACAAACATTTCTCTCGATCGAACTCGCGGTCTCTCGTTTCACAGGCGGTGTCTAACCAATTGTACCACGGAAACTATGAAATTCAATGATATTCAGGTCATTAAAATCAAATGAGTAGTTTAGACGCTACGCTGAAATATTGATACATTCACACACACTCATAAACCTAAGGCTGCGGGTTTGATCCCCGAACAGAGACAAATATTGGTGTGATCCACAGGCATCTGTTTCGGGTTTGGGAGTTTGTGAGACCCCAAAGTCTCTTGTAGTTCCTGAAACCCACCACACAAAACTTGATCTTAGTGTGGGATCAGCAAGCTTACCATGACCGTTGTATCAGCGATTCAATTCCGATGCAATTCAATTTAGGTGAACATTTTGTTTCGTACCTTGCACTATGTTTGTGACTGTTGGGTGTATTTATTTATTTTATTTATTTATAGATAATGTTGGCTTTTTGACGCACTCAGTACAAAAAGGTACTTTCCACATTCTACCCAAAAATATGCATTGTTTATGAGAGTAATATTACTTAAGCGATATTCGTAACGTGTTTATACAGTGGTGGGTGATCATAAAGAATTGACGCAAACATGACAAGCGACGCGGTCGGCACTCGCCCGGGGCCCGTCACTTGATCGCTTAAATATTCATACGGTGTGTGTAGTGGGCTATGAAACACGAGTTTTGACGTGACAACGTCTTAAATTAGGTTGCGGCTGGGAGTCACTTATGAAAAAGTGTAACGCCCGGTAACGTTACGATGAGTCACCGAACGAGAGAGAGGCCCGCCGAATGCCTTGCGTCTCTCTCCCACTCAACTATGATCGGTCTGCCGCGCGCGCAGCACTAGAGAATTAGGCGCATTGAATCGGCGCATGCTTGTGTCTCTGTCTTTGTCTTTCTCGAACGTTCTTGGCGTTGGAAAAACAAGAAAGCGTCACAATACAAGTTCACACGTGTGGTTAAAGTATCGTCAGCTGTGTCTGTAGTGAAAATATGGAGTGCTTAGATTCGTCATTTATCATTTACAACAACTACAACAATAAAGGTAAATAATTGTACACTGATATTTCATTATCGTAAACTATGATTGATTGATTAATTGTTAGATTGACACAAAAGTTGAGAAACTGAGTTTATAGGTTATGTCATACTATTGATAAATGTTGATAGTGTTTTAGTAAACAAAATATATTTCTATAGTTAAAATTTGTGCAATTCTTATTTTCATTCAATTCCTTGTTCCTATTGTGCAATTTAATTATATTCATATCAATAAATATTCTACCGAGAAAAAGACGTTGTCACGTAAAATCTTCGCCCGTAAAACCGACTTTACAGGCAACCATTTTGTAGTCACTTAAACTACCACCCGGCTTCGTATTCAGTAGCACCCTTGATATACCCGGTATTTATCGATATTAAAAAGGCCTGCATTGAAGGCAGTGTGATATAGTACGGTATAAATGAAAAAAAAAGGTGAAGGAAAATAACATGAGAAAACTTGCATACCATAGCGATTCTTTTTATTTTTATTGCAATGAATGGCGAGACGAGCAAGCCGTTCGCGTGCTGGTAGGTGATACGACCACTCATAAACAGTAGCAAAATTCCATTGCGCTAGCCATCCTGAGACATAAGATGTTAAGTCTCAATATGTCCAGTAGTTACTCTGGCTACAATGTCCTTCAAGCCGAAACACAACAGTGCATTTACACTGCTGCTTCACGGAAGAAATAGACATCGTGGTGGTACCTACCCAGATGGCCTCTCACATACGAGAGACCTTCCACCAGTAAAACCATTTATAAGAATTTCAATGCTGTGCAAGTCCGCCTACCCGTACCTACTAGGCCAGCGTGGTGGACTATATGGCCTAACCACTCTCAATCGTACTCTCGATGGTAGAAGACGCCCGTGCCCTGCAGTGGGACGTATATGGGCTGATACAGATAACTCAGTTGACTTTTTTTACTAGCAACAGGACCTGATATTTTCCGAACTATCAAGTTATAAAAGTTCAAATCAAATCCATTCTGTAGGCTTTAAATTTCGACTTCGATTGTGAAATAAGATAAAGAAAAAATCTGTCCAGCTGCCCACTATGACCACTTACATATAAATCAAGGCTTACCTACCCCTCGCAGTAATGAGCGCGATTATTTTTGAATGGATCATGGTCGAGGTATGAACTAATTATTATCCAAAATAAAAAACGTGTGCTGCTGTATGCTTTAGCCCTTTACGTTAAACTTTTGACGTCAGGAACCGGAGGTGTTCCGGAAAAAAACATTCAAGGAAAACCTTTAGCCTGAAAATTCATGGCACCATCATAGTACGCCACGTTGTACTAGACATAGATAAATATCTTTATGCCTTTTTACATAATACAATAAACTACACAATCTATACAATCCGCTGTCTTCGTGGCCACAATTTTCACTAACAACTCTACATACTAAAGCAAGGTAAAATGGTTTAAATACATTAGATTCTTTCCTAAGAAGCACGATGTAAACAATTAGTGCTCGAATTTCTCTAGAAAATTATAGGGGAAGATGTAATTAAGTATTCAAGGATATCGCTACTTATTTAAAATAAATATACAATACAAAACAGAAAAAGAACGTACCATTGGCTGTCTTATCGCTAAGGCAATTTCTTACAGAAAACCAAGAGATGGATAAACCTATATATTTGGGCTGACATAATGAATTACATAATAAAATACAATAGATACCTATCATGGTGGAATGTGATAGTAACTCACCTTTGTGTCGTCGAATTTTGAATTTGTACTGTACTGTATCAGCCCATATACGTCCCACTGCAGGGCACGGGTCTCCTCTACAAACGAGAGTACGACTGAGAGTGGTCAGGCCATTTATAGTCCATCACGTTTTCATACACCACGCACTTTGAACTTGGAATATTTTAGTCTACCTTAAGGAGTTACGAACAGACAAGAATAATTGTATTTTTGTGAATATAATTATCTTTATGGAGATAGTCTATTCTGTTTGAATTGCAGTGACCAGCTGGTGATGTGTGGTCACTTTATGAACTAAAAATAAAACTTAAAACCGCCTCAATTTTAATCACAACCAAGCATATTAAGCCAAACTAATTTTCAAACAAAACCAGCGAAAAATCCCTGTGATTTATAGTTCCGATCGGATCCGTGTCTGCAATAAACGAGTTTTTTCAAATCCGAAATGAAATAGAGCTGTCGGGCGGGCGGCCTTTCATCTATCTTCGGCCAATATTTTTTGACCGTGGCAACCTCAGAGCGTTCGCAGACTATTCGCTGTGACAGACCCGATTGCCTGCAATGACCGACACGTGGGAATATGTGGGCTCAGTTATATTGGTTGGATGCGGCATTCAAGTATTACTTTGGATAGGCTGAATCCAATAGTCCTGAATTTGGTGATAAAATTTTGTTGTAGTAAATATAGAAGCAGAAATTGGTTTTTGGTTTCCTTCAGTAAGTGAACTAAAACAAATAATACATATTTCCTGGTTCTTTATAGTACCGCACTCGAACGTCTTAAACGGAAGGGGAAGTCTTCATACTTGTTAGTTAGTTACTAATTATCAATAACTTATACTATAAGAAATAAATTTGTTGTCCTGAACTAACAATATTCGCATTTTATACATCTACTAAACATTTAAAGGTTGTCTAGAAGCAATCGCTGACTGCCGTAGGACCTCTGTTTGTTACACATATTTCAACAATTTTTTTTTTATTTGTGATAATTATTTGTATGCTGTACATATAATTAATTATTTATAAATCTAATCTAATATTATAAAAAGTTTTTTAATGGCCTTAAATAAGCTCTGCAACTACATGACCAATTTGAAAAATTATTTTACCATTAGAATTCTACATTGTCGCTGATGAACATAGGCGATAGAATGTTTTCAATCACCGCACCCTAAAACGGTGAAGGAAAACATCGTGAGGAAACCTGCATACCATAGCGATTTATAAGAATTTCTATGGTATGTAAGTCCACGGACCCAAATTAGGCCAGCATGGTGGCCCATAAGGCCTAACCACTCTCAATCGTACTCTCGATTGTAGAGGAGGCCCGTGCCTTGCAGTGAAACGTATATGGGCTGATACAGTATTTAAAAAAAAGTCATAGCAAATATGTCATTAGAAAATACCTCATCAAATTCATAGAAGTTGCTTCTTCACTCGTTTACAATGCAGCGGAGTACACATGGCGTAGCTACGTGCCGTGACGCGCGGCGCGCAACATGCATGGTTCCGTACAAATAAATACTACATATCCCTTTAAGGAAAATAGGGAATAGCGTGGATTTACTGCATTGCACCTGGTGGGGATAGTGCTCTCCATGTTTGACTGTATGTAGGTACGTAATGGTGTATGTAGAAATTTTATAAATCGCTTTGTTATGCAGGATTCCTCTCGATGTTTTCCTTCACCGTTTTAGTGCGTGGTAATTGACTATAAATACGCACATAACTCCGAAAAGTCAGAGTCATGCCCTGGGATTCGAACCCGCGACCACCGTGAACATGTTGGCAGTCGCATCTAGTCTGTTTACCAACAGGCCACCACGCACTGGTAACTGGCACGCACGTAATGGTGTATGCTTATTTAATTATGATTGCATTTTTTACTGTCCAAGAATAACGAGATAAGCAGTGGGGTTACTTTATACTTCGACACAAAGTTTCAATGTTCGGACGTTAACGTACACATATTAAATGATAACGAGTTTTCTACTTTTATCAATAAATACTATTCTCTATGAAACCTTTTATATTTATCGAACTTGGTCTAAAATCACGACGTACGATACGAAAATTTTGTTTTGATTGTATTTAGTCATATTCGTACAGTTTTACGTGCGATGTTTAAAATTTAGTCGACGTTTCGGACTACAGAGTAACCCCCTTGGTCTTTCGCATGTAAACATGTCCATAAACAGGAGATACAAAACTAAAAATTTAATATAACTTGTCAACTGTTGCTAAGAAATATTGTGTCAAGTCTCATAATACCCCTCAATTTCATTGCCCATATCCTTCAAAGTGGAAAACACAAATGCTTACATAGCTGTGCTTAACGGAAGGTATAGTCGAAGCGGCAATAAATCTACCTTAATGGACTTTTTTCTAAGGAGACCCTATCACCTAGTAATTTCCTTACTTTTGACATGTTATTTTTACCAAAAAATAAAGCTAGGACCTCAGCATCCTGTCAAGATATAATACTTTATACTAGTTATCAGTACCTATCACAGTTTGCAAGATTTCTTACAAGACCAAAACGCGAAACGTATTTTGAAAGACAACAGTCCCCATATCTCTTGATACAACCACTAAATCAATCGAACGTCAAAGCATCTCTAAACAAAAAGTCGCAGCAGATATGTGAGTAAAATATGACGTGAGATACCAATGGGCATATGACCGCGGCCACAAATTGAAAGCCGGTTCATCTCCATACTTCACGTGGCCCGCGGCGTGTCTCGTAAACTGCAATGCGGATGCGGCTAATACCATAAACATTCCCTCACATTGTACGGATGTTTTGACGATTTTCGACAATTACTGAATAGGGATACAGGTCCTGTATTAAAATGATTCACGGGTAGACAAATACAGCTTCACAACTATAATGCGCTTTGGAATTAATGCAGAGTCCTTGGTATTATGGATGCATAAAATATTTGAGATTTTTTGTATCAGTTTTAGTTTGTTTTTATAGTTATTTTAATAGATTATACAGTGTTGGTAGCGGCATACGCTTATGACAACTCAGGGTGAAAATACTTGGAGAAGGCCTACGTTTCCTAATAGACTTATTAAAATAAAAACCAACTAAAAATGTTGTAGATTCATTATAAAATCCCTAAAACCAAAAATGACAATATAACGGTCCCACAACAAATTCAAATGTTTTTTTTATTGCAATGAATGTCGAGACTATAATGCATCGCCTGATGGTAAGCGATAAGATAGCTCATAAACAGTAGCAGAACTAAACAACGCCTTAAATTACAAAGCAATGCTTGGGATTCCACTGCGCTTGCTATCCTAAGACATAATATATTAAGTCTCAATATGTCTAGTAGTTACTTTTGCTACAATGTCCTTCAGTCCGAAACACAACAGTGCATTAACACTACTGTTTGTCGGGAAAAATAGACATTGCGGTGGTACCTACCCAGGCGGCCTCTCACATATGAGAGACCTACCAACAGTTAGGCTGTGTACCCGCGTAATATTCCTCCATTTAAAAAGTCCTTATTTATCCAGTGCGGGTAGGCAAACTATCAGATCGCCTAAGGCTAATTGCTATCACATTTATTCTAATTAACTCCACTTGGCTCCTTGCCCATACGACGATACGCTGGAAAAAACCTTTTTGCAGTAATTATTTCTATTTTTTAAGCGAGGTCATGCTCTATTTGAACATATGGTGGTTTTACAATGTTCCGAGGCTGATAATGCTATTTTAACGTGAAAGAGGAACATTTTTTTTCATTCTAAAATGGTATTAATAGGGTAAGATACGAATGTGCATAAGCCCATATGCGTCCAACTACACGGCACGGGCGTCATCTACAATAGAGACTACGATTGAGAGTGGTTTGGCCATATAATGCACCACGTACCACTAATACCTCAGTCCGCTCCATGACCATGAAAGCTGTAAAGTAATCGAAACGTCAGGGAGTCAAAAGATGGAAAAATCAAACCAAACCCACGACAAAATTCGCTGGAAAACTTATTTCAATTAAAAACATACTTTAAAAACACTTCTTCTAAGGTGAATAAATAATATGAGCCTAACATTTAAATGCTGAACTTAATTTAATGACTTTACTACAGCTAAGCACAGGCCGGCTCTATGAATGGAAGAAGTTAGGCCGTCCCGTACTCTGACCTAGTGCGGTCGGCAGACTTCACATAACTTGGAGATTCTTGGGGAGAACTAAGACCTTTGTTAGGCCATTCAAACCTGCACCACGACTGCTGACTCCAGCTGCATATAACCGGTAGAACTCAAACTCAGAGTGCGTAATTATCTTATTCGGAAATGAACTGCACAGATCCAAGTTTAAAGTAAAGCAGAGCTAATAAGTTTAAATTTTCTGGGAAATATATTCGGAGCTAAGTATAGCTCGCTCATTTTAGTGATAAAAAAATTAGTAATAATCTACATACCTACATAAAAAAAATATGTGAAGTTATTATATTTATTTCTAAGGATGGCGAGCGCAGTGCTCTCTCAGCGCAGAGAGAGCCAAGCATTTGTTTGTAATTAATGGTGTTGCTTAGATTATGAAAATGACATAATATTCTCGCCACTCATTGCAATAACAAAATATATAATAATGACATATTATTATTAGTTCACGTCAGTAAATACTTTATCTGGAATCCACTGCGATTATAGTCATTGAGAGCGTTGCTTTCTAATTTCAGAATAAATAAAATAAAAAAAAAACAAAACAACAAAGAATGTAACAATAAAAAAAAGCCATAATAACTGCATAAATCTGGGGGCACGGCAGTGCCCCCTCCAAGTCAAGCTAAAAAGCGGCACAGCCGTACTATCCTTTTCTCGAAGCAATTCAGACCATTTTCAACCCCCCATAACTTCGTTGTGGTTAAAGCAAGAAGCCTGAATTTTCAGTTACTAATTAGGCATTGTGTAAACACGGTATATTTAAAATTTCATTCAATTTGAACCAGTAGTTTAAGAATTATAACTTGTCAAACTTTCGCAATTTTGTCACTCACTGACTGACTGACCGATCATCAAAAGTCTAAGGCACTTCTAGCAGACATAGAACCTTCAAATTTAGAATATAATTAGTGTTTAGTGTCTAAAGTAAGGAAAAATTCAAACATTTCATAATTTCTGTCTAGTTTTCTAGATACACCAACTGCGTGAATAACTTTGTAATCTCATATAAATGTATAGGATTACAAAGATACATTTGCAGTTAATGATTCGTTATACCCGTATATAATGGAATAATAGTTGTAGATTGGTATCTATATATATTATATATGAGGCATAACAGGAGGGGGGTATAAAGAGGGAAAGGGTGTATTCAGCCCATTAAACTGTACAACATTCCTCTAGAAAACATGACAAAGATAACCTTGCAAATAAATAGACTAAATAGCTCGAAAACAATCACCATGAAAGAAATATATATAATATAGACAGAATAATCAAATCCGCTATATTTGTGATAAATTGATACCTACAAAAATAAGAAAAAAACATAAGACAGAGGCTTTAAGAAAAATCATTATATTATATTCTATAAATAAAAAGTACCGAAAAGGAATAAAGTAGGACTCTACAAAAAGACGTCAGATCCCATCAAAAACATCCTGTAAAAAAATTCCAAGTCTCGCAGCTCAGTTTTTCTACCTCAAAAAGTTGTGAGATCCATGTAATACCAAGTCGATTAATTTATTTAGTCCTTGATTAAGGGACGTTCTGTATAAAGTGATTACGTAAGTTATTATCATATCAATATTAAAAATTATTTACGTTTTAAATAAATAGATCGACTTGGCCAGTAGCATTATGCATAAATTGTACGATACATTATGTTTTCATGCGATGGCCAAGTCGATCTATTTATTTACAATCACTTTATACAGAACGTCCCTTAATCAAGGACTAAATAAATTAATCGACTTGGTATTACATGGATCTCACAACTTTTTGAGGTAGAAAAACTGAGCTGCGAGACTTGGAATTTTTTTACAGGATGTTTTTGATGGGATTATAGTTAACATGAGCTTTCATTAGGTTTCGTAAAAAAACATCACGACGAACTAAATTTGTATTTTCCATAGCACAAAGGGACAAGCCATGTCGAAAGTATAGAAAGGCAAGAGCACACAGAAGCACGTCATAATGACTAAAAATTAAATTAAACATTCCCTAAAACGCGTGTTTTCTGTAAAATTTCAAGTGACCCCTGGGAGAGGTAATTTCTCATGGCCCGTATTAATAATTGCGAGATGATATAATAAAGCAGGTAGATTTGAACGCAGATTACGCGTAATAACACCGTAATAAATATCCCAAAGCCACTCGGAGCAGACCCTTGAGTTAGTGCCCGAAACGGTGGGTGAGGTGTGAGGGATGAGCGATTAGCGGTAGTAAAAAAACTACAAGACTTTTTATAATACCTTTAGGTAAATAGGCGGAAATCTGTATATGTATTTAGTAATATAGTTGAGTAAATTGAATTACTCAACGGAGCCCTTGCAAAAACTTACCGGTGCATGGACTGTTTAGTAAGGTATCAGCCCATATACGGGCCTCCGCTAGAATCAAGAGTTCGATTAAGAGTGATTAGGCTAAATAGTCCACCACGCCGGCCTAGTGCGGGTTAGCGGACTTTGAATACCATCGAAATTCATAAAAATCATTATGGTATGCAGGGTTCCTCACGACATAAAGAATAAAATTTTCTAGATACAAAAATTAATTAGATTAATTAATAACACAACATAATTATTCACTGGTGGTAGGTCTCTCATATCTGAGAGGCCACCTGGGTGGGTACCACCGCATTTTCTATTTCTCCCTTTAAACAGCAGTATAAATGCACTGTTGTGTTTCGGATTAAAGGACATTGGATTCAGAGTAACTACTGGAAATAATATTGAGACTTGTCCACCACCTTATGTCTCAGGATGATGAGCGCAGAGAAAAAAGCATTGCTTTATAATCCAAGGTGTTATTTGGTTCTGCTACTGTTTGTAAGTATCGTATCGCTTACTATCAGGCGAACGACATACTCGTCTCGACATTCATTGCAATAAAAAAAATACATACAAAGACTTCTACCCGCTGCCGCTTATCCCTTACGGCACTGTCTCACCTCCTCAGGCCGGGCCAACACGATAATTTACCTCGTAATTAGCACTCTTCGTATTCCAACAAAAATGTCCGCATTATTTCCACTGTTCAAGTATTTTTTTATTTATAACAAACCCCCCTCGCTTTACTTTGTCTAAATGAGGATCTCTTGACCCGTTTAATTTCACAAATTTTAATTTAAATATAAAATGATAATTTTGTAATTGAGGTGAAAGTTACTTTGCAGATGGTTAAAATACAATACTTAACAATCATATTATAATACAAGAGGTTTGCTTTTAAAACCCCGCACAAAAATGTTATTTCTGATAATCGGAATCATAATCAGAAATCATTTATTTGCACAATTCATAATATGATAAATAATAATCAATAAACGAATAGTTGCAGTGCATTATACCATGTGGCGCGCAAAAATCATTATGCCGTGAACTTAACAGTTAAACTAATATTGTTATACAAAATCAAATTAGAATTAAGTATAAACTAAGCAAGCGGAAAATCTACAAAAATATATTTGGTTTGAATATGAAATATTTGAGACCAAACGTATCTCTTATCATCTTACTGTGAAGTCAAGACTATGTATGCGACTGATGAGTATATTTAATATTATTTGTTATCTCGCTTGGAACGCTCATCTAGACGAATTATTTGGCCATGACAAATAGTCGACTTACATGGCAAGCTCTGTTGATAAAACACAATTTCATGATAACTGAAATGACTTGTTTTGAATTCAGGATGCGGATGAAATCCAATAATTTCATCCATATAATTACGTCAAATACAATTAATTATGTACAACACTATTATTTATTATAGATACCTACATACATAAACTTATAACTTTTTACGCTTCCAGGACATAATGCTACCATGTTTCGTATTGTGTTCCATCTCACAATGTAGGGGACGAGCCTATCGCCATATAACCCACAAATTCTTGACTTCGGGCTGACAGTAGAAAAATCCAATATCACCCTGTCTGACCCGGGATTCGAACCTGAGACCTCAGGGTTATAATCGTACTTTAGTACAACTGCGCCACCGCAAACAATAGTCTTTTAAAAGAACTGATATCACAAATTTAAAAACAGTGTTACTTTAATTACAAAACCTTATCATATCTCAAATCTGAAGATTTTTCCGTAACATATTAATAGATTACCGAAAACTAGAAAGCATTGACGTCAAACAAAAACTAGTGACTCCTTCCTGCATTGTTTTTTGTGCATTATGGATATTGTCAATATCATTCGACGCATTTTCTTCAACCAAAGTGTTGAGTAAATGAGCTAATCAGTCAAAAATAGTTGCAACAATTGCCCGTGTAATTTTAAATTACTTTGCAGTTATGATGCAGTGCACAAAATAAGGTCCCACTGTTTATACCTCCTTTACAATAGACGAGGGTTCAAATCTTAGTAATCAAGCGGCCAGCAGACTCAAAACGCCGCAATGGATTTTGCATGCTTTAGGGCTTTTTATAAGAACGTCAAAAGATGCAGGTTACCTTACAACATTGTTAATATGAGCGATAATAAGTTCTCATATACGCATCACTTCAAAAAGTCAGAGTATACATCAAGTTCAAATATCCGACCTTTAAATCCATCTAAGTCACACCGATCGTTTACTAAGTAAACTATAACTTAATTAGTTACTTTATCATCCCCAAACCAATTACTTCAAGATAAATAACTTATTCAAAAAATCGCTTATAAATACAGGAAACTGTAAAACGCAGACTGCAAACGGCTGAACACGAACCGATAAAGTTTGTTTTTAAAGTATAAATTATTTTAATGAGCGCAGCGGAATATGAAATGCCTCGTGACTCCTTGTATTGCTTACATTAAACTATTTTGTAAGCGTACGCTCCACTGCCAGTGGACAGCTTTCATGAAATAACACTTTCCACTTGAATTTATAAATTAAAGGATGAAAATAATTCACTTTTAGGATGCAGGTGTTGTTATTACTCCAAGACGTCTGATGAAATTATGATTCCCTTAACAATATTTAAGAAACATTCATTAGTGAGTGTGTTAGTAGATATAATTAGCTAAGCATACGAATAAAGTTTAACTTTGTTCTGTATCTGTATCAGCCCATATACGTCCCATGCAGGGCACGGGCCTACTCTACAATCGACAGTACGATTGAGAGTGGTTAGGCCATATAGTCCACCACGCTGGCCTAGTGCGGGTTGGCGGACTTACATACCATAGAAATTCTTATGAATCGCTATGGTATGCAGGTTTCCTCACGATGTTTTCCTTCACCGTTTTAGTGCGTTCTAGCTTACTACTTTGTTCTAGCAATACAAAAATATGAAGAACAAATATGCATATAAGGGCTACCGAGTAAATTAACGGCTGTACTCAGAGACAGTTAATGTCAATTAAACCGTTCCTTAGTAAAGATTTTGTATGTAAAATCTAAACTAAGTAATGATTTCATTGACATTAATTGTCTCTGAGTTTTTTTTTTATTGCTGTGAATGGCGAGACGAGCATACCGTTCGCCTGATGGTAAGCGATACGACCGTTCATGAACAGTAGCAGCACCAAACAACACCTTGAGTTACAAAGCAATGCTTGGCATTCCACTGCGCTCGCCATCCTGAGACATAAGATGTTAAGTCTCAATATGTCCAGTAGTTACTCTGGCTTCAATGTCCTTCAATCCGAAACACAACAGTGCATTTGAACTGCTGTTTGACGGGAGAAATAGACATTGCGGTGGTACCCACCCAGGCAGCCTCTCACATAGGAGAGACCTACCACCAGTACAAAGTGCGGCAGTAAGTTCTTATTTTAAATGTTTTAAGTGATTGATATAATTATAAAGAAAGGTTTTTTACAAATCATTATCAGGTTAATTTTTATAAGCATTTAGTAAAACAGTATAATATATTTGACTAAATTTATTTCATGTATGCTTGCGTGCCAAAAAAATACAAAATAAATATACAATAATTTATTAAATAACAATATTACTTACATAATACAGATCAAACTAAACACAATGAGTCCAAACACTTAGAAACTGGTCTTGCCGAAGATGAAGTTTCCAGGAGCACTGGCATCATCGGTGGTGAAGTATTCCTTGAAGAGACCCTGGAACTCAGCCCAGGAGACGGAGCCCTTGCCAGATGCCATCTTTTGGAAGGCGCTAACAGCCTCGTTCTTGTCCAGACCGAAGGAAGCGTAGACGGAGGAGAACTCCTCACTATCGATGGATCCATCGTTGCTGGCGTCCTCCAATTGGAAGATGAACTTGCAGTACGCGTTTTGCCACTCCGAAGGGCTCTTGGAGTAGTTGTCCCACAGGGTGATCCACTCTTCCTTAGAAACTTGGCCGTCATTGTTGGTATCAGCTTTGCTTAAACCTTCCCATACAGCGTTCAGGGCAGACTCCACCTCCTTGTACTTGGCGTCTCCTGCCTTCCAGCCCCTGGACTGAGTGATCCTGGTGATGGCCATGTCGAAGTCGCTCTTGTCGATGGTGCCACTGCCATTAGTGTCGAAGAAGGCAGTGAACACGTGAAGGAGCTTCTTAGTTCTGAAGTCGGAAACCATGGTTGCTTCTGATCTGACTGATGGTGTGTCCGTATGGTAGATAGTTTATATAGCTCCTCAAATCTCCGTTGATAGTGGTTATCAGTGATTCTTAGACTCCAGTGTAAATAATGACGCAAGTTACTTATCAGATCACAGTAACTGCATTGCAGATTTATGCGCCAATGATAACTGATTCATCATAGGCTTACTCATGAATACAAATTAATAATCTTACTTAGTTATTAGGAGTGAGAGATATACTGATTGGGTGGTAGTTGTTTCGAAGCCAGGGCTCAATTTTCACTTTAGAAAGGTATGAGTTCATTTGGCTTATTAATTATTGTGATTCGGTTTAACTATGAAGAAAAACATTGTAAATAATTATTTATTACATATGTAATAAATAGCACCCAATAGTCACATACATACTCCTTACCCCACACCAAGATCGGGTCTTGTGAAGGAACTACGAGAGACTTTACGGTCCCACAAACACCCAGACTGGAAAGAAATATTATTAAAAGCATTTTTCTCTAACCAACTGCGCCACGGAGACTGTCATAGTAATCTACGAGTATTTCAATGGGTTGTGAAGTTCACAAGCCGAAAGAAGAACGTGGTTTCATTCAAGACTATAAATTACTTACAGGGCTTGAGGGATGGACTGGGTTTATCAAGACACTAACCAAATAAGAAAGTGGTGCGATATTTGTTTTTGTACAGACACTGCCCGATATACATGAAAATCTAGAACCCATCACAGAAACTGATGCTAATACATAGTCATTGGGCTCAGTATGAATAAAAACTGTGTCGAGGAACAACAGTGGCCTAAACACTGTCAATCGTACTCTCGATTGTAGAGATCTTGCAGTGGGACGTATATGGACTGATACAGATACAGATCAAGAAGAGACTGGTGGTAGATCTCTCTTATATGAGAGGCCGCCTGGATAGGCACTAACACAATATCTATTTCTCCCGCCAAACAGCAGGGTAAGTGTACTGTTGTATTTCGAACGACATTGTATCCAGAGTAACTACTGGACATATTAAGACTTAACATCTTATGTCTCAGGATGGCGAGCGCAGTGGAATTCCAAGCACTGCTTTGTTATTCATGGTGTTGTTTGGATTTGCTGCTGTCCATGAGCTGTTGTATTGCTTACCATCAGGCAAATAGCATGCTCGTCTCGCCAATCGATGTAAAAAAAAGACGATACTTCTAATTTCGAAAGTCCCTCATTGAGGTGCCAAACCATTAATTGTATTCCATAAATCTTGGCGGTGTCGCTATTATTTTATCAGTAAACATATCAAGAAATTCACAATCAATTTGCGTACATAGTCGCGTCAGGTAATAGATAAGATCTTATTATATATAATATGACTAATGTTTGAATTGTGTTTATTTCAATGACATCATACTGGTACACATTTTGTTTATACCGGCTCCTAACGCTGTTTGTAAGAAGATGATCGACAAAATATGGCGTGTTCCATAGCACACTAAAAATATGTGCTCAGGTAAGTCATTATACATAAAGCTCAGTGGCACAATCTATTTATTAGTTAAGACTTTATGAGATTCAAAATTCATTAAATTTTACTTTACCAACTGCCACACCTCACGACACAGTGAGCTCCTTCTGTGTACATGGGAATGCAAAAACTAACAATTTTTTAACTTCACTTTTTAATTTAATTATTGTAGTTAAATTGTAACAGTCACAGAGCGGATGACTAATACGTCAGTCCGCCCCGTGACCACGAAAGCCATCGAAGCAATCGAAACATCGGGAAGTTAAAACATGTAAAATATTATCCAAATCCGCGATAAAATTCGATAATAACATGCATCAGCCCATATACGCCTCACTGCAGGGCACGAGCCTCCTCTACAATCAATAGCACGATTGAGAGTGGTTAGGCCATATAGTCCACCACGCTGACCTAATGCGGGTTGGTGGACTTACATACCATATAAATTCTTATAAATTGTTATACACATAGTATGCAGGTTTCCTCACGATGTTTTCCTTCACATTTTTAGTGAGTGGTGATTGACTTTAAATATACACATGAGTATGAAAAGTCAGAGGTGTGCCCTGGGATTCGAACTCGCGGCCACCGTGAACATTATGTGCAGCTGCGTCCGTTTACCAACAGGCTACCACGCACTTAATATTTTTAATTCAATTTAGTTCAATAAGTAACATCATAATACCGGGTATATCAAGACTGCTACCGAAAACGAAGCCAGGTGGTAGTTTTAGTAACTATAAACATAATGCAACTAAAAATTTCGCAAAGAAACGCGACAATTTTTTTTTTGTAATTTTTAAATATCATCATTTTTGGGTGGTAAATCTAGTTTTTGATAAAATAATAATTTAAACGATTTTATACCTTAGAGTCTTTATAAATAAAAGGGTATACACTATTATTTTAGGAAAAAAAATGTATTTACCACCCAAATACGACAATATGAAAAAAATAACAAAAAAAAATCGTCGCTTTTTTTGCAACATTTCCTGTTGCATTGTGTCTGAAGTCGCTTAAACTACCACCCGGCTTTGTTTTCGGTAGCAGTCTTGATATACCCTGTATATAGCATAGTGGGCTATAATTCCCTCTCTAAATACTAAATGGCTTAATTTACCACCATATTCAGTGTCTTTTGTTCCGGGTCTGAGTGTTATGAAAGTAAAAGGTTCTACGCCTATTTACCAATAATGCTAAATGCTCAATTTTATCTTTATTGCTTAAGACCAACATAAAAAAAATACAACATTTTGAATACATAGGAGCTATTGTAGTTAAAGAAAAAGTAATGTAATCTTCAATTTTGAAAGAAATACTGTATGCAACTTATCTAGCTAAAATTATATGAACTTGTAATTCATTTTGAGCTCTAAATCTCTTGCACCAGATGATAACCTAAGAAAACATTTTCAAACGCTCTTACAAGTGCTATGGCAACAGCAAACTGTTCCCATTTCACATAAGTAGCAAATAAGTAAATACACGCAGTATTTTCATGATATTCTTTTTTATCTTCAAATAAACAAACATCACTCACGTAGTGATCTTTTAATGCAATGCACGGATTCTTCATCAGATAAGAATGTTTTTTATTTATTTACCTTTTATTTACATTTGGTGCTACAAACACGGACGCGTTTCTCCCGATGATAAGAAACAGTTTTTCTATTGAAATATAACTTATTTGCGCATTTTATCGCGGATTTGGTTTAATTTTTACTTCCTTACATTTCGATTACTTTACAGCTTTCATGGTCACGGGGCGGATTTTTGTATTTCGAAAATAAATATTGCTATAGTTATTAAATATTACACTATCATAAAACTTTAATATAATGTAATTTTGACAGTGTTATTGTATAAAAGCTGAATTTTATATGTGTTATTAAGGCACCTGTAAACAAATATTTATTTATATGAAATATGTGCGCAATGTGGCCATAGGCTCGTACCCTATCACATGGTGGGATGGAAAGTATAAGGCGAAAGTGGTAGTCCTGGTTGCACCTCTGCTTACACCTTCGGGAAAGAGGCGAGCCTTTATGTATGTATTTATGTTTATTTCAGTATATTGGTATACAATCAAATATCGCTTTGGCTACAAAAATAATTCTGTATCAGCCCATATACGTCCCACTGCAGGGCACAGGCCTACTCTACAATCGAGGGTACGATTGAGAGTGGTTAGGCCATATAGTCCACCACGCAGGCCTAGTGCGGGTTGGCGGACTTACATACCATATAAATTCTTATAAATCGCTATGGTATGCAGGTTTCCTCACGATGTTTTCCTTCACCGTTTTAGTGCGTGGTGATTGACTATCAATACAGTACATGACTCCGAAAAGTCAGAGGTGTGCCCTGGGATTTGAACCCGCGACCACCGTGAACATGCTGGCAGCCGCGTCTGGTCCGTTTACCAACAGGCCACCACGCACTTCACCATAAGGAATACTTGAAAGTTAAATCCCATAAACGTGCAAGAATACATTAAAGACCATTGATGAAGCAAAAAAAGGATATTGGAATCGTACTACTAGGCGATCTGTTGGATTCTACAAATCGCCTAGTTGGAGACTGTCCCGCCCTCACACCCACCATTGTAACTCTTGTTAGCCAGAATATACAGTGGCATGCATTATAATGTCACCGAGCATTGAAGCTCGCCGAGTCTCCGATCTCTAACTTGTCTTTACCCGCGCCGAAATTAATCCGAAACAGATCGCTTAGTAGTCAGTTAAATTGAGTCAGATATGACTTACAGCCGCTGCCAATAAACATTCCCAATCCAAAATTTACCGTTTGAGATTGACAGCTCAATCTTTTTTCTGATACTATATTGCCAATAATCAATCTCAGTATAAAAAAAACTATGGCAACATGGTAAATGACAAATCAAAAAGTAGAAAACAATCCAGATTGACTTCAATCAAATTTTTTCGATTGATTATTGGCATCGGCCGTAAGTGGATTTATTTTTGTTAAATATTAATTTCAAACAAGGTTGTACATTTTAAAAATAAGAATATCTTATAAGTAATACAATATAACAAAGAAATAGGATAAAATTAAAGTCTAACATCCAAGAAAAAAGTTAACTTGTGTCCTGGTTAGCGCGTGGATAAATAGACGTAAAGCAATGCAGTGATACACAATATCAAGATCTAAGTGGTGTTGCTGTTGTGTGGTGACAGTCTCGGTGGCGTAGTTAGTTTGAAGCCGCCTGTGAAACGAGAGGCCGCGGGTTCGATTTCCGCACCGAGACAAATATTTGTGTGAACCACAGGCATTTGTTTAGAGTCTGGGTGTGTGACCGAAAAGTCTCTCGTAGCTCTGAAACCCACGAGATAGGACTCGATCTTAGTGTGAGGTCAGGACTATGTGTGTGACTGTTGGGTGTACTGGTGGTAGGTCTCTCATATGTAAGAGGTCACCTGGGTTGGTACTAGGGATGTTGCGGATGTCGATTTTTTCACATCCGCGGATGCGGATGCGGATGCGGATTTTCAAAGGCTCACATCCGCGGATGCGGATGCGGATGCGGATGTTTAAGATCTTATGTAAATCTATACAAATTTTATAAAGCTGCAGACTTTGTTTGTTTGTTTGAATGCGCTAATCTCTGGAACTACTGGTCCGATTTGAATGATTCTTTCAGTGTTGGGTAGTTAATTTATTGAGGAAGGCTATAGGCTATATATCATCACGCTATGATATATAGGAGGAAAGCAGTAGTGATATTTCTAGCAAAAATGAGGAAAGTTCGTTTTTCGTGGTCCGATTGGTCGATATTCTAAACTGATAGAATAAATTATTTTGACCGCCATTTTAAAACGTGTATATGTTATGGTATGTAAAGTGCGTGGTGGCCTGTTGGTAAACGGACTAGACGCGGCTGCCTACATGTTCACGGTTGTCGCGGGTTCTAATCCCAGGGCACACCTCTGACTTTTCGGAGTCATGTGTGTATTGATAGTCAATCACCACGCACTAAAACGGTGAAGGAAAACATCGTGAGGAAACCTGCATACCATAGCGATTCATAAGAATTTCTATGGTATGTAAGTCCGCCAACCCGCACTAGGCCAGCGTGGTGGACTATATGGCCTAACCACTCTCAATCGTATTCTCGATTGTAGAGTAGGCCCGTGCCCTGCAGTGGGACGTATATGGGCTGATACAGAATATGTTATGGGCCAAGTGATTAATGCGGACAGTATTCATAATGCCCGGGCAGTATGAATATTGCCGAACCATATCATATTTGTATACCCACTTTATGGATCAGTTAGGTCGACTGTGCCCCAAAACTGACTCGGAACATCCCGACTTCACATAGTCTTTTGGCTACCGACCCTAGAGTGTATATAAAAAGCCGGACGCGTGGAGGGAGAGCAGCCCCCGCCGCTGTAACGAAGGATATATACAGAAGCTAATTTGTATTGACAACAAGTGTTTTAAGGGTTAAGTTGCTATAATAGATATTTCTCAGGAATGGTACGTTACCTTTTCATGGGAATGGTACCAGGGTAGGTGCGACACTCCCCTTCCCACTCCACTGCTCCCAACCCACGCCCTCGTGCTGCCCTATTCTAAATTCTACCACTTCGGCTCATTGTTTTGAATTTGATTCGCTTTACATCACTCTGCCCAATAGGCACTTGGCATTATTCATAATGCCCGGGCAATGTGATAAATTGATTGGTTATAATTACATTGCCCGCTCTTATTGGGCATTATTCATATTGCCCGGGCATTAAATAATGCTCGATTAATCACTTGGCCCATAACATATACACCCGAGCGGAGCCGGGCCCGACCGCTAGTATAGTATATGAATGAATATTGAAATTAAACTATTATTTACGGATTTTACCGCTTACTAATATTTATCGATTTATCTATGTTAATGTTTTATATTTTTTAACATCCCGATATTTCGATTACTTTAAAGGATTCATGGTCACAGGGCGAAATTTAATTGCCCGTAATTTACTATTATTAAATTAAGAAGTTAATTTAAAACGTTAATCTGTTTTTGCATTTCAATCTACGCAGAAGAAGCCCACTGTGTCTTGATGTCGGGCAGTTGGTCTTTTGGGTTCCGATATAATTAAGTGTAGAATTCGATCCCATGCTTGTGCAAGGTTCTAGCCATCTTCTCTATTGATAATTAAATGCATTACCTTCGTTTTAAGTAGCCCCAAGAGCTCGCAAAAGAACACAGTTTCATTTATTAAGCATAACGCCGCACCGCCTTTTCTGATGACAAGGCGTTTAGGAAGAGGTTGGTAAATTAAACCCTCGCTGCAAATAATTCTTCGCTAGGATTACTACGTAGTGGAGTGGATAAAAATCTTTGTGCTATGGGAAACAATATCTTTTATTCCTCTCGATAAACACTTAAGAGGATTTTCATCCACATAGACTCTTTTTTTATTGGGATAAGAAAGAAATTATTTTTGGAGTACAGCTTCAGTGCTACCATTTTCTAGTAGTTGTCGACTCTCATTTTCACTAAAAGAATCTAACATCATAGCAACAACATACGTGTTTGGATCATTTCAATATTTCTTTCGCTCCCATTGGTCAATGTCACGTGTGAACGGCACGCGCCATTCGCCGGCACCGCCAAATGTCTGTCTTGTCTCATTTTGTATTACATCCGCATCCGCATAAATATCCGCATCGATTAATGCGGATGCGGATGCGGATGCAGATGTCAAAATTTATGCGGAAGTTCCGCATTTGCGGATGCGGATGCGAACATTCGCAACATCCCTGGTTGGTACCACCGCAATGTCTATTTCTCTCGCCAAACAGAAGTTTAAATTCACTATTGTGTTTCGGATTGAAGGACATCATAGCCAGAGTAACTACTGGACATATTGAGACTTAACATCTTATGTAACAGGATGGCGAGCGCAGTGGAATGCCAAGCATTGCTTTGTAATTCAAGGTGTTGTTTGGTTATGTTACTGTTCATGAGCGATCGTATCGCTTACCATCAGGCTAACAGCACGCTCGTCTTGCTATTCATAGCAATAAAAAAACAACAACTTGTATTTGGTGTACTTGTTTATGGATAATTCTACCATCAGAAGACGTCATCGTTATTCATAGTTATAGAAAAATAACCTTGATATAAGATAGCGCACAGTTCCATACATTCAATATACACAACACGATACGAGTTGGTCTCAGCCCACCCCCTGCAGTAACAGCGTGACAGATGCACCGCATTCGTCACGCTCGTCCGCACGCCCAACTCGATATAGATACTGGAACTTTTGAGGGTATAGATATGGCAAAATCTATTTGTATAATTATTTTCTATGTTGACATAACTTTTACTGGTAGGTCATATGTGAGACGTCGTCTGGGTAGGTACCACCGCAATGTCTATTTCTCCTGCCAAACAGCAGTATAAATACACTGTTGTATTTCGGTTTCGGACACTGTAGCCAGAGTAAATACTGGAAATATTGTGACTTTATATCTGATATCTTATAATTAAGGTGTTCAAGGTTTTGCAATTTTCATGAGCGGTCGCATCGTTTACCATCAAGCTAACGGCATGCTCGTATCGTAATTCACTGCAATAAAAATAAACATAGGCAAATTAATAAACCAACTTCACCACGGAGGCTCTCAATGTCAATTCAATTGAATGTCTTTGGTTCTAACCACCTAACCTTGAACCGTTTCAGCTCGTTAGATGACATAATCACAAGGGGATTAATTTGATCCAACAACAAACACATCTCGAATGTTTTTCCGAAAACAAAATGTCAAGGCGATACAGCAGTAAGCCAGGGCTTATGATATTATGCAGTGCCTACATGATTCGTTTTAGTTCATAAGAAACGTGTAATATTTTAAAATAACACTATCAGCACTCCCAATTAAAAGTAATTCGTTTCATTTTAATACACACAACTTCTGTCTTCTACTTTTGTTGATCCAACACAGAATAACGGATTTTTTTGGATCGTTGACATTTCAATATGTTCATGGAGGCTATTTCGTGCTCTGTGCAGGATTTTTTCCATTTAATTTCGAATGAAATACGTGTATACAGGGTGTCCCAGAACTAGACGATAAGCTAGTAACGGAAGATAGTCTAAATATGACAATTGTAAAGTATGTATGTAAATCAATCATCACAATGCTACCAAGTGTTGGTCAAAGTAGTTTTTTTAAAATGTTTATAATATGTAAATGAATAGCTGGTACTTGAAAACTATTGGAGATATAACAATTTTTTTGTTGTTGCTGTACCGTAATAGTTTGGTCTATCTCCTGTTACTGATTTATTGTTTTGGTCTGGAACATGCCGTTTATTGTCATGCCTCTCTCCTACTTTGGTCAATACAGATTGTACGGCACCTAATGTTAAATTCAAACAAAAATTTATTTCGCTTACGTAGGTATCCATAAAAAATACTATATTGCCTCTTACCGTAATTATTATTATTTTCAGACAGCTCTGCGCTTGGAGACTGTCCCGCCCTCACACCCATCAATGCAATCCTGTAAGCCAGGATCAATGTGGTACGTATTGTAATGACACCGAGCATTGAAGCTCGGCGAGTGTCCGGGAATGTCTAACTGGTCTTTAACCCGCAATGAAATCAATCAGAAAGTTAAATTAATAGAGATGTTGAAAATAAATTATTATCCACTTCCCTCTATGGCAAAGCTAAAGTGACAGCTCTGCGCTTACAATCACGAACTAAGTCCCAATATCAGACGAGTACAAAATATACAAAATATTTACTGGCCTCTCATATGTGAGGGGCCGTCTGGCTGGGTACCACCGCAATGTGTGTTGTTTGGTTTTGCTACTGTTCATGAGCGGTCGTATCGCTTACCATCAGGCGAACGGCATGCTCATCTCGCCATTCATTGCAATAATTAAAAAAAAATCACCCCAAAAGAACAGAAACTAGAAATATACATATATGTACAATACTTATGTGTGTATGTAAATATAATATGTATGTATATGTACTATAATATTGTATCTATGTCTTCGTGCTTTCATTGTCTTTATTTTACACTGTCCTTTTTTTTCTACTCATATATTCATCCCATGGTTGTCTGGCAGAAATTGCATTAGAGCGATAAGACCGCCATTTGTACTTTGTTGTTTTGTATTATAAACTATAAACTTTATTTATTTTCTCCTCACAAAACCATAGGTACATAAGTTGCCTTAAAACTATTTTTAAGTTAATGCTTATTTTGTGAGAAGCTGGTGTCTGCTGTAGGTTTCCACCTGTGGTGCAGATCACCAGGCTCTCTTCCCTTTTAGGGCCTATCCATAAAATTGGGAGACATAAAATTGTATGTGTAATGTTTAAAATAAGAAAAAATAATAATAAAATAAAACATATCTAAACAATATTTCAAATGAAGTTAAAATTTAAGCTGAAAACTAACTTAAAAGAGCTATAATTATAATTAAACATCTAACAAAAATTTCAACTCCTAGTAACTTAAAAGTAATCTGTGTTGTCAGTATAAGAGTGAGTGAGTATGTGTGTGTGTGCGTGTTTGCGTGTGAGTGTATGTGTGCGTGTGTGTGTGTGTGTGTGTGTGTGTCCGTCTATGTGTAATGTCTTGGATGTGTATAGTGTGAGTAATTGCGTTTACGCGCGTGAGTGTTATTTATGTGTGTGGCACACACTGTGTATTGTCTCTAAACTACTATTCTTTTCTTACTATGTACTATAAAGAACGAAATAAATAAATAATAAATAAAACCCGTATCTATCCCATTCAAAACTCTGTATACTAATGTGATAGAATAAAGTGTGTAATGGCGAAGATGCGACAGCGCGGAAGACGCGGCCGCCGCGCTCGTTTGCCAAATTGTACGCGATCATAGAATACTTTACTTCCCTCCCACTTGGGACAGATGTTTCGATAGCCTAATACTGTCTTGCTACTATACGAGTATAATTGTTTTTAGAGGAGGCTTGGTACTTAAATTTTGAGTATAAATAAAGGATGATCAATAGTGGTATTGGGTATTTGGCAATTTCAGAAAATGTAACAAAAACTGCGATATATTCCGTAAACAAAGTAGTTTCATTCCAAAGTTTAGCATCACCCTAAATTGAAATAAAATTATTATTTACGGATTTTATCGTGGATTTGTTTTTATTTTTTATAACTTTATGATGTTTCTATTACTTAACTTAGCTTTCGTGGTCACGGGACGGAAGTCCATCCCGTAAAAATTAAATCGAATCCGCGATAAAATCCGTAAATACTAGATTAAATGTGTAACATTTCTAGCAGGCATCATTGTAATCGTACATTGATACTATCTCTTAAATATGAGTCTTTTAAGGCACACAGCATCCAGAATATTTATCTAAAAGGAATCGTACCCAGAACTTATCATAATTAAAATAACATGTTATCACATACTGTGCCACTGACCTAGCTATTGAGATAGCCAAATAAAGACCTCTCAATATCATGAATAAAAGTGTTGCATTGTCACATTGTGTATTGATAGTCAATTACCACGCACTACAACCGTGAAGGAAAACATCATGAGAAAATCTGCATACCAAAGCGATTTGTAAGAATGTCTATGGATTGTAAAGTCCGCCAACCCGCACTAGGCCAGCTTGGTGGATTATATGGCCCAACCAATCTCAATCGTACTTTCGATTGTAGAAGGGGCCTATGCCTCGCAGTGGGACGTATATGACCTGATACAGAACAGTATAGTCACATTCTATATCCAGACATGCATGGTTGACAAATCGATGGTTAGTTCAGCAGTGGAGTGATAGAGTGTACACCACGCTTAAGTACTATAGGGCTTTCTATTCCAAATCGACAACCATACAAAGTCCTTGAAAACTGAAAATACTTTACAGAATCTTTAAAATGTTATACACATTTAGAGCCAGTCACACTTTTTCTCTACCACCCGGTTCAAAGGCTATTTTCAGCGGAATAGAACGGGTAAGAAAATATTGCGTTGCTATTTTCAAAAAACAAAGAGAATGTCTGAATTACTTTCCTACCCTGGGAAGGCTTAAATCTAGCAGTTTGATAGGTACAATATATTCACTGCTAGATATATGCCTTAGCTCGTTTCGTGAAAATTAAAGAGGAAAAAAAATCTTTCAACAAAGGATTTGCGGGTTTGATCCCCGTATTGATTTAAATAAATATTAGCACTACCTTAAAGTTAACTGGAACAAAATGCCCTTAGGCGTTAAATCCACCGGTACTATTTAATTGCATAACAATTTCCATCGAATCATATAAATATCTATAAACAAATTTGGTGCATTTTATGCGTTGCTATAACTGATTTGAGGATTAAATCGTGATAAAAATTATCGTTTGTTGGTTCGTGCGTCACTGGGGTACTATCTCGGTTTATTTGCTCCTAGATACCGTATTATATCATTATGTTATAAATAATATAATGCATTAACAGTTTATACGCCAGTACATAAAGATTACTGTGAAAATTATTTTTTGACGGCGATAATAGCAGGCCTGTCTACGTGTTATTAGGTTAAATATCATTAATCAATTATTATTATAAATATTATTTAGAAACTGCTCTGAATTTAACTAAGCTGCGACTCCTGTATAATCACTGTATAGTAAACTTTTTTTTAAAGAGCCACGCTAGAGTTTCTTGTGCATTCTTCTCTGGCAAAAACAGCCATGTCATGGTAGAGAAAAAAAAGTGATTAAATCTAGATAATGTTTAACATTTTAAAGATTCAATACAATATTTATATTTCATTTCATTTCGTTCACTTGTTAATTGATAAAGCTAAATTAAGTAATATGGCGAGAATTAAAGCAGCAGCTCAAAATTTTGAAAACCAAAAGGATCGGTAATGTAATCTTTAGGAACCTACGAGAGTGTAAGCTGAGAACACATGCACTGTTTCGACATTGTTATGCCGCGCCGGGTCAATTAACAGCTTTCCCAGGTCCAGTCAGAATATTCGAACAGCTTTAAAGGCTTCCTGTAACTGATACTATTTTTATTTATGATCACTGGATTGTTAAGAACTCACACGATAAAATTACTAAACGCCTGGTGGTAAATGCAATGCAGGAATGGTTATCTTTTGCCTGTTGAAATAATTACGTCGCCTTGTTGTAAACCGGATAAATAGAGCCTCGAAAACATGAATGAATTGTTACAATTGCCAATTTACACTGAGAGAGTTTCTCGCCTCGAGAATCTTCACTATCGACAATCTCTATACGATTGACGTATTCTAAATGAATTAATTGATTTCGTTATACACGATGCAACTTTTTTATATCCACACGATAATCGTATTTTGAAGGCGAGAAGCTCTCCCCGGCTTTAATGTAGCTTTCCTCAATATTAATCTATGGTGATTATCACCCGCAAATTATTTTGGTCACAGGTTTCTAAGCAGCTATTAATCTTTCTTCCTCCTTCAAATACTATTTGCACATTGCATAAAAATATTTGCACGCATTTCGTTACAGATTATAAAATTTACGACAATTTACAATCTACTAGCAATACCGATAGCAACAGAAATAACACCTGAATTACCGATTTTAAGATAATCGACTTATTGGTACCAGAACTGATTAAGTACAAATTGATAAGCGCCATACAGAAAAATCTATATAAAGGGTCGATCAGCTTGTCCGTTTATTAGACTCAGTGCCTTCATCAAAATGGTGTCCGACTTCAGAAAGAAGAAGCTTCTGCACGTCTTCAACACGTTCTTCGACGTCGACAGGAGTGGCAGTGTCGACAAGAAGGACTTCGAAGTCGCCGCTGAGAAGATTTCGAAGCTGCGAGGATGGAAGGAGGGTGACACTACTTACTCCCTGCTCCAAGAGATGTTGCTCGCGATCTGGAATGGTCTGCAGAACCAAGCTGACACGGACAAAAACGGATCCGTCAGCCAGGAGGAATGGATTAAGCTGTGGGATGATTTCGCCAAGAACCCTGAGTCCAGCAAGGAGTGGCAGGACCTTCTCTGTCGCTGCATCTTCCAGATCGAGGATGCCACCAACGATGGCGCCATCGACTGCGAGGAGTTCTCTTCAGTCTACGAATCTTTCGGCCTTGACAAGCAAGAGAGCATCGGTGCTTTCAAAAAGATCGCCAAAGGCAAGGACACCGTAAGTTGGCCCGAATTCCAGGAATTATGGAAGGAGTACTTCCAATCTGAGGACTCGGACGCTCCTGGAAACTTCATTTTTGGATGCTACATCTGCAGTCTCCACAAGCACAGCCATTGATAACAGATACAGTGATATGAGTATATTTGATAAGAATATTCCAGATGGTTTACACTTTACGGTGAAGCCATTGACTGAACACATTCCAAGAAATGTTAATGCACTGGATGAAGAAACATAATGTAATGTTTAACGTGGTATTGTGTTATCAGGATTTGATATTCTATCTCGCTGTAGTAACAAATTAATTATGTTATTTATCTTTATAAGCCGAGAGTTACATAATTATTTATTAATTATACATAGTTAAAGAAGTCATTGTCGATGTATTTTTTAATAAAATTATGATTTATAAAATTCGTTTCATTGTTTAATTTCTTTAATGTTGCTTGTTAAGATCAGTGAATTGCCAAATCTGTCAGTTTCATCTAGAATTCTAGAACTCCTATTGATTTAACCCCATTAGCCTATTAGATTTTGATAGCGTCCGTGGCGCAGTCGGTTAGACGCGGCCTGTGAAACGAGAGGCATCGGGTTCGATGAGAGAGAAATGTTTGTGCAGCCCACAAATGGTTTTTTCGGGACTGGGTGTTTGTGAGACCGAAAAGTCTCTCATAGTTCCTGATACCTACGATACAAATCCGATCTTACTGGACTATGTATGTAACGTTGGGTGTTATTTATTTATTTATTAGGCCACCGTGGTGGACTATACAAACTAACATCTCTCAATCGTACTCTCGATTGTAGAGAAAGTTCGTGTCTTTCAGTGAGACGTATCTGTATCAGCCCATATACGTCCCACTGCAGGGCACGGGCCTCCTCTACAATCGAGAGTATGATTGAGAGTGGTTATGCCATATAGTCCATGTTACGAAAGCCTCAGCGTGCCCTGGTACAGCTTTGATCAGGGGCTACCACACGATCTCCCATGAAGCGGCCTGCGTTATGGCCGGTACCCATAGGCTCCTAGGCTATAGGAGAACGATAAATAGCTTTTGCCCACGTTAAAAAAATGCCACATAGTCCACCACGCTGGCCAAGTGCGGCTGGCGGACTCACATACATATACAGACGTACATACATATACATATAGAGATGTATACAGGGTGAGTTTTTCAAGTGGGCGTGGATGGTCAAATCCGAAACTGTGAGGAATAGCGAAAAATGCTGAAAAACTTACGAACCCGATTTTGATGAATACAAAAACTGCATATTTAGATTTTTGATAAATCAATATTCCTTTATTTATGATTATTTAAACCGCTTCCTGTGGTATATAGCGAACTATTAGATGAATGGCAAAATAGATGGGAGGTATCTCTGAAGGGACGGCATTTATACCAATATTTTCCTTGCGTGCGTGATCATTTGACGAAGACTTGGCTAGATGTCGATTATTGCGTATCACAGTTCCTCACGGGCCATGGTAAATTTAATCTAAACTATACTCTTTTAACCTTGTTGAAGCTATATTTACGACAAATTTCATTTTTTGAAATAAATATTATAATATTTACAATCACAGAACTAGAAATAAAGTCATTATTAGTCATATTTTTTTATTTCGAGTATATTGTAGAATACGTTATGCCGTCTGCCTCGGTTGCTATCATTTGTTGATTATGTCATTTAATCATCCTCAATAAACTACATTAGGTAATTGAATTCGTCTATCTTAATGAAACCTATATCATCGCTGCAAATGATTCAAAATAATTAATAACTCATTCATTACTCCATATCCCATGCTTAGATGTCTACAGGATGCGATGGGAATATTGTCACGGTTGATGAAGTGTGTTGTTAATTCGTCAGCGAAGGACGGATCCTTCCAACGAGTTCACGCCGCAATACATCAGCGGTAGACAGCGACTAAAACAAAAGCGGTCGCCCCGGGCGGAACATTGTTCACATTACATATGAAAAAATACATCGTCACTTGCAACGCTGGTAGATGGTACGAATGAGACTACCCACTGATTTAAAGAACAGTTCTTACAATTACACATTAAATGTAAAATTGAAGATAAGAGATGATTTGACGATGTCATTGGAATTGACTTAGGTCCACCAGAAATTTAGGCTTTAGCAAGTTTTTAGATTTCACTTACATCTTCATTTATAAGTTGTTATTATGAACTCATTTTAATGTTTTCATATTAAGTACAAAAATAAACATAACTCTCATATTCTAGCTCTCGGACGAAATCAAGACTTGCTTGCACTGTTACTTTACAAGTAAATAAGTACTGGTGGTGGGTCTCTCATACTCGTATGTAAGAGGCCGCCTGAGTGGATGCCACCGCAATGTCTATTTCTCCCGCAAAACAGCAGTGTAAATGCACTATTGTCTCTCGGATTAAAGGATATTGTAGCCAGAGTAACTACTAGACATATTGAGACATAACATCTTATATCTCAGGATGGCGAGCGTAGTGGCATGCCAAGCATTGTTTCAAGTTTGGTTATGCTACTATTCATGAGCGGTCGTAACACTTACCATCAGACGAACGGCATATTCATCTCGCTATTCCTTTCAATAAAAAAGTATTGTATGGAAACGTCGAATTATCTAAAAAAAATGCCTTCGAAGTGTCTCTTAAAGGCAGGCGTCTACATATTCGCAACGTACGAATTCATAGATTCTTGTCATGCGAATTAGTGGACGCAATTGTACGAAGTCCCATGCAAAGAATACCACAATTCGTAATCTAAATCGCCAGCACAGCAACAACAAATTATTTTCCTATTCATTAAATGAAACGCGTGATAGTTGATTGCACCAGACAAGGCCACGCGAAAACCTAGTGTGTGATTAATTTAATAAAGTTTGATAAAAGATAAAAATATCGCCTGAGGTTTATATCTTATTAATATACATTGTTAATATATATAATTCACGTGTCACGTTGTTTGTACGCGATGGGCTCCTAAACCACTCAACTGATTATAATGAAATTTTGTAGATATGTGTTATTTGTTCCAACTTAAAGGGTGAGATAGTTTTTATTTCGATTAAATTGACGAAAGTATAAAATAAAGGAAAAAACATTTTGCCCGATTGTAGGAACTCCCAAATTAAACGCCGAACATCTTTACAGATAATTATATTTATATAAATAAATATAAAATATATATTTATAATATCTTAATGCTTTTCCTTCATCCGTGCAAATCCATCTGTCAAAAGCCCCCCGCGCTCTCTTTTTGTTTTCAAAACTATATATATTTTTAAAAGCGGCCAATCTCCATGTTATGCAACCTTACACGATGATTTTGCCATACAAAATGTTCATGGGTTTGTAACTGTCAAACATTTAATGTTCATACCGTCGATACGGTAAACTCTTCCCTCAAATTAAATAACGTATTTAAATAAAGGTTTCGAATCGACAACATATATCCACAATATTCGATTAATGGCGTATTTTTGTTATGAAAAGTGGTTGACATTTAAATTGGTTTTCAAATATTTATGCATACGTTCAGCCATACGTAGTATAGTATATATATACGTAGCCATAGTCATACGTTTGGATGATGGGCGTTTTGGTACCCATGTCCAATCAAAATGAATTTACCCTCGTTGGATAGCTTTTTTTAAGAGAAGAAAATAATATTATGGCGAAAAACCTGTATGTATTGTCCGTTTTGAAATATAGTCGTCAGAAGATTTTGGATATACATATGTAATAACCGACTAATTCCGTAACTGTGTAATGTGCTGAAGAGGGCTATATCGAGGCTGATATCAAGTGCGTATTTAATCGGAAAACTAACTTAGAATACATGCAGATATAGCTGAATTAATTCGAGGAAATACTACATTATAGGTTAATTATCAATTAACTTTGTAACTTTTTTTTCCCTTTTTTGTATGGGTGCGTATAAACTCACTCCGTATTCCAGAAGGGGTAGGCAGATGCTAGTAGCTACGCTGTGCTAGGGTGCTACCAGGTCAATCATGTTTCCAGGTTTTGATTCCAGGCTGACTATGAATAAATTTCCTTAAAATGGAATAAAATGAACATTATTTATTAAATCCATTTAAGATGATCTACATCATTTAGATTCAATCATTTTTTTTATCTATCACTTGGTTTGGAAAGCAGTTTTCACTAGAGAAAAACGGGCAAGAAATTCTGCAGTGTTGTTCTTTTACAATTGGTTTAAATCACAACAGTTTATTCATAATTTAAATAAACACGAGCATGTTTACATTATATTTAATAAAGCTGAGTGAAGCAAAGTCGAACGAACAAAGAATCAGTCATTATATGCATTGTTGGTATTTTTAGGATGGATGTACTACAGAACAGTTTAATGCAATTTTAGACCAAAAATCTTCGCTACGAAATGCAAGTTCGGATCTCAGAACCACTTTGGGTATTTTTTGACAAGGCTACTTACTCGAGAATACAATGAAAGAGATGGAGTATTGTTTAATACGTCAGGAAGAAAAGTCGAACGCCAGTTGGCCCTTGCACGAGAGTGTTCTAGAACGAACTACATTGTGCCTGACAGGGGTTTCGATCACGTACCTAAAAACAGTGTCCTTGATACAAACCTCAGAATTCCTACAACACTATTTGAAAATGAGGAAAGACAGATGCAACGATGAGAAAAACCGCTTGCACATATTGCTTCATCCCATAGATGTATTTATTTTAGACCGTGGGCTAAGAAACCGTTTAGGCAATATCAAAGAATATGGATACGAATACTACGTTTTTTCCGACAAAAAACCTGGGACATACACAACTTTCTCTTCATGAAAATAATTCCCGACTGGTTACAATATGCCAATGGGTAGTGGAAGTGGTTAACGGCCGAATCAAAAGATATTTAAGCTATTGTGCCTAATATATTTTAATTAATACAATTCATAATATGTTTGCGGACTTTTCGATTGCAACAGTAATAATAAATCACTTCCACTATTCAATTGCAGATGGCCAAAACGCAGAAGCTTTTGTACAAAAAATAACTGAAAAAATATAAATCCCAAACGTATTGTACAATTATGTAGAAGAAATGTAATGAAATCTAGTGATATGAAATGTAGAAGAATTATGTACGTGGTGCCCTGTTGGTAAACGGACTAGACGCGATTGCTAACATGTTCACGATGGTTGCGGTTTCCAATCCCAGGGCACACCTCTGACTTTTCGGTGTCATGTGTGTATTGACATAGTCAATCACCACGCACTAAAACGGTGAAGGAAAATATCGTGAGGGAACCTGCATACCATAGCGATTTATAACAAAATCTATAGTTTCCATATAGTCCGCCAACCCGTTCTAGGCCAGCGTGGTGGACTATTTGGCTTAACCACTCTCAATCGTACTCTCGATTGTAGAAGGGGCCCGTGCCCTGCAGGGGGACGTATATGGGCTGATACAGATGAAAAAGAAAAAATATCAAATAACAGAAGAGCTGCTTTTCAGAGATTGGAAGCCAATGATATGGCCGATTTTCCACGATTAAGTGAACAAGACGTGATATTGCTATCATTGGGGACATACCAGTTAAAACTACCACTTAAATAATAGTTTATATCTCATCGAAACTTATTGAGAAGCTGCTATGGAGGACATAACTAACTACGGAATTGTGACTTTTGCGTGCACGTATACAGTACCGACATATGAAAGTAATATTATACTTTAACAATACCAGCCCATTAAACGTCCCTCTGCAAGGCATGCCTTAGCAATCGAAATACCGACTTATCAGGCTATAGTCCACGCTGGCCAAGTGCGGGTTGGCGAACTTTAACTAGACAGAAATTCTAGAATATCTCTATGATATTCAGGTTTCCTTCATTATGTTTCCATCACCGTTATAGTGCAGGGTAACTGACTATCACTCTACAAATGGCTTTGAGAAAACAGGAGCGTCCTGGGATTATAATAATACCATGTCAAATTGAAAAAAAAAAAACAATAATAGTATGTGTACATAATATGATGTAACAAAAAATCTTTAACTATAAAGTAATATTTCTTCGATTGGACAGCGAATCAGGTCAAGCGCCCTTGATATCATTAATCTACACTAAAATACCTTTCTAACGATGTATCACTCATTCCGATTGGAGCTGGTACCAGGTTCCATACATTTGTGCCCATTGTCCTTTAATTTGTGTAAACTAAAGAGTATAATATTATGAAGCTAAATAAATATAGGACAATTAAATAAATAATATTCAAGCGTAAGAAGTTATACTTCTTTTCAAGATTGAATGTCACTTGAAAATGAAAAATCTTTAATAAAATAACACATAAAAATAAAAACTGAACTGAACTTAATAAAATAACAATTTTATATAATTATGGAGAATATTGCAGGGATTCTCAAATTAGGCGTTGCCTGTGTCTTGAGAAACCAGTTAAATATAATTGTTACTACATTAATTGTGTGTGTGAGTGTGAGTGTATTTCTATGAAAATTTATATTTCATCTCTTTATTACTAACAAAAAGTAATGGCGTAATATTTTTGGAAAACAGCATAGTGGGGGTGAAATAAGGGATGGAATATTGCATGGATAATCAAAATCGCTAAAGTGTTTAATGTCAAAAATTTATAATGCACACTATTTGGATATGGAGAAACGGGATATAATGGAGTGGGAGGTAGAGGAGAGGACTGGGATAGCTGACAGATTTGATAGGACGAAATGTAAATGCGCGGTATAAGACGGGATGGTTAATGAAGAGAAAGGACGGGACGTATCGGGAAGTGACTGAACAGACGGGATGGGACGGAATTGAGCAGGACAGTAGGATAGCTAATTCATGTTTAGGTATACAAGAACTTATACGAAAAATAACATGTATTTGGTGTGAAGTAAAATAAAAAAATATCTGCATCCAGGCAAAAGTGGGTCGGGCTTTTTTGCTATGCTAAATAATTGAATATAATATTAATCATATAATAACTAAGCCATAGCGAAGCGTGGTCGGGTCGGCTATGGTAGATATCTTTTAATTGATTTCAATGAATGTCGTCGGAGTAGTAACAGTGTTATAATATCTCCGTAGCAAAATAATGATTTGAATCTGGAGTGATGGGATGGAATAGAATATAAGATGGATAAAATGGGACATAAGAATAGGTACAGGATGGTATTGGAATTGGATAAGCAGTTTAGACAAAGGCTGTCATTCTGTATCAGCCCATATACGTCCCACTGCAGGGCACGGGCCTACTCTACAATCGAGAGTGGTTAGGCCATATAGTCCACCACGCTGGCCTAGTGCGGTTTGGCATATTGATAAGGCTGTCATATTGATTTTAAATAAAATATGGACTGGAATCTGTATTTGCCCCCAGGCGAAGCAGGGCCGGGCCGCTAGTCTCAATATAAAAGGTTATTTTTATGGCTATGAGCAAGTGTAAAGTGAGATTTAGACAGACGATCTTCTGAAAGTTGCTGGAAGTCGCTGCATGCCAAATGCATCCGAGCGGTCACTGTGCAAATCTTTGAGGAGTGTGTATGTTTACTACTGAAATCTTCATGATGAAGGCGATATTGTAAAGCTGAAGTATCCACCCTTGAGCAAAGAGGGGCTACTCTATAAAAACGACACGAACTTCAGATGTTCAGATGTCAGACTGCCGGAGTAAGATATAAGATTTCCACTTGTAAAAATCAATTCTCTGTTATACTTATCATTTTCTCCGAACTTAGTGTATGATTGCGACGTACGATAAAGGAATTAAACATTTTGTGGAGTATCTTTGTTGGAGGCACATTAGTGAAGTTTTAAGTACGGCGTCCGAACATTCGTAGTTTGTATTGTAGAGTAACCCCCCAGGCCTTCAAATTATTTGCGAAATTTTTGGAAATTGAACTCACCGTGCTGTATATGTACACTGGTGGATTTATAATTTGTTCTAGTCGAGAGTATTAATAATTAATACTCTTTAAATTCAATAGTCTTAAAAACCATTCTATTCGAGAATGGCCTATAAGAGTTGTTTTATTGATATTAAATATTTAAAAATGAAGGTTTAAAAGACCTTCATTTTTCAAGAATCTTTCTAAAGTACACTGTACTTAATAATGCTGAATGCTGAGACGTGAGTCATGACATCTAATTCTAGGACACACTTCAGCCTCTCAGAATTCGTACAAAAATATAATTTGCCAGATTTATAAAAAAATCTAAGTTAATGATATTATTATTTATTTAATAAATATAGTAAACATATGTTTTTGTTGCCCACTGTGTGACTGGCATAGCGAAGCCAGTAATGACAATTTACAACTGCTAACGTAAATACCTAAGTTTTAAGTTGCTAATCAAAAGAAAAATTAAATGAACAAAGAAAAATATATGCCTCAGTGTCGCAGTTGTACTACTTTATGATTGCAAAGCTGAGGTTCAGGTTCCAATCCCGGATTGGGCAAAGTGATAATGGATTTGTCTATCCATTATCAGCCCGGAGTTAGGAATTCTGGCCCGATATGGCGTAAGGCTCGCCCCTTATCCCATCGTGGGCGGAAAACACGGTGTTCTGTTAGTATCTCGGCCTACCCCTTCTGAGAAAAAGTGTGAGTTTATGTATGTAAAGATACATACAAATAGTTGATTCTGAATCAAGGACTACCTGAGTGCTATAAATAATTTAAAATGCCGAATCTATTATGAATAAACGAAATCACAAACCTATCATAGTTTGTTTTCCGCTCAATTTCTATATTAAAAATATCGCACAAAATAATTACACCAATTTGCCAAATAGTAATAAATAAAATGTTTGTACATTTACTGCCCAAATTTTTGTGCATCCATAAAGTAAATTTTTACAATGTTAGGAATAATACAATGTGATAAAAATATTATCTTTGTCAAAGGCTTTAAGGATAAAAAACATTTTATCTTTCTTTAGTTGACTGCATGATAAAAGATGGAAAAGCCCGTTATCGGATCGAAAACCTATTATATAGGCTTGAATGTTAGAATCGTGTTTTTTAATCAGCCTTAATTTCTTATCGAAGGCGATATTAGTTGGTATTTCAATTTAGAATATCGAACCAGGAAAACGAATAAAATTTCCTCGTCTTTGCTAGCTTTTTCCATACTGCTTCCCTCCTAGGGAATAGGTCATAGAGTGACAATATATAAATATAGAATTCCTTGACAAATGACCTATCCAACACAAAAGTATTCGAACCAATATTTCTTGAGATTAGAGGTAACAAACAAAAAAACTCATCAGCTATTTAATAAAGTATAGATAACTAATATAATTAGTCCGCCAACCCGGACTAGGCCAGCGTGGTGGACTATATGGCCTAACAACTCCCAATCGTACTTTCGATTATGGAGTAGGCCGTGCCCTGCAGTGGAACGTATATGGGATTCTCATACACCAATTATTACTGAAAATAAATATAACGATTTCGCGGTGAAAATAAGAATAGCTTTTAAGATTTTTAAACATAAGCGAGAATTTATTCTACCCATTTACTGTGTGTAAACAGTTACTTATGTCAGAGAATTTTTTATTCTCTAGTTACTTTCGTAAAAATGGTTTTCATATTCCGTTTTAAATCTTTGTTTGTACAGTTACTTTAATATTTTTTCACGTCGTTTGTTAGCATAGGTGTGGTTTGTAGATACTAGTCTGGTATTTTCCTAAATAGCTACCACTGGGGTATGGTTGTCCGTCGACAAAGTTATAAAAATCCTTCCTTATGATCTACACAAGTATTTATTTATTTTTAATATTTGTGCCCAAATATTTCTTTCGTGACTGGGCGTTTGTGAGACCGCAAAAAAATCTACTCTATTGAAAATTTCTATTCCCATAATATCGTACTCTAAAATGTTTAAATATTATACACATTACACTGGTATTCTCGCTCGCTGAAAGAGCACTGAAACTTTTGTCCGCAACTGTATAATGGTTTTTCGATGGCTGTACCAGATAACAGATAGGATTTATGTGGAAATTTAAACATGTGCCCGCGGCGGATTATGCCTCTAAATCACACCCTTACAAATTAGTTCGTATGTTTTATTGTTGTCTGCTCTTATTGGGCAACACTTGTTATGATAGTTATCAACAAACTCATTAGGATTTAAAATATGCTTATTTAGCAAACCCTTCTTCATATTTAGATATTTGTTTTAATCTAGACTTTTGTTATTGCTTTTAATGTGTTTTAAAATTTTTATTGCAATATATGGCATGACAACCATGCCGTTCACTTGGTAGTAAGCGATACGACCGCTCTTGAATAGTAGCAAAAGAAAACAATACCTTGAATTACAAAGCAATGCTTGACATTCCACTGCGCTCGCCATTCTGACCCATAGGTAAGTATCAATATTACCAGTAACTACTCTGGATACAAAATGTCCTTCAACTGGCGTGCCTCTTTGACAGGGTTTCGACAATCATGAACGTTGATACTCAGGCTGACATCAATATCCTCTGATTTTCTAAGGAACAATTTGATGGCTTGATGGATATATTGAACCCGGAATGTTACAAAAAAGAAAGTGTCCAAAGAATAAAACAGCTGTTATTAAATTTCTAAGCAATTCCACCAACTTCCGATGAAGAGGGGTTCCTGTATGATCCGAGACGCAAAAAGTACTAGTGATCCATCGACCGCTGGTGGACCCTGGAAGTATCCCAAGTGGTCCACAGAGCTATCCTAAGGCTATCCATAAAATAGTTGATTGTATGTTTTTAGTTTTGTACAGAGAAAGCTCTTAATAAATTTGCATTTCTATACTATACTATTGAATAAAATACATCCATTCAATCAACTTTAATGTCAATGGCTAGACAAAAAATTGCCAAATGGTCCCCATGACTAAAGGCCGTTCTTTATAAACTATCTATCTTTAACAAGAGGGTAAATAGTTACCATTACTATGTCGGTACACTTTAACGCTTCATTAACCAGAAATGGACATATTCTATATTTGTCTTAGCTATCTATAAATATTTGACCATTTCCATGCCTGTCTATCTTTGTTAACTGAAATAAAATGGTTTTCTTTCTTTCAAACATGAAATGCGTCTAAATATCTAAAGAAAACTCTTGTTAAAGTTAGATAGATTATAGCGAACGGCTGTAAAATGTTTAGAAAGTTATCGCACGTCGTAACCATAGACTAAGTTTTTGACAGCCTCAGTGCCGCAGTTGGTTAGACGCCGGCTGTGAAACGAGAGACTGCGGGTTCGATCCCTGCAACGGTACAAATATTTTTTTAGGAGACTGTCCCGCCCTCACACCCACCACTGTAACTCCTGTGAGCCAGGATCAACAGTGGCACGCAAAGTAATGACACCGAGCATTGAAGCTCGGCGAGTCTCCGGGAATGTCTAACCTGTCTTTAACCCGCAACGAAATTAATCAGAAAGTTAAATTAATAGGAGGAGTTGGAAATAAATTATTGTCCACTTCCCTCCGTGCAAAGCGGGTGACAAAACATTGAACTGAAGAGGTAAATAACCTCGCAAAAAGACTTTCACAGCCGGAGAAGCCAGCTGTGAAGCACCACGGATCAACTTATTATTACATTTAAATGGGACCTATTATGTGAACTGTTATGCTTGATTCCAGTAATAGGTATGGCAAAAACGCCGGAAAGCACGGAAGTTCTTTCTAGTCTCTACAAGGTCCATGTAGTATACAACTCCAGATGATATTTGCATACTATCTAGCATGATTTTACGCTCATTATGCCAAAGACTACACTCCCAAAGTATATGATGCGCGGACTGCTCATACTCGCAATTAGGTGTTGAACGTGAACACGCAGGCGACGCAACAAGCTTAAAAGAGTATAGTTTAGACTTAAAGTTACCATGGCCCGTGAGAAATTGTGATACGCAATAATCGACATCTAGCCACGTCTTTGTTAAACGATCACGTACGCAAGGAAAAAATTGGTATAGATGCCGGCCCTTCAAAGATACCTCCCATCTATTTTGCCATTCATCTAATAGTTCGCTATATACCACTGAAACCGGTTTAAATAATCTGTCAACTTTTAAAAGTTCACGTGCGGTGAAAAAACTTTTATCCATATTCTCTCTATTAGAGTAATACATCGCGGCGCGACGTTGCACCTCCAGGTCGACTGGAAGTACACCCGCTAGGACAGGCAAAGCTTCGGTACTAACAGTTCTATATGCCTTGCACAAGAATATCAACGCCAAACGTTGGCTCTGGAGCAGTTTTCTTCGCACAGCACCGATAGTAGCCCTATCAGGCCATACGGGAGATCCATAACAGATACATCCTAAGTAAGTTGCTCCGTAGATGATTTTTAGTGTATTGAAAGATAGCCCCCACGTTGATTTTGATATTCTTGTCAAAGCAAAAAAGTTCCTTTTCGACTTTTCCCCGACGTTCTTAATATGTTCAAGAAAGGAAAAATTCCTTTCTAAAATTAAACCAAGATAACAAACCGATTCCTTTTTTTTAACATTGATATTATTAAATTTAATTCGCGGCTGTGATTTTAAATTTCCTTTCAGAAGTAATTGGAAAGTTTTTTGTGGTGCAAAGGTTAGGCGATTTCGATGGCCCCAGTCACATATTAGTTTTAAACACGCGTCCGACATAATTTCTAATCCCGATCTACTATTTGACTCTATAAGCAAAAGGCCGTCATCCGCATATCCGGTCAAAGAGCACCCTGACGGCAAGGGAATTGCAAGAAAATCGTCGAACCCTAAATTCCACAAATAAGGACCTAAAACTGAACCTTGTGGACAGCCCATCGTAAGTGGTTTCGACACAGCATAGTGTCCAAGTTTAAGTTTTGTTGTTCCGTGCGAGAAATACGAGTAAATAAGTGAATATATATTTTTAAAGCAACCTCGTAATTTCAACTTAAGAAGCAGCATCGGCCACCAAGCGTTGTCGAAAGCACCGGATATGTCCAGGAAAATACCGAGTACATATTTGCGCGCCGATGTACTTACAGCTCCTCTAACCGATATTGCCGCGTCGATAGTTGACCTACCCGTTGTAAATCCGAACTGTTTTTCATGAAACTTTGGTCCACCCGGTAGCAATCGAGGGACGATAAGACGTTCTAAAAGTTTACCTAGAGACGGTAAGAGTGTAATAGGTCTATACGACTTAGGATCATGTGGAGATTTATCGCCACCCTTGGGTATTATACGAATGAAACCGGTACGCCATACCCGCGGAAAAACCCCTTCAGCAATACATCTGTTATAAACAGTGAGTAATGCATCGCCGGCCGATTTACACGCTTCTTTGATCATTTTATTAGTTATTTTATCGTCACCGGACGCCTTGTTTAGGGGCAAAGCTCGTACAATTTCGCTAAATTCATCAAACGACGCGAGATTTGAATCGGAGGAGTTCGGTACCTCCAAGGCCCACATCCTAATCTGCTTATGGTATTCCGTATCATTTTCAATATTATCATCCGGAATTAACGATTGTAACAGAGCCTCCGTTGTCTCCTCAATACCAGTTGTGAAGTTGTTGTCAATTTTTAAATTCTCAATATAAGCCAAATTGATTGACCTATTACAAATATTTGTGTGAACCACAGGTATTTGTTCCGGGTCTGGGTGTTTGTGACACCGAAAAGTCTCTCTTAGTTCCTGATACCCACGACACAAGACCCGATCTCAGTGTGGGTCAGGACTATGTATGTAACTGTTGGGTGTATTTCATTTTTTAGTTCGGAGTGAATCATTAGTATCATAGAGAATATAGAGTATTGGTTTTTAGAAATGAAATCTTATAACTTACTTCAAACTTCGAATATTCGAACATTCGAAGTTGGTTTCGAATCACAGAGTAACCACACAGGGCGGTTGTAACGAGGCAATAATGGTGTTTTTATTAGTGAGCAGTAAATTATCCAGCATCAGTTTACTGCGGCAGCGGCTTGTTTATGCCCAGAGAAATATAATGAACGGAAACAACGTTAATATTCAAGTCTTACGAGCTTTGCTAATATTGTGTTAATGTTAGCTACGTAGTACTTGCAATAATGTTTATTTTCTTAAAATGTGTTTAAAAATAGAAACTCTTATGTGGAGTGAAATAGGGACTTGCCGTTTGAGATCAAGAATTTGGCCATCATGACCCATACATACATAAACTCACGCTTTTTCCTAGAAGACGTAGGCAGAGGTGCCAGGACACCCACATTTCGCCTTGTATGTTCCTACCACGATGTGATAGGTGGCGAGCCTATCGCCATATCGAACACAAATTCCTGACTCTGGGCTGATAATTAATAGAAAAATCCAATATAACTTTGCTAAACCCAGGATTTGAACAGTTTGAATAAGGTTATTTTTTTCTGTCAATATTAATGTAATGACAGCCTTATCGTTAGCATAAATAGATATAGACAAATTTTACGATGTGAAATCCACTAGTTAATACCTACTCATATTAAGACACATTTTATAGATTTTTTTATTATTTTATTTCCACCAGGGAGCTAAAAAATTCTGAATCAAACCCATTTTTATCTGATTGTAATATTTCTACTACACTGACACATTTATAACCACAAATGTGAAATTTTATTATAACCAACAATTTATCATCAAAATCACAATACAATACCTACTCTTTTTAACTAAACATTTTACGGCACTGAAACACACCCAAGCCTTATACGGTCTGCAACCGATGCTTAAAAGATAAAGGCCGGGTTGGACAGTCATTGTTGTATTGTTACGTGATAATAATAATAAAATATTACATTATGTTAAAAATTCCGTACTGAATATTGTATTTAAAGATAGTAATAAGAAATCCGACGCCATAAAACGAAGATTTAACCCCTCTCGTACAACAGAAATACTTATATTTACCCCATCCTCTACAGAAAGCCATCATAACAATCTAAACAGGGAAACCGAGAGTGAGTTGAAATTTCATATGAAACTTGTACAATAGGCTTACAAATGAGTCGGCGGGTACCGAGGTACTCGCTACCTGCCAATAGGAATATGCCGTTGTACGTCAAACTTACTGTTTCTTTCATTTTGTATTTGTTTTCGCTGGGATTTAGTTGTGGAGTTGTCTGGAAATGACTCGCAAATAAGCTAATTAAAGGCAATCTATATCAGCCCATATACGTTCCACTGCAGGGCACAGAGAGGCCTCCTCTACAATCAAAAGTAAGATTGAGAGGGGTAAGCCATATAGTCCGCCACGCTGGCCTAGTGCGGGTTGGTGGACTTCACATCTTATAGAAATTCCTACAAATCGCTGTGATATGCAAGATTTCCTCAAGATGTTTTTCTCCACGGTTAGATATAGTGAATGGTGATTGACAGCTATCAATACACATATGACTTAGGCAGGGGTGGCCCTGGAGTTACAACACTCGACCACCGTGAAAATATTGGCAGCCATATCAGTTCCGTTACCAATAGGCCACCACGCACTTTTACACCGCACTTAAAGGCAATACTCAAAGCTAATCACAAAGCTAATTAAAGGATAATTTAGTATGAAAATTATGAAGGCAACATGCCAAATCGGAGATTCGAATGAAATGGTACACCGAACAAGATACATATATTTATGAAATTCAAGTCGCTGATGCTCAACGAAATAATTGCATCCCGTGATAAAAAAGTCAGCTGAAATGTATAAAAAAAGTGTCCTCCATCCTGCTCTAGTTCTCGTAAGTAATACTCGTAGTAATTGCGCTTATAAGATTTTATGGTTTCTAATCTGGTGTAATTTTAATCTGACAAATACCTATGTTTCTAATTTAGCACTCTTGTAATTTATGCAAAGTTTTCTTGGTCTCGAAAAGAATGAAAAAAGGTACTGATTGTAATATTGATTGAAAGTATAGTCAATCATAATTAAAATCCCGAATATTTAATGTAGGTAATTTATGCCACATCTTTCAAGATCCGTTTGTAAAAATGTAGGCAAATAACTAATGTACTTCTGATAATGACTCAACAAAACGTTACAAGCAATCGCTACCAAATCTAAGATTAGATAAATCTCTCAACCAGATTTAAAAACAAAAAATAAGTCCTCGAACAAGCGTGTAATTCTAATTCTCGTAGTCCGATTTAATCGTACCCAAAAAATTGGCCCTTGCAATTATAAAGACCATTTAAATGACAAAACCCTATTTAATAAATAGAACCTCGCCACAATATCCTGTAGACAATCCATTTCCATAAGCGTGAGCTGAGCACATAAAACGCGAAGACGTGCCTCAAAGCGAGTCGTGTTGAGAACGTGTTAAAAATCAATTGCGGCGTGTGTCGGTGGTATGTCGCATCTTGCTCGCCTAGCTCCCGGTTTTGTATTATTTTTAATCCGTCGCACAATGGCTCCGGAGGCACGCCGCGACCTCGTTGCACGCGGCTAATCCGAGAACGCTGCGGGGACCGGTTCCATTGTCTTATGGGTTGCATGTGCTTTGGGGTTTTCAGCGTCTTGTGGAGCATTGTAAGTTATAGCGTTAGAGACGTTATTTAAAACATTTCAAGATATGTTACATCTGATGTTTTCCTTTTTCTAAATCTATTTTCATAGAATGTTTATGATGTACGGTTATCTTTCTCTTAATACCATATCTTAACGTATCAGTAAAAAATCGACCAATACTATTTTCTAAATGCCTCTAAAATCCAAAAATTTCCGATCCGAAAGATCTAATAATTTGAAATAAATATCATCTCTACCTAAATTATTCACTAACCTATTGATTTCCAATGTGCAGGTCATAGTCGGACGAGTAACCATATTATAACATCATATAGCGGGTTCAATCCCCGCACCGAGAGAAATGTTTGTGCGGCCCACAAATATTTCTCTCGGGTCTGGGTGTTTGTGAGACCGAAAAGTCTCTCGTAGTTCCTGATACCCACGACACAAGACTCGATCTTAATGTGGGGTCAGGACTATGTATGTGACTGTTGGGTGTTATTTATTTATTTATTTATTTATATTGTACCTATGTTTCACAATAAATATATTTGATTTGTTTTCTAGACTGTACAAGGGCGGATCCAGCGTTCAAAAAAGGTTGTGGGTAAGACAACCCAAAAATCAACGAAGCGGAAGTCAGTGTATGATCTTGTTCCTGATCGTTATACGCAGTAAAGATTTAACTCTGCGATGTTATTACCTATATATTGATATTCTGGCATTTGATATAATATTATCAGTCTATCGATCTCAATATATAGTGGAAGTATGACGTCGCAAGGCCGTCAGGGTTGTGGGCATGCCCATCGTGCCCACTACACTGGATACGCCTGAGTCTGTACTGTTACAATCAGGCTGTTTTAATCTATTTAGTACCTGCGATCAATCGCCTAGACCATAATCAGATAGGTTGTATGAGGTTGGGATTTAGCGAGATAGAGACGCTACTTACTCCATCGCCCTTTGGTTCATATCAAGTGCGTCACATATCGCAATACAACGGGCACGCAGGCAGTGGTTCGGCGCGTGTTCCCGCGATCGCTGCGTCTTGCAGTGCATCTGTGTGGAACGATGCTTATCGCTCGCCAACGTGTGTTATATCGTCGGCTACATCTCCCGCTTTTATTCACTATTCAACCTTTATCCCAGTCATTTTGTGTAGCGGTATTTATTTGTAGGCATAGGTTGTTGGTTTGCTTAGGTTTCTATTTGATATAATGGAATAAATTATAAATATCACATACATAGTCCTGACCCCATATTTAGATAGACTCTTATTTCGCGGGTATCAGGAACTACGAGAGACTTTTCGGTCTCACAAACATCCAGATCACACAGATATATATTTCGGTGCAGGGATCGAAGCCGCGGTATCTCGTTTCATAGCCGGCGTCAAACCAACTACGCCACGGAAGCTGTCTGTCCTAATGAAGGATGGACAGATTTTTCGTCGAATAATAAAAACATTCTAAAAAATAACAAAACTAAATCACTTGCGATGCTATATGTACGTATCTACCTACCTGCGAGACTAGATCTGTTAAAACACTATAACATAAAAACTTCCGTAATAGTTTTTTGTTGTTGTTTAGTGTGTTAATTTAATATGAAAAGTCTTAAAATAATATCAGTTTCGCAATCAATCTTTAATTTCTGTATTTTTACTTTCAATCTTATCAGTCGTGATTATCACGCCTCCGGCAATCCCTCTACAAAAGAAACGCGATATCAAATCTGTTACTCTTCGTCACTAATCTGTGAAATACAATTCCTTGCCAGTCAAGGCAGCAGATTCATATTTGTTATTAATGATCAAAATCAAAATAGTCTTTATTCAAATAGTCATTCACAAGATCTTTTGAATCGTTAATATCTGCTACCACCTCTTCAGCTCTGAACAAGAAGCGGCGCAAGAAACTCCCTCAGAAACACGAAATATCTTCTGTTTTTCTTTCATTTTTATATAGTAATTTAAAATTACAATGTCACATATGTGTCCGTAGGTTCGTAAATATACCTATAATTATCATTTACCATACATTGATGAGCTGTAAGCCCTTAACTATATAATATGTATATGGTAATATGCGTGGTGGTCTGTTGGTAATGAACCAGACACGACTGCTTACATGTTCTGTGTCGGTGGTCGCGGGTTCAAATCCCATGGCACACTTCTGATTTTTCGGACTCATGTGTGTATTGATAGGCAATCAGCACGCACTAAAAAGTTGAAGGAAAACATCGTGAGGAAACCTGCATACCGTAGCGGTTTGTAATAATTTGTATGGTATGTAAAGTCCCCCAATCCGCACTAGGCCAGCGCGGTGGACTGTATGGTCTAACCACTCTCAATCGTACTCTCGCTTGTAGAGGAGGCCTGTGCCCTGCAGTAGGACGTTTAAGGGCTTATACAATACAGTAGGTACAGTACCATATGCCCGAATAGACGGATCCCAAGACCTGATGAGAAGTCCGCCAAAACCATCCGGTCTAAACCCTAACTTCTCTGAATAGAATATTCGATTTGTTATTTATAGAAGAGTAGCCTATCTCCATATCGGGTACAAATTCCTAACTCCAGGCTGATAATGAATAAAAAAATCACTTTTCCCGACCCGGAAATATAGAAGCGTCTCGTACTTAAATACGATACCTATTATGTAAAAATAGAGCAGCCTGGAAAGTCTTTGGTAGGTCTGAAAAGTATAACATATAATACGCACTATAATGCATTGTGAGAGTATATTTAAAACTAAAGACAAACCCTTATACCGAGAGAAAACCACTCCACAAAAAGTTTTTAAAATATAAACGCGCCATTATCGGCATTTCAAGCCATGCGCTTTCCAGCGATAATTGCTAGAAACAGTCCCACGCAAATGCGCTGATGTCGCTTCGTGCATTTGCGTGAGTGCTGAATGTAATAGGAGCTATTTTAACTCACAAATATAGTTTTAAGATTTTAAGTGTGTTCTGTCACTTATCTAAAGTATTCTTTGGGAAATTGCTGTGAGGTGTGGTTAGGTGTTTTGTGTATTTCTGTTTTTGTATTTAGTTTAGAAGTGCGGGGTGGCCTGTTGGTAAACGGACCAGATGGGCTGCCAATATACTCACGGTGGTCGCGGGTTCTTATCACAGGGCACATCTCTGACTTTTCGGAATCATGTGTGTATTGATAGAAAATTAGCACGCACTAAAACGGTGAAGGCAAACATCGTGAGGAAGCTTGCATACCAATACCATGATCATTTATACTTAGAATTTAATAATAATAATAATAAATAACACCCAACAGTCACATACATAGTCCTGACCCCACTCTAAGATCGAGTCTTGTGTTGTGGGTATCAGTAACCACGAGAGACTTTTTGGTCTCACAAACACCCAGACCCGAAAGAAATATTTGTGGGCCACACAAACATTTCTCTCGGTGCGGGGATCGAACCCGCGGCCTCTCGTTTCACAGGCGGCGTCTAACCGACTGCGCCACGGAGGCTGTCGATTTCATTTCAATGTTATGTAAAGTCCGCCAACCCGCACTAGGCTAGTGGACTATATGGCTTAACCAGTCTCAATCGTACTGTAGAGGAGGCCCATGCCCTGCAGTGGGACTGCAGGATATGGGTTGATGCAAAATTGTTTTAAAAAAGTTAAGTCTTCCTACCTTCCTGGTACACCCTCCATCGTTGACTAATATGTTTTTTACCCTCCACACACTACATGGCATTGGCAAAATCACCGATGAAACGGTGGAGCCAAACTACATTTGAAAAGAAGAAGAAGTAATATGTGTTGTGACTTAACAGTATTAGAAAATATTAGAGATTTGTTAGTTGTGGACGTAGATGTCCGAAAATTTGCTTCGGTGCTGATATCTATTAGGTGGCTCATATATCAAAACCAGCTTCCCGCGGTACCACACAGGCAGTCATTTCGTATGTAGGCATTTAAATAAGAAGGTATGTAGCACCGAACTACCTAGTTATCTTCAAAGATGAACGGTGTATGATATCACCGGCATTCCAGAATGTAATCATACGATTTGTAATAGAGCAATGCCAAGGACAAGAAGTGATGATGCGAAAAGATTACCTATTAAATATTTAAAACTAAACCGCACATTTGATAAGTAGGTATCTAACTTTTTCGCGAATCGGACCACATAGAAGCAAGAAACACAAAACAACTAACGATTATGTATCAAAAGGCAATATAGTAAGTGTAGCTAACTCACCGATACTGGTTCACGATGTCAGATGATCAGGACCGACGAGAACAATCCAAGCACCAAACACTACTCACAATATATTCCACTGTCACACCACTTTCACTATACTTCACAATGCACTTACAACCACTCATACACAATTTACACCAAATTGTCCACAATAAACTACTAGTATAGTAGTTAATTAAATACTAATATAAACTACCGAAAATTGGGCTTCTTAGTAAGTAAATTGTACTCTGTGATTGGGCTCAAAACCCAACGCGGCATCGGAACACGCGCCACACCCGACGAAGCGTACACGAAACTGAGCGAACTATACGACCTAACATAACAAAATGACAAACTACCCTACATTGCAAAATATTTACGACACAAGAAAAAACACAAACTCTCAAACAATACACTGTAGGTACACTTTGACCGTTTCAGGAGGTATTAAATGAGTATTAGCAACTCTGAAAAGCGAATGCAGAATTATTTTTTTAAATATGAAATTCTACCAAGCCTATTAGGTGAGAGTGCAGAATAAAACTATACTCCGAAAAGTAATGTCCTGCTGAAATATTTAAAGCCAACTCATTCTACATGTAGTCATGTTGCCACGATGCACTTACATGTTGATTAAGAACATGTAGAAACTGTCGCATAATTTCCTTTTCTCTGAAAGAAATGTTTAAATGAAAATCATAATGATTTCTAAAAAATATATTTCGTTTAATTTATACAGTACATTTATGCAAGTAATATATTAAATCTATATACTAGCTCTCGAGCAGTTAGTCACTCCGGAACAGTGCAATCCCTTAAAATATTAGTCCTGGCAGTAGAAAAACATAAATAAGGGTAGACACAGTTCTCTTTGGAAACATCAAAGGGACATGATTTCAAAGCCGTCTGGATATAAACATTAACTGCTCTGCAAAACGAATTAAACAATAATATGAAATATAATATAATGAATAAAATTAAACATGCAAGTTGTACTCTAAAAATGAGGATTTAAAAAATAATCATCGATTTTTATAAATGCGTGAATTCTATTCTAATTAATTCAGTATCAATTACCAACAATTTATGTTATAATTATAACAATATTATTATATATTATTAACATTAAACATTTTCACTATAAAAGTACATTAAATGTCTTATATTTAGTTGCATTATTTACTATTTTATATACTTCACAATTACGTTTTTTTCCACTCAAATGTAAATAGGAGTGCACTCACATTAGGTCAACATTATTTGCACCCGTAATAGTAAAACCGGGCCAGATAAAAATCAAAATGGAAACAAATATAAGCTTGGATAAAAAACCAATTTTCTTTCAGGTAATTTTTCTTTAGAGGGAAGCAAACTAACTACCACTTTTTATTATGCAAAAAAGGAACTAACTGAGCATTATTAATTTCCCTAAATCGACGACTTCAAAATCAGCCATATTTTAATTCCAAGTCAACATTAAATCAAAATTAAGTCTAACATTCATTAACAAAATATTCGTCGAGCAATCGTACACACGTTTATTTATTTCATTGTATATATTTATAAAAAGTACCCTAGTGTAAGCCCGTTATTTTTACAGTATAGTAGCCTTGTATTATTGGAAGCCGAGAGGAATTTACAATTGGAGGTATTAGGTTCGACCCCGGGTTATAAAGGAGAATGTTTTTTTCCTGTTTTCTTGCAAACAGCAGTTATGTTTCTAAGTAATTTTATAGCGAGTAGAGGGCCCTTACTCTGCAATAGCTTTTTGGATGATGAATAAATTTTATTATTATTAAATAAATGGAAAACCGGATATTTTTTTGCTATAAGATGTTTAATACAGGACCTAAAATATGGGCATTCTCCTTTATAGTTAATTGATATTATTACCGGCGAAGGTAATAATCAGGTTCTACATACCCTAGAATTCTAAGAAAGAAATCTAAAGTCTGTAACTACTACCCCGCACTAGGCCAGCGTGGACTAAAGCCTATTTACACAATAGACTTATGCCCACAAAATAATATTAATTACAAGGATTGTTAATATAATATTAATGAATTCTGATTTATTATGCATTGATTTTATAAATATATTTGTAACGGAAAATCATAAATTACAATTAATTATAGATTAATTTCTTTTGCGTCTAAAGGCTTGGACATGAATGGATGACCACTCTTTGTATGTTGTAAAATAGTTTTTAATGTAATAGGATAAAGTACGTCGTATTTTTAAATACATTTTCTTTTATGTTTGCAAAACTATCATCATTAAAAGCATTTTTATTGAAAAGTTAATAATTAAATCCGTTAGTCATAAAAAAATCAGCATATAAGGCAATTTTTAATATTATTACACAGCATTTATTAAATTCTTATTTTAATCAACAGTTGTTCCACCATTAGTAAATTAAAGTGTTCAATATGAAGTACTTTTATTATAGAAGTAGGTACCACAATTACATAGATAGGTATTCCTATAAGTACCCCTAGATAGGTACCCTCTTAAGTTACACCTGTTAAAAAAGGTACTCTTGTTATATAATTGCGTACTCCTGTTATAGAATTAGGTGCTCTTATTATAGAATTGGGTACTCCTGTTATATAATTGGGTACTTCTGTTACATAATTGGGTACTCCTGTTATATAACTGAGTACTTCTGTTATATAATTGGGTACTTCTGGTATAAATTAGGTACTCCTGTTATTTCATTGAATACTCCTGTTATATAATTGGGTACTCCTATTATATTATTGGGATACTTTTTTTTATAAAAATGGGTACTCTCATAAACAGTTACTCCTGTATTGGTACTCTCATGATACTAGTAGAGCAGGTAATGTGTGTATATTGAGATGGGTATTCCCATAATTGTCTACTCTCATGATACTAGTAGTGTGTGTGCGTGCGTGCGTGCGCATCATCGTTGCGCGAGCTGCAGCAGCGCCTTGAGTCCGGGCAGGAAGGTGGCGGCGGCGGCGAAGTCAGTGCCGGACGCGAGGTCGGCAGCCGCCGCCGCCGCGCCCGCCAGCTCGCCCGCGCGCGCCAGCCCCGCGCAGCTGTGCAGCGTCGCCAGCGTGCTCTCCGATAACTGCACATGGATTAATTATATATTATTTTATATTTATCATTACTATAGGATTTGAATGTTATGATGGAAGATGAATAGAATGGAATGTTGACGTATGACGGATATATGGTTTATTTGAAAGAGATGACGAATGAAAGTATTTAAGATGGAAAGAGCTAGTGGATGAATGATTAAGATGTTGAAGTACGAAAGGACGGAATAGAAGAGAACAGTCTGGAAGACGTGAAGGAGAGAAGACGTTTGCGGTGAAGACTTGTTTTATAAAAGACGAAATTATATTTAAAATTATACAAATAATCCTAGTGTCATTTGACCCGAGACGGAACTTTAACATTACTGTATTATACTTAAATTATACTTATTATAAATAAATTATACTAGAGCGGACATCGGGAACAAAATCTCTGCGTATGACGCCGAGTACACATTGAAGCGAGAGGGAAGCATATCTTCCCGTATCTTACTTCGTAGGCGTGATTGAGACCAAAATAGAATGTATCCTTCATTTTGTTACAAACATTTTGTTTGCAGTGTCCCCTCTAGTATATCGGATATATCAAGACTGCTACTGAAAACGAAGCTGGGTGGTAGTTTTAGTGACTACAAACACAATGCAACTAAAAATTACGCAAAGTAACGCGACATTCATTTTTAATGATTTTTTAAATATCGTAATTTTATGTGATAAATCCATAGTTTTCGCTAAGATATTAATTTAAACTATTTTGTACAGAGTCGGTAGTAGTCCTGATATATCCTGTTATTATCTTACCTTAGAGTCTTTATAAATAAAAGTGTATACACTATAAATAATGTATATACACGAAAAAAATGTATTTGCCACCCAAAAATTCAAGGTGTTTTTAGGTTTTTCTACTGTTCATAAGCGGTCGTATAGCTTACTATCAGACGAACAGCATGCTCGTCTCGCCATTCATAGCAAAAAAATCATATATTTCCCAAATTATTTTTAGTTCTCTCATACAGTATGAAAGTAAAATAAAACAGAACTCACCCTGTATTCCCTCAGCAGATCATAGAGCGTCTCTAGCCTCCTCTGTACGTCTTCCAATTTCTTCTTCATTAGCTAGAAAATACAAACACAATTATGCTACAATTTCCTTAACCAACTAATATGTTATGTTTTCTTCAGTAACTTTGACTATTTAACGCACTCGCACGTTATTACGTTCGCAAGGTAGATGTAAGACCTGGTTATACTTATAGGAAGTCGCAGGATGTGGACCGCTACCAACAAATCAATGCGAATACCCTTGAGTTTCTTGCCCGTTCTTCTTTAGTGAAAACCGCTTTTCGAGCCGGATATTAGAAACATTACGTAGAACATTTTAATGGTTCAATAAATTATTTTGATTTGATTTTCACTTGGATGCGTCTGAAAAGAGAGAGGAAGAGAGAGAGAGATACTGTAAGAGTGAGATAGTGGGGGAGGGGGGAGAGTGGGTGAGAGAGGGGGGAGGGGGAGAGAGAGGGAACGAGGGGGAGTGAGAGAGACAGAGCGTGAGGTACAGACCGCATTAGTGGCGTGGTTGAGGCAGTCTGCGCGCAGTGCGTCGAACACCTGCTGCAGTACCACGTGCTCGGCGGGGATGGGCGGCTTCTGCACTGGAACAGGCTCGGGTGCGGGCGCCGCCGCCTCCTGCTGCTGATGACCACACAAATATATTCAAACATATTGATACCTTAAAACACTTGATTAATAGTAAAGTAATTGTATAACTAGCTAGTACACTGTGGTGCTAAAACGCCCCGCGCCCCCAATTCCGCACTCATACCCACCATATAGACATATTCCAGATCATAGCATAGGAATACTAGTCAAACTCATATCAGACAAATTGTTTTGCATAATACAAAATTAGCTCTAACTAGGGGCCTCTTCAGTGCGACGCGGACGACCTACGCGGATGTCCGCGACGGTCGGTAAAATGTATCAATCCTATACAACGCGTTCAGAGCGACGCGGAGCGCCCGCGCCGCGGAGAGCTGTCCGCGCGCGGATCCAAATCACTCCGCGTCGCTCGTCCGTGCGCGTACAGTAATGCACTTGTACAGACTTGTTCAGTGCGCGACGCATGCTCGTGCGACGCGGACGTAAAGTACTATCGTCATCAGAGAAGACTCTAGTTTCGTATGTAACTCCTCAAATGTCCTGACAGACATTTTAAAATACATGAAAAATTTCATTTCGTCTTCTTGCAATTCCGAAAATAAGGTTACAAATGTTTCTTTAAAAAGCCTTTTCGTAACTATTGGATGCTCATTAAATTTTGTTATACCATGGCGACGATTTCTGCTATTTAATAAATAGGTAGCAAGCACCAAATTCAATTTTATATCCATAGGCTTACTGTTGCCACTGTATCACTCTCAATTGCGCTCCACGTCGAACTGAACGATGATGTGATCCCCGACGGACGCAAGCACTAATCCGTGCGCGGACCGTCCGCGTCGCACTGAATAGGGACTAAGACTTTAAAAAAAAATCTTCAGTGTAAATCACTATGAAAGTTTCCATTTAGGTATTTCTTACCTTTGAAATGATTTGATTTGATATACATATACGATTGCAACGTTGTGGATGTTTATACTTCACATCAGCTGACCTGCATGGTCTTTTGCCGGTACAGTGCAATAAAAAAATACATATAAATACGAGTACTCACATGTTGCTGGTACGCTG